>CP141157.1:55070000-55670000 GCA_035233585.1 Antiaris toxicaria
TTTTGTGAACCCTTTTTCATGCCTACCTTTTGTGAAATTATTTCATTATGCATAACTTAAATGCTCAAATACTTGTATACATGAAGAAAAATATAAAATAAAAAACTTAAATGCTCAAACACACAGTGGAGCACATGCTTCTATTTACAACCAGAATGTTATGACATCAACTTTATTGGGTTGCAAAAGATAGAAATTTTACTAGCAATATAGAACTTTTACCAGCAATATCTTATCTTCATTTGGGGGCTCAAGTGATATAATTACAACAATATCTTATCTTCATTTGGGAGCTCAAGTGATAAAATCACAACTTAAATCTCAATGAACTTCTGTTGGGTCAGAAGCTGAGCACCTTCAACTAGTCTCTTAACGACTTCACCGGCAGGTAAAATTTCTTTGATGAGACCTACACCTTCGCCAGCATACATTGCCATACTTTCTATGTCACCAGTTGTTGTCAAATTTGGAACAGTACCCGCAAAACGCTGAATTTCTTTATCCTGATGGCGAAGAGTATAAAATCAAATGGACGGTTTTGAGCTTTAATTAAACGTAAGTTTTGAAGATCACTGATCAGTGAATAAAAAATAAGACTATTTAACATGGATAATCGGCACCAGAAACAGCCACGAGGAAGGATGAAATTCATCATTGGAAGTATGTGGTAAAGAAAGTGTAGAATCTACCTTGCCATGTATTGTTGTTTGACCAATGACAGGTTGATTTGCTTCATTTTCATGAGCAGGAAGAGATTTCCACTCCTTGAAGAACGACGTTTGAAGGACCCGTTGCGGGGCATTAGGCCACCTTGCTCGCCCAAATATATTTGTGTACTCGGTCCTTTCAAATTCGATCAACTTCTTCTTGTATATAGGATGAGCATAACTTTCCTCTGTTGCAAGAAACCTGAAACATTTTTCAAATATCATTTCTTACAAATTCCTAAAAATTAGATTTTATAAAACCAGGAAATATTTCATAGAGGAACAGAAATCAAATTAACTTAAGCTAAGCTCGATGTGAAACATGCTTCATGTCATGAAACTGGTAAGCTTGGGCTAACGTTTGTGGCTTTCTAAGTATTCAAGTTGTGCATGTATGGAAGGAAAAAAAAAAAAAAGCCATTTTTTTCTTACTTGAGAAAAAATGTGTAGGTAACTTAAATTTAAGTGCCAAAAAAAAAATCGTGGGGGGAAAACCATGTTATAACAATTTCAGAATTGTCAATGAAATCTGTAATGCAGAGTAGATAATGAACTTAAAAAGGGAAAAAAATGAATGATTCTCTTGTCATACATGCAAGAAGCAACAACATTAACTGAATTAGAATTTCAAAAAGAGATGAGATAATTCATAAAAAGAAAAAGAGAAGGGGATAATTTCATTGCATCTAGTAAGAAACGAGCCCAGTTGGGACCTGGTGCCTAGACAGATGCCTTTTGCTCCAAGGGCTAATGCAGCAACATAACCGCGAGCATCCACAATGCCACCAGCCGCTATAACAGGAATATCTTGATCTCCAACAAGATCAACAACTCTTGGCAACAATGGAAACAAAGCCTCCTGTTTCATCATCAAGAAAAGGACTTATAACTAATAAAATATTTTTTACAAGTTTCAGGACAGACTTAGGGGGAATTTGGGGGAGAAGGCTGGAGACATTATTTTTGGGTTGGAAAAAAGATGTTTTGAAAAATGTGTTTGAGAGAAAAAACTGTTTGAGGTGAAAAAATAAAAAAATTTTAAAAATTTTTTTAGAAAAAAAATATCAATATGATATTGTTTCGTTCCTCTTGAAATTCTATGCAATTTAAAAAAAAAAATATTTCATTTGGACTTGTATACATAAAGTTATGAATTTTTAAAGTTTAGAGTTTACTGTAACATTTTGAAGATATAAATAGTAAAAAGTGGTGAAGTTTTGAAAAAAAAAGTTGATTTTTAGAGCTGGAAAACAGCCCCTAAACGGGCCTTAATAATAGGTATCCAATCTTTGGTTGTTATTTTGAACTAGGTGGACATTCATTAAAATGGTCACCTGTGACTGCTGCCCAGCTTTTGTGCTTTGTGTGCTCTATTTTAGGATCAAACTGTCACAGTGCTAATAGTTTCATTGATTAACAGTGTTAAAAAAATCTTTAAAAAAAAGTAACGGCGTTAAAAAAAAAACCCTTGTTAAGAAAAAAGATTCAGGTATACTAAATGACACTTGCACTTGTACCTGACCAATCACATGTCCTCCTGCTTCGCGTCCTTGGACGATAATTGCATCTACTCCCACATCTATTGCTTTCTTTGCTTCCTCAGTACTCCCAACCTGCAATATGTACACACCAACTAATAGAGACTTTGAAATAAAATCACCAGATTATAGAATTATACAATGAATATATCAATGCATAACCATCTCTTCATACAAATTGATATATCAGGAATTTAAATTCAGGAATAAACACATGCTGCGGTTGAGACTTGGTTTTCCAGTTGCAAGGGGCTAGAGAATTACATATCATAGACCAAAATAAAAGCAAAGAAATTAAAATATTCGAAATTGCAAAAATATGTGCAAAGCACTCACTTGAGGAACAACTTTCACCCCAGCCCGATGAGCTTCAGCTACAAGATCCCGAGGACATTCACCCCAGTAAACCTGCAAAACCGCGACTTTCTCCTCCAATATGGCTTTAACGTTTTCCTCATGGGGAAATGCCAGAACAACACCAACACCAAATGGTTTGTCAGTTAAACTTCGAGTCTTCCTTACTAGTTCTTTCAAGTACTCAGGTGATTCCTGGTCATGAGGTAAATTAAGTTAAAAAATAACACTCTTACAAGTAGATGCTTAAAGTACAACTTCAACTCTGTCAATTGTTGATAACAATGTACAAATCATTGTATCATCCTTCCTCAAAATGCCCGCAAACTTCCGTTCTTTCGTCTAGAGCTTACAACAACTTACAATAGTACAAGAAGAGTAGTATTCAAGAGAAATCTTTATCATAGGGAAATTCAATTCTTAACAGTTTTAAGTAAAAGTACATGTAATAATGTAACAATAATGAGTCAAAACTATATAACGAGATGCCTTAGTGTCATTCTGTCGAGCAGGTTCTCTGCTTGCAAAATAAAAGTCAAATGTGGGAAACAAACTACAAATTTCTCAGATATGTTCCGTGATATACTCGTTAGAATTTGGATAATTGACAATAATAAATTTACCAAGGACACTAAAGCAAACAGAATTAGCCAAAAAAGAAAGAAGAAAAAAATTACCCAGTCAGGAGCTCTGAGGAGGCCAAGGCCACCAGCATTGGCAACAGCAGCAACAAGTTCTGGACCAGAAATATCAGGTCCCAACGGTGCTTGTACTATTCCATATTCAAACCCCAGAATACCTCTCAACGCCATCTTTTATTCTCTCTCTCTCTCTCTCTATCTCTCTCAAGCTAAAGTGAAGTGGAGTTTCAGTGCGTTCCCTCTCTCTCGCTCTCTCTCTCTCTCTCTCTAAAGCTAAAGTGAAGTGGGATTCCAGCGCCAAACCTAGTTAATATATATATATACACAAATATGCGTGTTTGGATTTGTTTTTGCCTTGTTTAATTATAGTTTGGTCAGCAGGAAAGTCAAATTTGTTGGATATTTTTTAT
Source organism: Antiaris toxicaria (assembly GCA_035233585.1). Taxonomy (NCBI): domain Eukaryota; kingdom Viridiplantae; phylum Streptophyta; class Magnoliopsida; order Rosales; family Moraceae; genus Antiaris; species Antiaris toxicaria. Next base: position 55,073,651 of record CP141157.1, read on the forward strand.
GTTATTGTTTTTTCCCCTGAAAAAGTTTATGCATTGACGTAAGAGTGCACGTCTTTGCTATCTAATGTATTACAAGAAAAATATTTAACAAAAAAAATTTTGTCCCTTTTCTTTTGGAAAATTCATCTGTTGGATCATCCAATTACACATGTTCACAAGATCATTGATCGCGATCAGTTTATAGCAATCATAGGATTTAAGTCTGACGGTGAATAGTAGCAAAAGGTTGAATACGATAAGATGATCGTTTCTAACGACGCCTATTGCTTATTGGAGGTACAATCATCGTTGTCGTCATCGGCATCATCATCGTCATTTTTTATTTTTTATTTTTAATGGAACAAGTGAGTCATGACAAGGAGTAAAGCAGTGAATCAAAACATGCATGAATCCCAATATTATGTTTACTTTTAATTTTAAGTTTTTTTTTTTTTTTTTTGGTTTTTCCTACCTGAATGACCAATTCAAACGAATCTTAATATCATCACCAGTGTCTTAATATCATCACCACAGTGTCAGGCACAACCACCCATTCTTATTCACAATTAATATTCCTTGTTCCTGAAGAGGAAACATGATCCTCAAGCTGTAAAGCCTGATCATTTTTTTTCCCTATCTATAAATATCTACCTCTATCTACCAACTCCACCGAAAACAGAAAAGAAAAAGAGGGGATTACTTCATTTGACTCTGTGTAATAAGCTTCAAGTTCAACACAATCCATGTGTTTCTTATCGTCACTTAACTAGTATTTGGTTAAAGCAGATGCTGTTTCTGATCATCACTACTCTCGTTACATCACATACCTCACAAGGTCTGATTTCTCCTATAAATCTATATGTACACATTCATATGCATGCATACATATGTAGAATGCACATACTTTCATTTAATATAAAGCCATCTTTTCCGTATTGCATATTTGTTAATCTTTGTTTCTTGGTCTCTATATTCTGCTCTAGAGTGTGAAGCTAGGAGATTCTGCTGTCATGGAAGGCTCAACTGGCAAGGTGTTTGAGCTGAGAGTGAAGAGAAGTGAGCCAACGCTGGTTTGCCCAGCGGTGGAAACAGAAAAGGGTCTCTACTACCTGTCGAACTTGGACCAGAACATTGCGGTGATTGTTCAAACAATCTATTGCTTCAAATCAGAGGAGAAAGGAAATGACAAGGCAGGGGAAGTGATTTGGAACGCCTTGGAGAAAGTTCTTGTCCACTATTACCCACTGGCGGGACGTCTGGCAATAAGCTAGGAGGGAAAACTTATCGTAAACTGCAACGGAGAAGGCGCTGTTTGTTGAGGCTGAAGCAGATTGTGTGATAGAGGAGATTGGAGATGTAATAAACCCTGACCCGGACACTCTTGGGAAGCTGGTGTATGAAGTTCCTAGTGCAACCAACATACTAGAAATGCACCTTTTGGTGGCCCAGGTTTGTTTGTGTTTATGTTCTATTGTCAAATTGTGAAGCCTTTTTAAATTATTGAACAAGGTGTAAGTTAGCTTACTAGTATTTTTCTTTTCTTTTTTTTAATTTTTCAGGTGACTAAATTCAAATGTGGAGGCTTTGTGCTTGACCTGTGCGTAAACCATTGCATGGTTGATGGAATTGCTGCGATGGAATTTGTGAACTCACGAGGAGAAACCGTCACGGGAGTAACTGTAACAACCGGGAAAATTCACTTTTTTCGGAAAATAATTACACAATGAATTTAAGCGTTAAAATGTGAAATAAAGTGATTTAATATTGTTTAAAATTAAATAAAATGTTCTAACAATATTAAAGGACGAAAAATGAGTAATAGTGATATTATGTGTGTGCACGTGTATGCCACTCACAGTATCAAAAAGTAGGTCAAGATGATATTATCTTGACATAAAACTGATAAATTTGGGTTCAGCACACCCAAATTAATCAGGATAGCCTATCAGCACGCTCAAATTTGATAATTGAGCACAAGGGTAATTTTTGATCGAAAAATTCACAGTATCGGAAATTGGTCAAAATGACCTCAGATGAAAATAAAACTGATATATTTGGATTCAGGACGCCTAAATTAATCAGTATAGCTCATATTGAAATTTTGGGCGAAAAAGTATATAAAGAACGGGAAAAAGTGGAATTTTCTCATTTATCTACACAAACTCTCTCTCTACCCGGAAGTGTACAGTAACCGACCATCGGAAACGGTGTCCGTTTTCGACACCGTCGGCACCGTTGGAAAGCTCTCGCCGAGCTGAGTTCAACGGTGTGCCGAGTCGACGGAACCGACGCCGGAGGAGAGCGCATGCGCCGCCCGAAGCCGCCGGTCACCGGAAATTTCGATCGCCGATATCTTCGCCGTCCGATGTCCGATCAAGCTGAAACCGGTCCCAAAATGTTCGTGGTGAAGAGTACTACAAAACCCATGTGGTGGATCGCCTCAATACCGGCGGAATCGCGCCGCCCGAGCTTCGGAAAATCCGGCGAAACGCCGCCGTGAAGCCGCCGTCGAAACCGTCGATTCCGGCGGAGTTGAAGCACGCCGTCGGTACAGAAATGGTCGCCGTGAAGAGGGGAGCAAAAGCCCTCAATCAATTTCGGGGAAAAAGTCCGGCACGGCGGAGTTCCACCGTCGCCGCCGTGGCCGTGACTTTCGGGGTCGATTTCCGGCGATAGAGGTGTCGAATGGTGAAATTGAAGCCACCAATGGATTCCTCTCGTCGAGATCTTCAAGATGGACTACCCACTTGCCACCGTCGCCGTCGCCGCCGCCGGTCAATGCCGGTCAACGGCCGGTCAACGGCGGTCAACGCCGACCGTTGACCGAAAATGGAAGTTTGGCCCGTTAGCCTATTTTCGACGTTCCGGACGCATCCACGGAGTCGGAATTGCAAGACGAGACCTCAAAGATGAAGAACGAGGAATTAGGGTTTATGCCGTCGAGACCGGACTGCAATTCGGTATAAATCCCGACCTCTTTACGTTCCGCAATTTAATTGTTTGGGACTGTTATGTGATTTTATAATTATTGGTATGAAAAATGTGGAAAAGAATGTATGTAAAAAGAAGAAAATGGCTGAAATGGAAAAAAAAAGAAAAATATGTGATAATGTAATGATTTTACGTAAACGATATGAGTTTTACGTAAAATCTAGGCCTCTGGTATAGTACGTGATAGAATTAGATTAGGATAGATGGTTTTCAGGCGTTTCCTAAACGCTGGAACCTTAAAAATTAAGGGGAAACTCTGCCGAAATTTCTAAAAATGGCACCAAGGGTAATATGGGAAACGAGGGGTAAAAATATGATCGGGAAGGTAACCCGAGCCCCCTCGAGGAATTGGGGTAAGGAAAAAGGAATGGGTAAGGTACGATTAGTAAACCGACCCTTCGAAACCCTAGAACGCAAGAAAAACATGAAATCAATTTTTAGGTTCGAATAGTACTTCCCGAGGGCCGGGAATGTGAAAATTGGTAAAATGATAAGAATTGATCCGGAAAAGGTCTGATAAGATTTAGAAAGTTAATTAGATGATTTTGGGTTTAGAAAATCCAGCCTAAGTATGAAAATGGAAATATTTTGGTTAAACGACCCATCAGGGGCAAAATGGTCATTTTGCCCAAAGATTCCCAAATTATGGGAAAAGAGCCCCAATGATCCTGAAATAAGTTAATGGAGTTTGTAAAAGCCAAAATTGATGTTTAAATTATGAAAAATCATGTCAAGGGCAAAATTGTAATTTTATCAAAAGTTAGGGGTAAAATTGTAATTTTTCAAAAGTTGGAGAAAAATTCGAAAATGGCCATTAAGGTTTAGAAAGCTGTCCTAAGGCTATAATTAAGGGTTATAAGATCAGAATCAAGCTTTTTTTTATAAAATAAAAGCTATAGATGAAAATGTGATTAACAGACAAAATTTGCCTATAGGAACCCGATCCAGACGCGACAACGGACGTCGATGGATTCCAAGGAAAGGATAAGCATGCTGTGAGTAAGTTCAGACATTTACCCGTCTGCAACTATGAACAAGCTTATAGTATTATATGTTTTGTATGTATATGTCATGATGTGATTTATGATGATGCTATAGTAAATACTATAGCAATGCTATGACGATGTTAAAAAAAAAATATATATATATGTTTTAATAAATAATTTATAAGAATATATATATATAAATATATGTATATATTGAATTTACGAAGGAAAGGTATCATAAAAGCTTTATGAGAGTAACGATGTGATAAAGAGGGATAGAGGAATGGAAAGAGTAAGAATGAGAATATTATGATAGAATGCATAAGAAAGAGATGAGATATGAAAGGAAAGAATAGGTGTTTTATGAAAAGTTTTATAGAAGTTAAGTTATGATTGATAGAGTAATGATGATCAGTGATGAAAAAAAAAAAAAAGAAAAAAAAAAGGGGATATTTTATGAGGATGAAAAGATAGATGTTTTATGAAAAGTTTTATGAAAGTTAGGTTATAATTGATAGACCAACGACGATCGGGGATGAAAGAAATTAAGAAAAAGGTATGTTTTATGATAACGAAAGGATAGATATTTTATGGAAAAATGATATGAAAGCAAAGAGTTAGACAAGAAAGAAAAACAATGATAGGTTATGATAAAAGGTATGATGAAAGGATTAGAACATAACGATAAGATGTGATTGATAGAATAGAACAATAGGCTATGATCGATGGGCTATGAATGATAGAAATATGATGATAAGATACGATAGATCGAATGATGCAAATGATAAGATAAATGGAGAATAATTATTTGCACATAACTAAACGTGTTTTTGTTGTTATGATGTGATATGATGTGATGTGATGTGATAATACATAAGAATTAAGAAAAGAAAAACAACGAAAGAACAAATGTTCCATGAAACGTTTTATGAAAAAAATGAGAAGTGAAAGATTATGAATGTCATGAAAGAAAAAAATGTACAACGAAAAAAAAAATCAATATAAGAAAAGCTAAAAGAATGCAAGATAAGAAAACTGAAAACTTAATGTCGGCGTACCGGCCTCCCGTAGGTGAGGTTTTATGTTATGAATTCCACTATAATTGAATGCTACCTCCCGTAGGTGAGGTTAATGGCTTACAGTGGAACGCTACCTCCCGAAGGTGTGAGGTTAATGGCTAAAAGTTAAAGATTGACTGTGAGGTAGGTTGGTGGGTAGCTCCCCCTCCTCCCACTGTCAGCGCGCACTAGGTACGTTCGATGACGGGGCCCACCAGTGAAAGATAAGAAAAGAAAAGAAAATGAAAGATAAGAAAAGAAAAGAAAGTGATAAAGAAAAGAAAAGAAATGATATGAAAAGAAAAGAAAAGAAAAGTAAAGAACGACATAGAAAAAAAAAAGAAAAAGAAACAAACGATATGAAACATAATAGAACTATATATGTGATGTGATGTGGATGACACGTTTCTACGTGATGTTGTGTTAGTATATATGTTACTAGCTTTAAGATATGAAATGTTAAGAGATGATGATGAAGCGATAGAAAAGTTATAAAGGTTTAGAAAAGAAAGTTAAGAAATGATAGGAATGAAAAGCAAAGAAATGAAAAGATTGGATTAGAATGATAAGAGATGATCGATAGAATGATAAGAACGATGAACTAAGAAATAAACGAGCATGATGAAGCTCATATTTTATGTTATGTTTTGAGGATATGTATAGTTATGTAGATGATGTGTATATATGTGATGTCACCTATTCTAGTAATAATATATATTACTAGTATTCATAAGATAATGAATGTATGTTTGAACTTACTGAGCATCTAGCTCATTAGTTGTTTATATGTTGCAGGTAAGCAACGTGTTTATTTAAAGTAATATGATGGACAACGGACGGATCTGCACGTGCCAAGGGACTGGGCGAGGGTATGGTACTACCATGAGTCTTTCGCTGAGCGTTCAAAAAGGAAGACGAAAGAAAGAAAGAAAGTTATGAAATATGTATTATAAGAGTATGATAGAGATAGGTATAGTATGTAAGTAAAAAAAAAAAAAAAAATTTGCTATAGAAATTGCTTCCGCTATAAGATGAGAACGTTAAGAATGGAAAGTTAAGTTAAGTAAGAGGATGACGACCCACGAGGTTGCCAGCCATCGCGGTCGGCGTCAGAGCTTGACTGGTTGGTATGGTAACGTACGTGGGGTGTCGCCACAGTAACTTTAACTGTCCCTCCTTTTCTTGACCGAAGGATTCTCAAGTCCCGAACCCCTCCTCAGATTGAATATCTACACTGCGAATTCTTTGAGATTAAAGACATTTCCTCCACCAACAAGCTCTATGAGGAAAAAATGATGTACAAATCCTTCCGTTTTGAAACAGAGATGATTGGAAAGTTAAAAGACAAAAGCCAAGGAAAACGGAACTCTAGAAAAGTGTACTACATTTGAAGCGCTCTCGGCTTTTGTGTGGAGATCCCGAACCAAGGCGCTGAGAATGTTGCCAAAGCAAGAGACAAAGCTCCTTTTTGCTGTTGACGGAAGGCCTAAGTTTATTCCACCACTTCCAAAAGGGTACTTTGGAAATGGCATATTACTGACAAATTCAATATGCCAAGCCGGTGAACTTGTGGAGAAGCCATTGTCTTTTGCAGTTGGACTAGTTCAGGACGCGATTTAGATGGTAAACGACAGTTACATGAGATCATTCATAGATTACATTGTAGTGACACAAGAGAAGCCTTCTTTGGCTTCCACTCTTTTGATCACTATCTGGTCTAAGTTGTCGTTTCACACCGCAGATTTCGGATGGGGAGAGCTTGTTTTTTCAGGGCCAGTGGCGCTGCCGGAGGAGGTGATATTGTTCCTGTCTCATGGGAAAGAGAGGAAAAGTATAGATGTGTTATTGGGACTGCCAGCTCCAGCCATGAAGATTATCCAACAACTCATGCATATCTAGTACACTTACAACTTTGCCGCTTTTTATTTATAAAGTGCTGCCACTTTCGGATTGTTCTTCTATAAATTCATGATCTTATGTTTATTACTTTCTTGTCTGTCAAGAAATGCAGCACAACCTTGTTTTATGTGATTTTATCGTTAAATTATTGTTGTTTACATAATGGATGTCAATTAAAATATGATCCGAGCGATAGTTTAGGGTAACTATATACGTAATTCTATCTTAAAGCATACGTTGAGTTCAAACCCACCATTTGAAGTTTGAAAAGTAAAAAAATAAAAATAAAAAATAAAAAATAAAAAAAACCAACAACAACAACAACAATCGTTATTGAAATTGGAATTATACCACTGGCCATTGTTATGTATCTCTCTGAAAATTAGTAATTATATAGGCGTTTGATAGTATTTTTAAAATATTTTATAGTTTGCAAAAAAATTGAAAATGAGAATATTTTGAAAATTGTATTAAGATTATTTCTGAAACTGTGTTTGATTATATTTTATGAGTATATATTCTAATAAATATAAAAATAAAACTTTATTTGGTTATATTTTTGAAAACTTATTTTATAAATGAGTATTTTATGAAAACATATTTATGTTTAATTTTAAAAAATGACAAAAATAAATTATTAGTCACAATTAAAAAAAAAAAACATTTGGTTGTGGGTTTTACAATAAGGGATAGGGGTGGAAAATATTGACGGTTTGAATCCTAGCTGGTGGTGACAACAAGATTTAGGTCGCAAATCGATGGTCATCATCGCGAGTCGGTCGTCTCCAGTCCATGATCATTGCCCTTCACTAGATATGGAGGCCTTTATTGGACATGGTCATTATCATTAACACTGCATAGGCAGAGAGAGAAAGAGGGGAGAGGAAGGGAGAAAATATAAACAAAAAAGTAAAATAACTTTTTTTTTGTTTTCAAAAAATTCAAAAAAATAACATAGTTGAAAACGGTGTTTTCAAAATGGTTTTAAAAATATTGAATAAACAAATACTATTTTGAAACTGATTTCATTTTTTATGCTTCTAAGAATAGAAAATCATTTTCAAAAACAAAAACTAATAGCCCTGTATGTTTCAAATATACAAGAGTATATGTTTCAAGGTTGTATTTTGTTAATTGGCATAAAGCGTCGATCTCTGTTTGTGATGCCCCCCACGTACGTTACCATACCAACCAGTCAAGCTATGACGCCGACCGCGATGGCTGGCAACCTCGTGGGTCGTCATCCTCTTACTTAACATACTTAACTTTCCTTTCTTAACGTTCTCATTTGAAGCGGAAGCAATTTCTATAGCAAATTTTTTCTTTCTTTTAACTTACATATTATACTTATCTCTATCATACTCTTATAACACATATTTCATAACTTTCTTTCTTTCATTTTCCTTTTTGAACGCTCAGCGAAAGACTTATGGTAGTACCATACCCTCGCCTAGTCCCTTGGCACGTGCAGATCCGTCCGTTGTCCATCATACTACTTTAAACTAACAGGTTGCTTACCTGTAACATATAAACAACTAATGAGCTAGATGCTCAGTAAGTTCAAACATACATTCATTAACTTATAATTACTAGTAATATATATTATTACTAGAATATGTGACATCACGTATTTACACATCATATACATCATTTATACATATTCTCAAAACATAACATAGAATATGAGCTTCATCATGCTCGTTTATCTCTTCGTTCATCGTTCTTATCATTCTATTGATCAAGTCTTATCATTCTAATCTAATCTCTTCATTTCTTTTCTTCTCATTCCTGTCATTTCTTAACTTTCTGTTCTAAACCTTTATAACTTCTCTATCGCTTTGTCATCATCTCTTAACATTTCATATCTTAAAAGCTAGTAACATACACACTAGCATAACATCACGTAAAAACGTGTCATTCACATCATTGTGTTATTCTTCCATGTCATTCGTTACTTTTCTTATCGTTCTTTACTTTTCTTTTCTTTTCGTATCATTTCTTTTCTTTTCTTTTCACTCTCTTTTCCTTTCTTTTCTTTTCTTTTCATTTTCCTTTCGTTTGTTTTCTTTCCACTTTCCTTTGGTTGGGCCCGTTGTTGGACGTACCTAGTTGCGCGCGGACAGTGGGAGGAGGGGGAGCGACCCACCAACCTACCTCACAGTCACATAAAAACCGCACCTTCGGGGTTGGTCCATCCTCTAATCTACCGCACCTTCGGGGTAGCGCCACATCTACGCGGAGGATATAGACCGGAAGTCTCGACCTTGTAGGGAGACCGGTACGCCAACAACTTAAGTTTTCAGTCTTATTATCTTGTAGGCTTTTATTTTTCTTATATTGATTTTTCATTATACATCTTTTTCATGACATTCATCATTTTTCATTTCTCATTTTTCATAAAACATTCCATGAAATATTTGTTCTTTCGTTGTTTTTCTTTTCTTAATTCTTTATTTTATTTGTATGAATTATGTTAATCACACTTTAGCATAGCACATATTACTTATATAATATCACATCACATCATAACAAACAAAATTATGTTTAATTATGTACAGATAATTATTCTCTGTTTATCTTATCATTTGTATCATTCTATCAATCATAACCAATCGATCATAGCCTATCGTTCTATTCCATCAATCACATCTTATCGTTATGTTCTAATCCTTTCATCATACCTTTCATCATAACCTATCATTGTTTTTCTTTCTTGTCTAACTCTTTGCTTTCATATAATTTTTCATAAGACATCTATCCTTTCGTCCTCATAAAACATCCCTTTCTTAATTCCTTTCATCACCGATCGTCGTTGCTCTATCAATCATAACCTAACTTTCATAAAACTTTTCATAAAACATCTATTCTTTCCTTTCATATTTCATCTTTTTCTTATGCATTCTATCATAACATTCTTGTTCTTACTCTTTCCATTCTTCTATCCCTCTTTATCATATCGTTACTCTCATAAAACTTTTATAATGCCTTTCCTTCATAATTCAATATATACATATATTTATATATATATTTTTATAATTATTTATTTAAAACATATCTTTTAACATCATCATAGCATTGCTATAGCATTACTATAGCATCATCATAAATCACATCATGACATTTGCATACAAATCATATAAACACGATAAACTTGTTCATAGTTGCAGACGAGTAAATGTCTGAACTTACTCATAGCGTGCTTATCCTCTTCTTGGGATCCATCGATGTCCTTTGTCGCTTCTGGATTGGATTCCTACAGATAAGCTTTGTCTGTTAATCACATTTTCATTCATAGCCTTTATTTTATTAAAAAGCTTAATTCTGATCTTATAACCCTTAATTATAGCCTTAGGACAGCTTTTTAAATCTTAATGGCCATTTTCGAATTTTTCTCCAACTTTTGAAAAATTACGATTTTACCCCTAACTTTTGACAAAATTACAATTTTGCCATTGACGTGATTTTTCATAACTTAAACCTCAATTGTGGTTTTTACAAACTTCATTCACCTATTTTAAGGTCACTGGGGCTCTTTTCCCATAATTTGAGAATCTTTGGGCAAAATGACCATTTTGCCCCTAATGGGTCGTTTAATCATAACATTTTCATACTTAGGCTGGATTTTCTAAACCCAAAATCATTTAATTAACTTTCTAAATCTTATCGAACCTTTTCCGGATCAATTCTTATCATTTTACTAATTTTCACATTCCCGGCCCTCAGGAAGTACTATTCCGACCTAAGAGTCGGTTTCATGTTTTTCTTGCGTTCTAGGGTTTCGAAGGGTCGGTTTACTAATCGTACCTTACCCATTCCTTTTTCCTTGCCTCAATTCCTCGAGGGGGCTCGGGTTCCCTTCCCGATCATATTTTTACCCCTCGTTTCCCATATTACCCCTAGTACCATTTTTTAGAAATTTCGGCAGCATTTCCGCTTAATTTTTGAGGTTCCGGCGTTTAGGAAACGCCTGAAAACCATCTATCGTAATCTAATTCTATCACGTACTATACCAGAGGCCTAGATTTTACGTAAAACTCATACTGTTTACGTAAAATCGTTACATCATCACATATTTTTCTTTTTCTCCATTACAGTCATTTTCTTCTTTTTACATACATTCTTTTCCACATTTTTCATACCAATAATCATAAAATCATACAATAGTCCCAAACAATTAAATTGTGGAACATAAAGGGGTCAGGATTTATACCGAATTGCAGTCCGGTCTCGACGGCATAAACCCTAATTCCTCGTTCTTCATATTTGAGGTCCCGTCTTGCAATTCCGACTCCGTGGATGCGTCCGGAACGTCGAAAATAGGCTAACGGGCCAAACTCCCAAAATTGGTCAACGGTCGCCGTTGACTGGAGACGACGGCGGCGACGGTGGCAATTGAGTAGCCCATCTTGAAGATCTCGACGTGAGGAACTCATTGGTGGTGTCAATTTCACCATTTGAAGCTCCTATGATCGGAAATTGACCCTCGAAAACTCGGTCACGACGGCGACGGTGGAGCTCCGCCGTGCCGGACTTTTTCCCTGAAATTGATTGAGGGCTTTTGCTCCCCTCTTCACGGTGAACATTTCTGTACCGGTGGTATAGCTCAACATCGCCGGAAACGGCGACTTCCACGGCGGCGACGTCGCGGCTTCGGGCGGCGCGATCCGGCGGCCGTTGGACTAAAACACCACCTGGGTTTTGTTCTACTCTTCACCACGAGTCTTTTGGGATCGGTTTCAGCTTGATCGGATGTCGGACGGCGGAGATACAGCGTCGTGAAATTTCCGTTGGCCGGCGGCTTCGGGCGGCGCGTGTGCTCTCCTCCGGCGTCGGTTCCGTCGACTCGGCACACCGTTGAACTCAGCTCGGCGAGAGCTTTCCAACGGTGCCGGCGGTGTCGAAAACGGTCGGTTACTGTACACTTTCAGGTAGAGAGAGAGAGAAATGAGGAGAGAGAGAGCATGTAGACAAATGAGAAAATTCCACTTTTTCCCTCTTTTTATATACTTTTTCCCCCAAAATTTCAACATGGGCTATCCTAATTAATTTGGGCGTCCTGAATCCAAATATATCAGTTTTATTTTCATCTGAGGTCATCTTGACCCATTTCCGATACTGCGAATTTTCGGTCAAAAATTACCCTTGTACTCAATTATCAAATTTGAGCGTGCTGATAGGCTATCCTTACTAATTTGGGAGTGCTGAACCCAAATTTATCAGTTTTATGTCAAGATAATATCATCTTGACTTACTTCTTAATACTGTGAGTGGCATACACGTGCACACACATAATATCACTATTACTCATTTTTCATCCTTTAATATTGTTAGAACATTTTATTTAATTCTAAACAATATTAAATCACTTAATTTCACATTTTAACGCTTAAATTCATTATGTATTAATTTTCCGATAAGTATAGATTTTCCCGGTTGTTACACTGTTATCTATGATTTTAATTTTTTTCTACTGTATATTAATGGGGTTTTTTTTTTTTTTTTTTTGGGAATAAGTATGCGTATCAGGACTTGAGACTTTTTTTTAGAGTAGCCAATTTTAATATTTCATAGAATTTTAAGGATTCAAATTAGCCAATTAGATTCACGAAGCCAATCCTAATATTTGAAACATTGTCCTGGTACGTTACAAATCCCAAAATATCCACTTTTTTTTTTTTTTAAGAGTAAATTGCTCTTTTAGCCTCTAACTTTTTTACAAAGCTGCGACTTGGTTTTTAACCTTTTTTTTTTTTTTTGGGGGGGGGGGGGGGGAAGGTCTCAATCTCTTTAAAAAGACGTAATTTGATTCTTTTTATTAAAAAGTTTAAAAATTAGTTGAAATATTTCATATATATCATACATATACATTAAAACATATAAATTTTTTTCTTTAACTACTCTTAAATAGTGAATAATGTGCTATTCATATGATATTTTTCTATTAGATTTTTAAAATTTTTTTTAGTAAAAAGGATCAAATCACACTCTTTTAAAAAGTTTATGGATCTTTTAGTTATAAAAAAGGTTGGGGGCTGAATCACAATTTTGTAAGAACATCAGGTCAAACGAGCAATTTACCTTTTTTAAATTGCTATATAATCCTATTTCCGCTCAAATCAGGAATTTCGATTCCCTTTCTATTTCTTATATGTTGAAGTATTTTTTTTCACATTGAGTCCTAGGTATCTAGTTTCACTTTCCTCAAGCGATCGCATTTAATCTTTCTTGTTCGTTTACATCAATATTCTTTCATAATTAATTTCTCAGTAAGTACTTTCAAATGGAAAACTCTAATCCTTTCACATACAAAATCCCAGAACCATCAACTTCTCAAAAAATCATATGGCGCGAACGTCTTAAATTTTGTCCTCCTCCAAAGAGAGCTCACAGGGGTGGCAACAATTATCAAGCTGGTATTTTTCTACAACATGCAAGTTATAAGCTAGTTAGAATAATAAAATTACGCTTTCCATTCTTTTCTTCAGACGAATTATTATCTTAACATCGAAATCTGTGTGTGTACATATATACAACAACTTATACGAAGAAAGGACGGAAATCTCTAATTCTAAACACCCATTCTACATCAAAATACATACACACACACACACACACATATGCATGAATGTGTAACGTGTTTTTATTTCCTGTTTGCTTAGCTTATGTTGCTCTTTTTTGTAGAATCCTATGATAACAATCAGGTTGAGTTCTTGCTAATTCTCAACCAGATAATTAAAAGCGTGTTAGATGAGCAAAATTCTCCAGGTACTGATAAAAGAATAAACAGTGTGTCACAAGAAGGACCATACTACCAACCTTATCCGAGTTTTGAATTTAATTTCAGCCAAATTTGGAGAAGCACATACCCTTCTCATGACATTGTAAATCAAAGGATGTCAAACTCTGCTTTGTATCCAAGGGCATCAGCATCATTGCCGGATGAATTTTCGCAATACCACCAGCAGATCAGGCATAAGATATTTGGAGGCAATTCGGCACAATTGTTCAAGGTTATGACCGACAAGAATGAAACTCGTGAGTTTGGGAGGATCATTGAATGTTGTGATCAGTCTTAGCCGCAGTCAATCTTAACAAAGATTACTTTCCAGCCTCAAGCTTTTATAGATACATTATTCTCTAACCAAGGGTATGTATTTTATTTTCCTTAAATCTATCTTCTACATTTTACCCCCTCTCTACAAAACTAGAAATCAAACTATGTATATACATATGTTTTGCAGTGCAAACTCAGCCAAGATCCTCATTAAAGTGTTGAACAAGGCATCCATGGTTTCTAACCTGATCCCAGCGTTAGTGAGCAAATTTGTTCCGCTGATGAGCCATCCAAAAGCATCTCAAGTTATACTTAAGTGTTTCGACTGTCTTAATACTAGTCAAAATCAGGTAATTTTGTTTTTAACTATATATCTAACACACACACACTCATATATTGAGACAAAAGATGTAATTCATATTAGTTTAGCCATATTTTTCTATTTTAAAAAATAAAAATTTCAACTTAGTGGAGTTAATTATTGATTGCAGAAACTGTATGAAGAGCTAATAAAAAACTGCCTCCAACTAGCCACAGATGAAAGAGGATATGCAGCCTTAAACAACAGCATCAACTTGCTTAGAGACCCACACAGAGATCAACTCCTTGACATAATCTCTTCTCATGCAGTTTTCCCCTCTCAGGATCGTTTTGGGTAATATATATAAATATATATAAGTATACATACTGTCATGACATGCTATTATTGTCGTTTGACATAATTATAAGTATATTAACTGTGGCGTCCCCCACACCACGTACGTTACCATACCAACCAGTCGAACTCTGACGCCGACCGCGATGGCTGGCAACCTCGTGGGTCGTCATCCTCTTACTTAACATACTTAACTTTTCATTCTTAACGTTCTCATCTTATAGCGGAAGCAATTTCTATAGCAAATTTTTTTTTTTTTATTTAACTTACATACTATGCCTATAACCCTATCATACTCTTATAACACATATTTCATAAATTTCTTTCTTTCATCTTCCTCTTTGAACGCTCAGCGAAAGACTCATGGTAGTACCATACCCTCACCCAGTCCCTTGGCACGTGCAGATCCGTCCGTTGTCCATCATATTACTTTAAATAAACACGTTGCTTACCTGCAACATATAAACAACTAATGAGCTAGATGCTCAGTAAGTTCAAACATACATTCATTAACTTATAAATACTAGTAATATATATTATTACTAGAATATATGACATCACATATATACACATCATATACATCGCTGATACATATCTTCAAAACATAACATAGGATATGAGCTTCATCACGCTCGTTTATCTCTTTGTTCATTGTTCTTATCATTCTATCGATCAACTCTTATTATTCTAATCTAATCTCTTCAGTTCTTTACTTTTCATTCCTATCATTTCTTAACTTTCTGTTCTAAACTTTTATAACTTTTCTGTCACTTTATCATCATCTCTTAACCTTTCATATCATTTAAGCTAGTAACATACCCACTAGCATAACATCACGTAAAAACGTGTCATTCACATCATATCACATACATAATTCTATTATGTTTCATATCGTTTGTTTCTTTTTATGTCGTTCTTTACTTTTCTTTCTTTTCGTATCATTTCTTTTCTTTTCTTTTCTTTTCCTTTTTTTTTTTCATTTCTTTTCTTTCACTTATCTTTCACTGGTGGGCCCTGTTGTTGAACGTACCTAGTGCGCGCTGACAGTGGGAGGAGGGGGAGCGACCCACCAACCTACCTCACAGTCAATCTTTAACTTTTAGCCATTAACCTCACACCTTCGGGAGGTAGCGTTCCACTATAAGCCATTAACCTCGCCTACGGGAGGTAGCATTCAATTTTAGTGGAATTCATAACATAAAACCTCACCTACGGGAGGCCGGTACGCCAACAACTTAAATTTTCAGTCTTATTATCTTGTAGGCTTTTATTTTTCTTATATTGATTTTTTTTTTTGTATATCTTTTTCATAACATTCATCATCTTTCATTTCTCATTTCTCATTTTTCATAGAACATTTCATGAAACATTTGTTCTTTCGTTGTTTTTCTTTTCTTAATTCTTTATGTATTATCGCATCACATCACATCATATCACATCATAACAACAAAATACGTTTAGTTATGTGCAAATAATTATTCTCCATTTATCTTATCATTTGCATCATTCGATCTATCGTATCTTATCATCATATTTCTATCAATCATAGCCCATCGATCATAGCCTATTGTTCTATTCTGTCAATCACATCTTATCGTTATGTTCTAATCCTTTCATCATACCTCTTATCATAACCTATCATTGTTTTTCTTTCTTGTCTAACTCTTTGCTTTCATATCATTTTTCCATAAAATATCTATCCTTTCGTTATCATAAAACATACCTTTTTCTTAATTTCTTTCATCCCCGATCGTCGTTGGTCTATCAATCATAACCTAATTTTCATAAAACTTTTCATGAAACATCTATTCTTTCAATCTCATAAAACATCCCTTTCTTAATTCCTTTCATATCTCATTTCTTTCTTATGCACTCTATCATAATATTATCATTCTTACTCTTTCCATTCCTCTATTCCTCTATATCACATCGTTACTCTCATAAAACTTTTATAATACCTTTCCTTCATAATTCAATGTATACGTATATTTATATATATATATATTTTTATAAATTATTTATTAAAAACATATATATATTTTTTTAACATCGTCATAGCATTGCTATAGTATTTACTATAGCATCATCATAAATCACATCATGACATATACATACAAAACATATAATACTATAAGCTTGTTCATAGTTGCAGACGAGTAAATGTCTGAACTTACTCATAGCGTGCTTATCCTCTTCTTAAAATCCATTGACGTCCTTTGTCGCGTCGGGATTGGATTCCTACAAATAAATTTTGTCCGTTAATCACATTTTCATCTATAACTTTTATTTTATTAACAAGCTTGATTCTGATCCTATAACCCTTAATTATAGCCTTAGGACAGCTTTTTAAACCTTAATGACCATTTTCGAATTTTTTCTCCAACTTTTGAAAAATTACGATTTTACCCCTAACTTTTGACAAAATTACAATTTTTGCCCTTGACGTGATTTTTCATAACTTAAACCTCAATTTTGGCTTTTACAAACTTCGTTAACCTATTCCACGGTCACTGGGGTTCTTTTCCCATAATTTGAGAATCTTTGGACAAAATGACCATTTTGCCCCTGATGGGTCGTTTAATCATAACATTTTCATTTTCGTGCTTAGGCTGGATTTTCTAAACCCAAAATTATTTAATTAACTTTCTAAATCTTATCGGACCCTTTCCCAGATCAACTCTTATCATTTGACCAATTTTCACATTCCCGGCCCTCGGGAAGTACTATTCGAACCTAAGAATCGGTTTCATGTTTTTCTTGCGTTCTAGGGTTTCGAAGGGTCGGTTTACTAATTATAACTTAACCCTTCCCTTTTTCATGCCTTAATTCCTCGAGGGGGCTCGGGTTCCCTTCCCGATCATATTTTTACCCCTCGTTTCCCATATTACCCCTGGTGTCATTTTTAGAAATTTCGGCAGAGTTTCCCCTTAATTTTTGAGGTTCCAGTGTTTAGGAAACGCCTGAAAACCATCTATCCTAATCTAATTCTATCACGTACTATACCAGAGGCCTAGATTTTACGTAAAACTCATACTGTTTACGTAAAATCATTACATTATCACATATTTTTCTTTTTCTCCATTACAGTCATTTTCTTCTTTTTACATACATTCTTTTCCATAATTTTCATACCAATAATTATAAAAATTATATAACAGTTCCAAACAATTAAATTTCGGAACGTAAAAAGGTCGGGATTTATACCGAATTGCAGTCCGGTCTTAACGGCATAAATCCTAATTCTTCGTTCATCATCTTGGAGGTCTCGTCTTGCAATTTCGACTCCGCGGATGCGTCCGGAACGTCGAAAATAGGCCAACGGGCCAAATTTCCATTTTCGGTCAACGGTCGCCGTTGACCGGCGTTGACCGCCATTGACCGGCCGTTGACCGGCGGCGACGGTGGCAAGTGGGTAGTCCATTTTGAAGATCTCGACGAGAGGAATCCATTGGTAGCCTCAATTTCACATTTGGAGGCCCCAATCGCCGGAAAATGCCCTCGAAAGTCTCGGCCACGGCGGCGGCGGTGGAACTCCGCCGTGCCGGACTTTTTCCCCGAAATTGATTGAGGGCTTTTGCTCCCCTCTTCACGGCGACCATTTCTGTACAGACAGCGTGCTTCAACTCGGCCGGAATCGGCAGTTTCGACGGCGGCTCCACAGCGGCGTTTTGCCGGATTTTCCGAAGCTCGGGCGGCGCGATTCCGCCGGTATTGAGGCGATCCACCACATGGGTTTTGTAGTACTCTTCACCACGAACATTTTGGGATCGGTTTCGTGGCAAATGGTGGCCGGACGGCGAAGAAATCTCGCCGGGAAGATTTCGGCTCCGGCGACCTTCAGGCGGCGCGTGCGGCTTGCTCCGGCGGCTGCTCCGTCGCGTCGACCCACCATCGGACTCAGCTCGGCGAGAGCTTTCCGATGACACCGGCGGTGTCGAAAACGGACACCGTTTCCGATGGTCGGTTACTGTACATATTCGGCTAGAGAGAGAAAGAGAAGGAGGAGAGAGAGTGTGTGTAGATAAATGAGAAAATTCCACTTTTTCCCTCTCTTTATATACTTTTTCGCCCAAAATTTCAATATGGGCTATACTGATTAATTTGGGCGTCCTGAATCCAAATATATCAGTTTTATTTTCGTCTGAGGTCATTTTGACCAATTTCCGATACTGTGAATTTTCGGTCAAAATTTACCTCTGTGCTCAATTGTCAAATTTGAGCGTGCTGATAGGCTATCCTTACTAATTTGGGAGTGCTGAACCCAAATTTATCAGTTTTATGTCAAGATAATATCATCTTGACCTACTTCTTGATACTGTGAGTGGCACACACGTGCACACACATAATATCACTATTACTCATTTTTCATCTTTTAATATTGTTAGAACATTTTATTTTAGTTCTAAACAATATTAAATCACTTAATTTCACATTTTAACGCTTAAATTCATTGTGCATTTATTTTCCAAAAAATGTGAATTTTCCCGGTTGTTACATTAACGAATTGTGTACTATTTCAAGAACTTTGTTGTACAATGTGTTCTGGACTTGCAAAACCTACGTAACAATGAAAATATGCCTTACCTTAAGTGGCAAGTTTGTTGAATTCTCGATGCAGAAATTTGCGAGCTGCGTTGTAGAAAAATGTTTGGAAATGCCTGGATTAATCGATTTTGTCCTTTTGGAATTTGTTAACTATGACAAGCTGTGGAGGGTTGCTCGTGACCAATTTGGAAATTATGTCCTCCAGAAAGCTATTCCACTGACCGAGGTACATATTTTGTTCAGAAACTCTATTTACGATTCAAATTTGATTAATTATGTAAGTAGCTGTTTTTTCTCATCTAGCTTATGATTGATCTTGATTATTTTTTATCTCTTATCAGAGTGCACGGAGTCTGTACTACAAAAGTCTCGTAGAGAAGCTGAAAAAAGAAAAGGAAAGATTCGAGAAATGTCAATATGGGAGGAAACTCTATAATATCATTATCAGTAGAATTTAACTGGAGCGGATTGGCCTTATCTTTTATAACTGTGTCTATGTTGATCATATCCCATGTAGTTCTTTTGTTTGGTATTAAGTTAGTCTTTTCTATTTGTTTTTGTCTTGTCTAGTCTAGTTTTAATTTTCTATTTTTTCAATTTCGCAAATGTAGAAATGCAAATAATAGTTATTAAAAATTTATTTAGCTACACTATGGTTGAGACTCTTCTCTTCTCCTCTGCAAAGAGGCAATTACTTACTCCTAATAATTGGCCACAACAATCATCACAATACAAAAATCAAAATCAAGCCAAAAAGCTAATGATGTGGCTTTGAAATGGAAAGATAATAATAAAAAAAAATCTGGTGCAGGAACTAGAATTGTTTGTGTTAGTACCAATGATGTGTTTAAAATAAAAGACAGTCAAAACAATTGATCGATAAATCATCAGTATCATACGTAACATTTCTTCAAGATATTCGTACCATTCAGTTGACAATATAAAATTGAAACACAACAATTTGTGAAAGTTACATCCAAATTCTAAGACCTTTGAAGGAGTAACCTTAAGTGTCCCTCCTCTCTCAATCACTCATGATGTTGAACTTGTTGCAGTTCTCATTTTAGTCATTCTCTATTTAGTTACGATTACAAGAGGGATTACCAATTGGGACTTGAGGCCACGATCCTTGGGTCAACAACATTCGGAAAATGACATCTCAATGAACATTAAAAATATACAAAACAATATAAAAGTAAAAATGACTATAGTATTGAACAACAACATTACAAATACATGGGACAAGGGAGATCAATTGAGCAATCCACCATTGTTCATTTCTTTAGGAAGAATAAGTTAGTCTCATCCTTGCAAAACTAAAAGGGTTAGCCCTTTTTCATGTCTACCATTCGTGAATTTATTTAATAACTTTCAATTTAATCTGCTCTGATACAGAGAAACATGAGAGCAAATACAAACACAAGGTGGAGTCCATTCTTCTATTGAACAACTAGCATATTATGACATCAACTTTATTGGGTTGCAAAAGATAGAGCTTTTAATAGCAAAATCACAACTTATATCTCACTGAACTTCTGTAGAATCAGAAGCTGAGCCCCTTCAACTAGTCTCTTTACTACTTCGCCAGTGGGTGAAATTTCCTTGATGAGACCTACTGTGACGTCCCCCACATACGTTACCATACCAACCAGCCGAGCTCTGACGCCGACCGTGATGGTTGGCAACCTCGTGGGTCGTCGTCCTCTTACTTAACATACTTAACTTTCCATTTTTTAATGTTCTCTTTTTAAAGCAGAAGCAATTTCTATAGCAAATTTTTTTTTTAACTTACATATTATATCTATATCTCTATCATACTCTTATAACATATAATTCATAAATTTCTTTCTTTCAACTTTCTTTTTGAACGCTCAGCGAAAGACTCATGGTAGTACCATACCCTCGCCCAGTCCCTTGGCACGTGCAGATCCGTCCGTTGTCCATCATATTACTTTAAACTAACAGGTTACTTACCTGCAACATATGAACAACTAATGAGTTAAATGCTCAGTAAGTTCAAACATACATTCATTAACTTATAAATACTAGTAATATATGTTATTACTAGAATATATGACATCATGTATATACACATCATACACATCGTCTATACATATCCTCGAAACATAACATATTATGTTAGTCTCTTCATGCTCATTTATCTCTTCGTTCATCGTTCTTATCATTCTATCGATCATCTCTTATCATTCTAATCTAATCTCTTCATTTATTTGTTTTTCATTTCTATCATTTCTTAACTTTCTGTTCTAAACCTTTACAATTTTTCTATTGTTTTGTCTTCGTCTCTTATCTTTTCGTATCTTATAAGCTAGTAACATATACACTAGCATAACATCACGTAAAACGTGTCATTCACATCATACACATAACATCAAATACATCACATCACATATATTAATTCTATTATGTTCTTTTAACTTCGTTTTATTATTTATTTATTTTTCATCGATTTCATTATGTCATTCTTTCATATCATTTGTTTCTTTTCTTAACGTTCTTTACTTTTCTTTTCTTTTCACGCTCTTTTCCTTTCTTTTCATTTCACGCACTCTCCTTTCCTTTCTTTTTTTTTTTCACGTACTCTCTTTTCCTTTCTTTTCTTTTCTTTTCTTTTCATGCACTCTCCTTTTCTTTCTTTTCTTTTCACGCACTCTCTTTTCCTTTCTTTTCTTTTCACTCTCCTTTCGTTTCTTTTCTTTTCACTTTCCTTTGGTGGGCCCATTGTTGGACGTACCTATTTGCGCGCGGACAGTGGGAGGAGGGGGAGCGACTCACTAACCTACCTCACAGTCACATAATACCTCACCTTCGGAGTTAGTCCATCCTATAATCTACCACACCTTCGGGGTAGCACCACATCTGCGCGGAGGATATAGACCTGAAGTCTTGACCTTGTAGGGAGACCGGTACGCCAACAACTTAAGTTTCAGTCTTATTATCTTGTATGCTTTTATTTTTTCTTATATTGATTTTTCGTTGTACATCTTTTTCATGACATTCATTATCTTTCCTTTCTCATTTTTCATAGAACATTTCATAGGACATTTGTTCTTTCGTCGTTCTATCTTTTTTTCGTAATTCTTTCTCATTGACATCTTATTCTTTCATTCTCATTTCGTAAGACATATATATCGTTGTTTCGTTTTGCTGTTTTTCTTTTCTTAATTCTTTACCTTACTCGTGTGAATTTTGTCAGTCACACTTTAGCATATATAGCACATATTACTTATATATCATCACATCATATCACATCATAACAAACAAAAACACGTTTAGTTATATACAGACAATTATTCTCTGTTATTATTTGCATCATTCTATCTATCGTATCTTATCGTCATACTCCTATCGATCATAGCCTATCGTTCTATTCCATCAATCAGATCTTATCATTATGTTCTAATCCTTTCACCATACCTTTCATCATAACCTATCATTGCTTCTCTTTCTTGTCTAATTCTTTGCTTTCATATCATTTTTCATAAAACCCCTATCATATTGTTCTCATAAAACATACCATTTCTTAATTCCTTTCATTACCGATCATCGTTGCTCTATCAATCATAACTTAACTTCCATAAAACTTTTCATAAAACATCTATTCTTTCATTTTATATCCCATCTCTTTTATTTTTTTTTTTTGCATTCTATAATAACATTCTCCTTCTTACTCTTTCTATTCTTCTATCACTCTTTATCACATCTTTACTCTCATAAAACTTTTATAATACATTTCCTTCCTAATTTAATATATATTCATATATATATTTTTATAAATTATTTATTAAAACCTATCTTTTAACATCATCACAGTATTGCTATAGTGTTACTATAGCATCATCATAAATCACATCATGACATTTACATACAAAACATATAAACATGATAAGCTTGTTCATAGTTGCAGACGGGTAAATGTCTGAACTTATTCATAGCGTGCTTATCCTCTTCTTAAAATTCATCGACGTCCTTTGTCGCGTCTGGATCGGGTTCTTACAGACAAACTTTGTCCGTTAATCACATTTTCATTTATAGCTTCTATTTTTATTGAAAAGCTTGATTCTAATCTTATAACCCTTAATTATAGCCTTAGGACAACTTTTTAAACCTTAATGGCCATTTTCGAATTTTTCTCCAACTTTTTGAAAAATTACAATTTTATCCCTAACTTTTGATAAAATTACAATTTTACCCTTGACGTGATTCTTCATAACTTAAACCTCAATTTTGGCTTTTTCAACCTTCATTACTCTATTCCGGGGTCATTGGGGCTTTTTTCCCATAATTTGATAATCTTTGGACAAAATGACCATTTTGCCCCTGATGAGTTGTTTAATCATAACATTTTCATTTTCATACTTAGGCTGGATTTTCTAAACCCAAAATCATCTAATTAACTTTTTAAATCTTATCGGATCTTTTTCGGATCAATTCTTATCATTTTACCAATTTTCACATTCCCGACCCTCGGGAAGTACTATTCCGACCTAAGAGTCGGTTTCATGTTTTTCTTGCGTTCTAGGGTTTCGAAGGGTCGGTTTACTAATTATAACTTGCCCCTTCTTTTTTCCATGCCCTAATTCCTTGAGAGGGCTCGGGTTACCTTCCCGATCATATTTTACCCCTCGTTTCCCATATTACCCCTAGTGCCGTTTTTAGAAATTTCGGCAGAGTTTCCCCTTAATTTTTGAGATTCCAGCGTTTAGGAAAAGCCTGAAAACCATCTATCCTGATCTAATTCTATCATGTACTATACCAGATGCCTAGATTTTACGTAAAACTCATACTATTTACGTAAAATCGTTACATTATCACATATTTTTCTTTTTCTTCATTACAGCAATTTTCTTTTTTTTACATACATTCTTTTCTGAAATTTTCATACCAATAATCATAAAATCATATAATAGTCCCAAACAATTAAATTGCGGAACGTAAAGAGGTCAGGATTTATACCGAATTGCAGTCCGGTCTCGACGGCATAAACCCTAATTCTTCGTTCTTCATATTTGAGGTCCCGTCTTGCAAATCCGACTCCACGGATGCGTCCAGAACGTCGAAAATAGGCCAACGGGCCATTCTTCAATTTTCGATCACCAGTCAACGGCGGCGACGGTGGAATGTGGGTAGTCCATCTTGAAGATCTCGACGAGAGGAATCCATTGGTGGTCTCAATTTCATCATTCGACACCTCTATCGCCGGAAAATCTCCTCGAAAGCCACGGCCACGGCGGCGACGATGGAACTCTGCCGCGCCGGACTTTTTCCCGAAATTGGTTGAGGGCTTTTGCTTCCCTCTTCACGGCGAGCATTTCTATACCGGTGGCTCTCCTCAACATCGTCGGAAACGACGAGTTCCATGGCGGCGACGTCGCGGCTTCGGGCGGTGATATCCGGCGGCCGTTGAGACGAATCACTACATGGGTTTTGTAGTACTCTTCACCACGAATATTTTGGGACCGGTTTAGTGGCAAATGGTGGCCGGACGGTGAAGAAATCGACGATCAAAATTCTTGACTCCGGCGGCATTCGAGCAGTGCGTGCAGCGGCGTGCGGCGGCCGTTCCGTCGAGTCGACCCATCGTTGAACTCAGCTCGGCGAGAGCTTTCCAACGGTGCCGGCGGTGTCGTGAACAGAGGCCGTACGTGAAAGTTGGCTACTGTTTACATGCGGGTAGAGAGAGAAAGAGAAAGGAGGAGAGAGAGAATGTGTATGTGGACAAATGAGGAAATTTCACTTTTTTTCGTTATTTATATACTTTTTCGCCCAAAATTTCAACATAGGTTTCCTGACTAATTTGGGCGTCCTGAATCCAAATATATCAGTTTTATTTTCATCTGAGGTCATCTTGACTAGTTTCTAATACTGCGAATTCTCGGTCAAAAATTACACTTGTGCTCAATTATCAAATTTGAGCGTGCTAATAGGCTATCCTAACTAATTTGGGAATGCTGAACCCAAATTTATCAGTTTTATGTCAAGATAATATCATCTTGATCTATTTCTTGATATTATGAGTAGCACACACGTGTACACACATAATATCACTATCAATCATTTTTTTCATCCTTTAACATTGTTAGAATATTTTATTTAGTTCTAAACAATATTAAATCACTTAATTTCACATTTTAACTCTTAAATTTAATGTGTATTTATTCTCCAAGAAATATGGATTTTCTCGGTTATCACACCTACACCTTCGTCGGCGTACATCACCATGCTCTCAATGTCCCCAGTTGTCAAATTTGCAATAGTACTTGCAAAACGCCGATTTTTCTCTTTCCTAATGTTAAAAAGCATAGAATCATATAGAGGGATGTTAGCTTTAAGTAAAAATACCTTTTCACTATCACTGACGGTGAAACAAAAAGAAAAGAAAAGACTTCGTAACGGGGATGGTAACCAGAAATAGCCATGAGGAAAGATGGATGTTCTTCATGGAAAGTAGATGGTAAATGATTCATTATGAAAGGAAAGTGTAGACTCTTTACCTTGCAATGTATTATTGATCAACCAATGACAGGTTGATTTGCTTCATTTTCATGAGCAGGAAGAGATTTCCATTCATTGACGAATGTTTGAAGGACACGTTGCGGTGCGTTAGGCCACCTTGCTCGCCCAAATATATCCGTGTACTCGGTCTTGTCAAATTCGATCAACATCTTCTTGCATTCAGGATGAGCATAACTTTCATCTGTTGTAAGAAACCTAAAAAATTTCTTGAATATCATGACTTATAAATTCCAAAAATTAGATTTTGTATAACCAGGAAATATCTCATTGAACAACAAAAATCAAATTAGCTTCAGCTATGTTCGATGTGATACATGCCTCATGTCATAAAACTAATGAGCTTGACACTAATGTTTGTAAGGTAACGAGGATTCTAGTTGTTTAAGTTCGAACAAACAAATATAAAATAAAGATTACTAATGCTGAAAAGATACCCATTTTTTCTTACTTGCTAAAAAAAACATAAAGGTAACTTAGATTTAACTCAAAATGTAAAAAATTGTCGAGGCAAAACCATGTCATGACAATTTCAGAATTGTCAATTAAATCTGTAATGCAAAGTGATAACAAACTTACCAAGGGAAAAACAAACATTCCTATCACCGCATGTGCAAAAAGCAACAACATTAACTAAACCAAAACTTCAAAAAGATAAGGGACAATTCATTAAACATTAAAGAGAGAGAGAGAGAGAGAGATGAGTCAATTTCAATCAAATAAGAAGCCAAGTCAGGACCTGGTGCCTAGGCAGATGCCTTTAGCTCCAAGCACTAATGCAGCAACATAACCACAAGCATCCACAATGCCTCCAGCTGCAACAACAGGAATATCTTGATCTCTAACAAGATCTAATACCCTTGGCAACAATGGAAACAAAGCCTCCTGTTTCATCATTCAGAGAAGGACTTATAACCAACAAAAATTTTTTTAAGTTTCCTGAAAGACTTAACAGGA
Organism: Antiaris toxicaria; assembly: GCA_035233585.1. Taxonomy (NCBI): domain Eukaryota; kingdom Viridiplantae; phylum Streptophyta; class Magnoliopsida; order Rosales; family Moraceae; genus Antiaris; species Antiaris toxicaria. The sequence goes on from CP141157.1 coordinate 55,100,309, forward strand.
TCAAACTGTCATAGTGCTAATAGTTTTGTTGGTTAATAGTGTTAAAAATCTTATTAAAAAAATGTGTTAAAAACCCGTTGTTAAGAAAAAAGATTTGGGTACACTAAAAAGCACTTGCACTTGCACTTGCACTTGACCAGTCACGTGTCCTCCTGCTTCACGTCCTTGGATGATAATTGCATTTAGTCCCACATCTATTGCTTTCTTTGCTTCCTCAATGCTCCCAACCTGCAATATGTACAAAAACACTATTTAGAGACTTTGAAATAAAAAAAATCACCAGATTATAGAATTATACGATGAATATATCAATATATAACTATTTATCTCTACATACAAATAGATAGGACGGCGAGTTTACTAATCAAGAATTTAAATTCAAGTATAAACACATGCTCTAGCTGAGACTTGGTTTTCCAGTCGCAAGAGACAGGAGAGTTGCATATCATAAACCAAACGGACAAAAAAGTTGAAATTAAAATGTTTCCTATAGCAAAAAATATATGCAAAGCACTTACGTGAGTAACAAGCTTCACCCCTATGCGATGAGCTTCAACTGCAAAATCTAGAGGACATTCACCCTAGTAAACCTGCAAAACTGCAACCTTCTCATCCAATATGGCTTTTACGTGTTCCTCATAGGGCAATGCCAGAAATACACCAATACCAAATGGTTTGTCAGTTAAGCTTCTTGTCATTCTCATTAGTTCCTTCAAGTTCTCAGGTGATGCCTGGTCATGAGGTAAATTAAAGTAAAAATTAAAAATAAAAAATAAAAAAAAAAAACTCTTAAAAATTTCTTCTTAAAGTGCATATTTAATTCTGTCAATTATTAATGACAAGGTACAAAACGGTGCATCATTCTTCCTCAATATGCCTGTAAACTTCAGTTCTTTTGCCTAGAGCTTACAAGAACTTACAGTAATACAACGCCACATTCTACGAATAAGAGAAATATTCATTTAAGAAAAAAATTTAAAAGTTAAATCAGACAACTAGAAGTAGAGAATTCTGCAGCAAAATGATATATGTTCTACGATATTCAGAGTAGAGACTAATAGTAAAACTTACCCAGGACACTAAATTTTCATTTTCATTTTCATATGCAGAGTGCTAAATCAAAATAGATTTTCTTTTTCTTTTGCAACAAAACCAAATATAATTAGCCAAAGAAGGAAAAAAAAAATGATTACCCACTCAGGCGCTCTAAGGAGGCCAATGCCACCAGTATTGGCAACAACAGCAAAAAGTTCTAGGCCAAAAATATTAAGTCCTAATGGTGCATGTACTATTCCATATTCAAATCCCAGAATTCCTCTCAACCCCATCTTTTATTTCCTCTTACCAAACCCTGTTGATGTGTGTGTGTGTGTGTGTGTGTGTACACATAGGAGAGTTCTTTTGTCTTGCGCATGGCCCAGCTGGCAAGCTATTTAGTATCAGTAACCAAATGTTATTCAAATCATTCAAAGGGCAACAGGTTAATTTCACATGCATTGCAAAATAAATGGCCTAAACTGCCAAGTGTAAATCATTAAAGGGACAAGGTAGTTGGTGTCAATGGTCTTATTTTACTATTATAATGATGAATATCAGTTATAAAATGTTATTCAAATTATGATTGCATATATAATGTAATGAAAATATTATATTTAAGATATAATCTAATGAAAATATTATATTTAACTCCATTTTAAAATACAGAGTTTAAATCACTCTATTCCCAAGTTAAAAAAAAAGAAGGTTATTCAAATCCTTCAAGGGTAATTTCGTATGCATCGTAGATAAATGGTCTAAATTACCAAGTGTAAATCAATGAACGAGGCAATACTATAATGGCGGTCGCCAGTTTCAAAATATTATCCATATCATTGAAAGGGCAACAAGGTAATTTACATGCATTATAAATAAATGGCCTAAAATGCCAATGTAAACAGTTTCTTACCCCAAAAAAACAAAAAATGTAAAAAGTTAAAAGGGGCAAGGCAGCTAATGCAAACGGTCATATTCCATCTTATAAATGTCGGTTACAAAAATGTTATTCAAATCATTCAAATGGCAACAAAGGTAATCTCACATGCATTGTAAATAAACGACTTATATTGCCAAATGTAAACAGTTTCTTACCAAAAAAAAAAGGTAAAAATTTAAAAGGAGCAAGGCAACTGATGTAAATGGTCTTATTCAATCTCATAAATGTCAGTTACAAAATGTGATTCAAATCATTCAAAGGGTAACAAGGTAATTTCACATGCATTGTAAATAAATGGCCTATATTGCCAAATGTAAATAGTTTCTTACCCAAAATAAAAAATAAAAAAAGTTAAAAGTTAAAAGGGGCAAGGCAGCTAGTGTAAATGGTCTAGTGTAAATGGTTTTATTCAATATTATAAATGTCCGTTACAATATGTTATTTAAATCATTCAAAAGGCATCAAGGTAATTTCACTTGCATTGTAAATAAATGGCATATATTGCCGAATATCTCTAAAGTTTAATGGAGTTTTGTTAGGGTATTTTTGGAATTTCACTATTATTTTTGTTTCTTAGAATGACAAGTTGTTGAAAATGAGTTTTTTTTTTTTTGGGAATTTGATGCATCTTTGTCAGCTCATTTAGGGCTCGTTCGGTTCATTGATTAAGTTTAGAATAGAATAAAATTTTTATGTTCAAGTTGGTTGACTTAATCCATCTGAAAAATTAAGAGAATGGTAAGTGCTTCTCCAAATACGACTGATTAATTTGTTGATTATTCTCTTATAACTCCCAAATCAATTAGCCTAAAAACAAAAATGATATAAGAGAATAACCAACGAATTAATCCATCTGAAAAATTAAGGTAAAATTATTTAAATCAAATACTTCTTTTTAGTGTATCTTTGCACACCCATTATTGTTAGCATACGTATTGGACAAAGTCCTTGGGATTGTTATTTGATATTTGTTTGTTCTTCTTATGCGACAGAAATTGAGTTTTGAAACGCAGCAGCCGCCATTTGACTCTCGTTGACTAGAATTTGAAATAAGAAAACAACAAGGGAACTAGGAGTCTGGATAAGCAAATTATTAGCCAACAACGATATTTCATGAAACCAATAAGGATTCAAATTAGCCAATGCTTTTTTTTTGGCCCCAGCCATCCGACCCAAGAAAGGAAATGTTGTCAATGTCATGGAAGGACTCTACCAATCCTTTGTTCTGCTAAATCATCATAATCCTGCTGAAATAAGGAGTATATTTCGAATCCCTTTCAATTTTGTTATGAGTTTGATCACTATATATACCCCCTAACGTTGAAATATTTTTTTCATCATCGTCTTTAATTATATCTAGTTTTCTTTCCTCAAGCGATTAATATCACAATTATTCTTTCTTGTTTGTTTACAATATTCTTCAACAATTAATTTCTCAGTAAGTAGTTCATATGGAAAACTTAAATCCTTTCACAGGTAGGAACCCTGAACCATCAACCACTGATCATCCTCTTGAAGACATGATGCTCCATCTTCGTCTGAGGGCTGACAAGGACGACAACAATTATCAAGCCGGTATTTTTCCAGGACGTACAATTTTTAAGTTTTAAGCTAGTGATAATAACATAATTATGCTTTCTTTCTTTTTTTTTTTTTTTTTTCAAACGTAATATTGTCGATAACATCTGTGTGTGCATATATATATATATATAGAGAGAGAGAGAGAGAGAGACACACACACACATACACGTACACATACACGTGCGTCTGTATTGTAGAATGGGTGTGTATATATATGCTTGAGTTAAAAATGAAAATAATATTTTTTTAATATTTAAATAAAATAAAATCACCCACTCTACAAAACATATATGCAGGGATATACATAAATATTTATATATAAATGAATGTGTAACGTTTTTTTTTTTCCTCCCTGTTAGTTTAACTTGTGTTGCTCTTTTGTATAGAATCTTGGATGGTATCAAACAAGAATCGTGATGACAATGACTATCAGGTTGAGTTCTCGTCATTTATCGACCAGATGATTTATAAAAGAATAAGCAGTATTGAGTCACAGTCAGGACCATACTACCAACCTCAATCGAGTAGCATCTACCCTTCTCATGATATTGTAAATCAAAGGATATCAAACCCTGCTTTGTATCCAAAGGTATCAGCATCATTGCCGAATGAATTTTTGCAATGCCACCAGCAGTTCTGGCGTAAGATATTTCGAGGCGACTCGGCACAATTGTTCAAGGTCATGACTGACAAGAATGAAAGTCGTGAGTTTGGGAGGATCATTGAATGTTGTGATCAATCTCAGCTGCAATCAATCTTAACAAATATTACTTTCCAGCCTCAAGCTTTTATAGAAACGTTATTCTCTGAAGCCGGGTATGTATTTAATTTTCCTTAAATCTATATTCTACTTTTTTTTTTTTTTCCCTCTCTACGAAACTAGAAATCAAAGTGTACATGTACATATGTTGTGCAGTGCAAACTCGGCTATGAGACTAATCAAAGTGCTAAACATGGCATCCATGGTTTCTGACATCATCCCAATTTTAGCGAGCAAATTCATTCCAGTAATGACCCATTCAAAAGCATCCTTAGTTATACTTAAGTGTTTCGACTGTCTTAATGCCCTTCAAAATCGGGTAATTCTCTTTTTAATTATACATGTAACTCAGATTTGTTCAACGACATTTCTTTTTTTGTTTTTTTTTTTCGTTTTTTAAATAAAATTGTCAACTTAGTGGAGTTAATCATTGATTGTAGAAACTGTATGAAGAGCTAATAAAAAACTGCCTCAAACTAGCCACAGATGAAGGAGGATGTAGAGCCTTAAACAACAGCATCAACTTGCTTAGAGACCCACATAGAGATCAACTCCTTGATATGATCTCTTCTCATGCAGTTTTCCTCTCTCAGGATCGATTTGGGTAATATATAACATATTAAAACACATATGTATACATATACAGTTATAATATGCTATTATTGTCACTTTGACATAATTATATGTATGTTTACGATCGAGTTGTGTATTATTTCAGGAACTTTGTTGTACAACGTGTTCTAGATCTGCAAAACCCCTACGTAACAATGAAAATATGCCTTACCTTAAGTGGCAAGTATGTTGAATTCTCGATGCAGAAATTTGCAAGTCACGTTGTAGAGAAATGCTTAGAGACACCTGGATCAATCAATTCTGTGCTTTCGGATTTTGTTAACTACGACAAGCTATGGAGGATTGCTCGTGACCAGTTCGGAAATTATGTCCTCCAAAAAGCTATTCTACTGGCCGAGGTACACATTTTGCTCAAAAATTAACCCCGTTTACTATTCAAATTAGATTAATTATGTAAATAGCCCTTTTTTTTCTCTCCTAATTTATGATTGATCTTGATTATTTTCTATCTCTTATCAGAAGGCACGGAGTCCATACTACAAGATTCTTGTAGAGAAGCTAAACAATGAAAAGGAAAGATTCGAGAAATGTAGATATGGGAGGAATCTCTACAATATGATCATCAGTGTATAATCATCAGTAGAATCTAATTAGAGTAAATTGACCTTATCTTTTATTGCTATGTCTATATTGATCATATCACATGTAATCCTTTCATTTGGGATTAAGTTAGTCTTTTCCATTTTTTTTTTTTTGTCTTGTCTAGTCTTAAATTTTCTTGTTTTTCAGTTTTGCAAATGTAGATATTCAATTAATAGTTATTAAATTTGTTTATTTACACTAAGACGTGATCCCATTTTTTTCATCGAGTTCGGGTAGAGACCAAAGGTCTTTTCTTCTCCGCAAAGATGCAATTACTAATTCCTAATGATCGGCCACAATAATCATTCAATAGAATATCAAATTCATGCCAAAACGCAAATGATATGGATTGGAACCAAAATTAAAAATTAAAAAAAAAAACGTGTAGGAACTAGAATTGTTTGCATCAGTACAAGATATTGGACAACGATGCTTGAATTGCTTGGGGTTTATTGTTGGTGCAAAATTTCTTCAAGTAATATAAAACGAAAGACAATAATTCGTGAAAGTAACATGATTTTATACTATAATAAATTTCAACTAACACTGTTAAAGTGTCGGACTTGTGTTTGTGAACTCATGGTCTGAGTTCAACTTCATAATAGTAAAGAACAAAAAGATCATAAGATTTTCAGTATTTATCTTAGTTCAACTTTGAATTGATCTTATGGTTGTAGACTTAATCTAATACTAATTTTAGATCTAATTATTTAAGTATAGATTTTGAATTTCTAACCCTCAAGTTTTTTTTTTTTAAGAAATATTTAACTAAAGTCCTCTTTGGACAAATTTACTTGCTTACTTCCTGATTAGGCAGGGAAAAGAAAAGTCTGTCAGCTAACTATTAAGTATTGACCAATATTCAACCCAAAAAAAAAAAAAGTACTGACCAATAATTCTTTTATTTTTTAAATATAAATTGTATTCCAAATATAAAAGCTAATACAATCACCAATTTACATTAAAAACCTTCTGTAACAAAAAAACTCAACACTGATAGATAAATGTATACAAAAATATAGAGTACACATATATACCTATAATGAAACCTTTATAGTTGTTGGAAGTATCTAATCAATCAATGATAAGAAGTCTATAGCACAAAGGCTGTACAAATCCAGTAAAGAAACGAATCTTGCAAATGAAAAATAAAGCCAAATACTAAAAAAAATATATAAATATCTAAACTATTTGGGGTAAAAAATATCATTATTACTAACAATAAATAATACAAACCACTAGTCAAGATATCAAAATACCAAGAAGAGTGAGTTCCTCCACAATAACAGAAGAAAATGATAGAAAAGATAAGCAATTAAAAAACATATATCTCTAATAATAACAAAAATCAATACACGCACTATCATATGACTTACCTCGTCTTACAAACTAAAACCTCTAAAGGATAGGTTAAAACAATGACCAACGAGCTCAAAAACACCTCATTGCGGATGGCAATCCAAACCCATTTAACATTAGCCTACCCCACTCTTAAACTCAGTATCCAATCATTGACTTGTGGATAATATTCGATGGCTAGAGGTCAAATGGTACACCGAACCTCAAGCCAAGAGCATAAGCTTTCCCTCTATGTCACTCTCTTTATTCGTAGGGTTGTCTCACATAATTCCTTAAACAGATTTTGTGATGAGCAGTATTGACCAATAATTCACCAAAACTAGTATCAACCAATAAGTTTCCTTGGCTTAGTCCTCTCGACATTGACATTTTGTCCTCCGTCTAAAGACCGATAATTCTTTTCCTTACTCCCCTTATCAATGCCAATTATCATAGTTTAGTTATAATTTTATGACTTTATAAAAATTGAAATCCCTCCACCTCTATGTTAATAATAATAACAATAATAATAAAAGAAGTTGATTTGTCCAATTTGATCCTTTTTCATAAGGGGTATTTAACGTTATCAGTTCCTAATTTTCTTTAAAGGGATGATTTCATCCAATTGTCTAACAAATTAGTTAGTGGATTTATATTTTCTTTTTTGTTTCTGCCCTAGTCTAAAGTTAAAATATATATTTTGTGATTACAATTACACTCCTTGGATTCTAATGTATAATTTTTAAAACAATTACTTCTTATTCAAATGTTCTAAAATTTTTAAGAGTTTTCAAGTAGATTTAACGTAGCAGATTCAAGAAAAAAAAAACCAAAAAAAACCAATGTATTGTTACTTTGTCCACTATTCCACAGTTTCAGATTGTTAAAGATTCAAAGGTAATTTTTTTAATTATAACAAAATTTAAAGTCAACATTTAAAAAATAAAAGTTGGGCCAATGTAATATATTTTATTTTTGGTGGGGATGTTGACTTGAGTACAATCAGTCAAGGGACATTTCTGACCCTGTGTTTGAGATAAATCAGGGGCTTCCCATTTTAAAAATAGCAATAATAATAATACTAATAAATTAAAAAATAAATAAATAGGAAAGTGTTTTTCAATGCCTGTTGTCTGCAATTCACACAGCGTCTCTTCTTCCTCTGTCATTTCCTTCACCAAAAAAAAAAAAAAAAAACCAAAGACATGGCCCTTTTTGATATGGTTTGTGAAACCCTTTTCTCTCATCTCCTTCAAGCCATTTTCGACAGAATCACTTCTTCCGACTTCATTGACTTCATTCAGCAAAATGAAGCCATCAACGAACAAATCAAGAAGTTGGCCGTCGTGTTGACTTCAGTCAACGTAGTGCTCAACGACGCTGAGGGGAAACAGCTCGAAGATCCAGCCATAAAGCTGTGGCTTGACGAGATGAAAGGAGCAATCTCTGATGCTGAGGACTTGGTGGACGAGATCAACACCCGGGCATTGGGACGCGATCTGGAAGGCGAATCTGGAAATAATGTAAGTGTTGTATGGAGATGTGTTTCCAATTCCTTAGCTGATTTTTTCACATCGACGAAATCTAGAGTTGTGGAGATTCTTGATAGAGTAGAATTCATCCTAAAACATAGAGATGTTCTCGGTCTGAAAGAAGGAGTCCCAATTAGTCCTTTACGGGGATCGCCTCCGGTTCCTTTGGAACACAACTCCAGTGTCTATGGCAGAGATGATGACAAAGAAAACATCATCCGGTTTTTGCTTTCGGATGTTTCTTGTGATATAAGAAAGATGTCTTTGATTTCCATAGTAGGCATGGGTGGGATCGGCAAAACCACTCTCGCTCTGATTGTCTATGACAATGAAAGAGTTAGAAATGCCTTTCAACTTAGAGCATGGATTCATGTTTCGCATGAATTCGATGTTCTGGGTCTGACGATGAAAATTTTCGAGGTAGTGACTCATCAACCATGTCTTATCAACGACCTTCGTTTCCTTCAACATCAGCTGAGAGCGCATTTGGAGGGGAAGAGATTTTTATTCGTTCTTGATGATGTTTGGAATGAAAACTACATACATTGGGATGTGTTCAAGAGGCCTTTCGAATTTGGTGCTAGTGGCAGTAAGATCATTGTGACGACGCGCAGTCAAACGGTTGCCTTAATGATGGGTAGTGTTGAAATGAAGCAGCTACAGCCAATATCAGATGACAATTCCTGGTTTTTGTTTAGAAAACACGCCTTCCATGAGGCTGATCCACGTCCACGTACGTATATGGAAGACGTTGGGAAAAGAATTGTTAATAAGTGTGGAGGCCTTCCTTTGGCAATAAAAGCACTTGCTGGACTCTTGCGGAGTGAGCGGAATATGGACGGGTGGGAAAGGATATTGAATAGCAGCATATGGGAGTTGTCCACAAAGGAGCAAAACATTCTTCCGGCTCTATGGCTAAGCTACCATCATCTACCCCAACAACTGAAACGATGTTTCGCCTATTGCTCCATATATCCCAAAAATCATGAACTAGACAAAGAGGAATTGATCTTGTTGTGGATGGCAGAAGATCTTTTGCAGATTCACAAGGGATGGAGGATAGAAGATGTTGGAGAAGAGTACATCCAAGCTTTAATATCGAGGTCATTGTTTCAACAAACAAGACGAAACAACAAAGTGGTTCTGTTCATGCATGACCTTGTGCATGATATGGCTACATTTGTATTAGGAGGATTTTGTCAAAGGTGGGATAACGAGGACTCACATATCCTTGCAAGCAAGACTCGCCATTTGTCATTCATGAATGAAAAGATCTCCGAAGATGATGGCATAAGGAGGTTTGAGAAATCAGTCTCGTCGAAAAGAAATCATTTGCGCACATTCCTACCAGTAGGCAAGACCAAGAGAGCTTCGTCACGGCGCAATTTGGTAATCCCGAAAATTAGTGCAGAACAGCGCTTAAGAGTAATGTCATTTGTTGGTTATGCAATCATAGAACTGCCCAAGTCCATTAGTAATTTGAAGCACTTAAGGTACTTGAACTTGTCTTATTCTAAAGTTAGAGTGATCCCCACTACAATTGGTGCTTTGTACAATTTGCAAACTTTGTTATTAAAAGGATGCTCAGATCTAATTCAGCTGCCCAATTCAATCGGAAATTTGATGCGCCTAAGGTACATGGATCTGTCAAATAGTAAAGCACTTAAAAAGCTACCGGACAACGTATGTGATTTGTGCAATCTGCAGACACTAAAGTTGTCCCACTGCAAAAAGCTCACTCACTTACCGAGTGACATTGGAAGGCTAACCAGCTTGCGCCATCTCAACATCGATTCCACAAATCTGGAAAGGATGCCACCTCAAATGGGCAAGATGAAAACTTTAGAATCTTTAAGTTGTTTTGTGCTGCAGACGCAAACCGAGTCTAGTATCAAGGAATTAGAAGAGCTTCAAAAGCTCCGTGGATGCCTTGAAATTTCGGGGTTGGAAAATGTCATTGGCACTACAAATGTTGCACAGGCCAATATGAAAGACAAAAAGCACCTTAGTAAGCTAGTATTGAATTGGAGAGGCGTCCCACTTCGCGACTCACAATCACAAGGACGAACCGATGCTGTGCAAATACTTGACAAGCTCGAGCCTCACACGTTCCTGAAGGAACTCTCCATTTGTTCTTACACTGGTGAAAGTTTTCCTGGCTGGGTGGGAGATGTTTCGTTTCACAAAATGGTGATGGTGACTCTGATTGATTGCAGGCATTGTTCCTCATTGCCACCACTCGGGCAACTGCCGTCTCTAAGAACACTTTCGATTAGAGGATTTGATCAACTTGAGAGAATAGGTGCCGAGTTTTATGCCTCTTCCAATGTTGCCTCATTCCGATCCTTGAAGAGACTAATTTTTGAGGAAATGCCGCAGTGGCAGCATTGGGAAATTGTGGGGGGTGACAGGGCTTTTCCTTGTCTGGAGGTGCTTCGTTTGATGAATTGTGAAAGAATTACAAACAATGTGCGCTTGCCTGAGAGGCTTGCAGCCCTGCTTGCTCCATAAGCCTGTAATCTCAACGCTCAACAGCCTCTGTTTCATTTCCACTCTCTCTACACATGATATAATCAAACAATTCGTTAGCTTGTCATATATCCTTATAGGATACATTCTTTTTTCCTTTTATTTTATTTTATGTTACACATATTTGTGGATATCGTGCAACTTTTGACAATGCTAATCTTTTATATAGAAACAAATCTATTTTAATGCCAGGCTACCTCAACTGGTTGGCTGTTTAATCTTCAAATCTTAAAATTATTATTTTTAATTAATATTAGTAAAATTTTAAAAAAAATTTCTATGTTAGTGCCCTGTTAAAATATCATAAGATTTTATTAAATTTGTTAAAAACTGATCTTAAAATTACCTTTTCTAATTTTATCCAAAATTCATTTAAGAAATTTTACCTTTTTCAGAATTATAAAAAACTATATACCCAAAACTATTCTTTTCCATTTTTTTTAAGTGACTTCTCATTTAAAAATAAAAAAATTTTCGATAGCGTTTGGTATTGTTTTTAAAACCTGTTATGTTTTCAAAAAAGTTGAAAATGAAATCGTTTTGAAAACTGTTCGGAGATCGTCTCTGAAACTGTTTTTGGTTATATTTTCTGAGTGTATGTTTTCAAAAATCAAATTTGAAACTGTGTTTGGTTGATGTTTTTGAAAACCAGTCATTTCTTATAAGTACTGTATAAAAACATATTTATGTTTAATTTTAAAAACATTATTATGAATACCAAAAAATAAAAATTAATAAAAAATTTTAATTAAAAAATTAATTGAATATTAATAATCATAATATTTAAATATTTACTATAGCAATTAAAATATAATCAACCATTATATTTAGTTACAAATACATTACAAAATAGTTCTTAATAGTAGAAGTAATATTTAACTAAAAAATTATAAATTATAACTATCATAACAATTAGGATACATATTGTTCCCATATTGCTTGTGCTATTTGGTCTCTGAATTGGCTCATACGTTGTTGGTCCCTATTAGTGGAACCAACATCAGAAGACGGTTCAGATTCATGATAATTTGTACGTTGTTGATTTCCTCTTCGCCGCTCAATATCTTCTACAGGCTCGTCAACGCCATAATCTTTAAACAAATCATCATTTGCATCATACATCTTAATACAATTATGAATAACACAACATGTAATTACTATCTGGGCTTGTTTATGGAAAGGAAAGTTAGACATATTCTTTAAAATACCAAATCGTGCTTTAAGAACACCAAAACACCTTTCGATGCAATTGCGTAACGATGAATGTCTATAATTGAATAGTTTGATAGGTCTAGTTGGTTGTCCATTGTTTCTAAATTCTGATAGATGATACCTTTGACCCCAGTACGACGCAAGGAATCCTGGCATATTACTATATCCGGAGTCAACAACATAATATTTAGGCCATGGTAGCCTAACAAATTTGTTATCTTGATCTTGTAATGCATGTACTAATATTCTAGAGTCGGCAGCTGAACCTTCCCATCCACTATAAACAGAGGTAAATCTCATATCAAAACTGCATACTGCCATTATATTCTGAGTGCAAGTATATCTTCTTCCCCGATAAACCCTTTGCTCAGCTGCTGGGACAATAGCCATCACATGTGTGCCATCAATAGCTCCGATACAGTCCTTACACAATTAAAGAAGCTAAACTTTATTAAACCCTATTTTGAAAGTAAAAACCATCTATTTCAAACTTTAAAAATAATGTGAGTTATACCTTAAACCACAGCCAATACTTTTCGCTATTTTGAATTTCCGGAGGCACGATGTTTGGGTCTGGTTGGCGAATAAATTCTGGGGCCAATGCACAAATCGCATTAAGAACACTATCGAAATGTCTACTTACTGTTTCTCCAGAATGACAAAATCTATCTTGTATGTCTCTATTACGATCGGAATGACCAATAATCTTTAAGAATATCATTAATCGTTCTTCTACTGATAGTCGACTTCTAGGTAATAATTGACGTTCTTCAAGTGGCCGAGCTAATGCCAAAAAGGTTCTCTATACATACGAAATATTTCATAAAATACTTCAGCATGCCCTTCCAGCATATTTAATACATATTGTCGTCCTGTTAGTTCATCATTATGTCGAGGTTGCCTAGTAATAGTTAGTATAAGATCTATTAATAACTGTAAGATCTCATCCTCATCATCAGATGACTCAAGTGACTCAAAAAAAACCAACTCTTCATCAGTATCTGAACCATCTGATTCCATAATAGCATACACAAGATAATCAAACCAATTTATAAATGTTTGTCACCAATAATAATAGCAAAACATGACAACAAATATCTTATAATTAATATAAATCAACAAACCAGCCATTATATAAGAATTCAATAAACTAAAATCGTGAAAGCAAACAATACAAAGTAATCAAACACAACAAATCAATCAATACTCCATAGTTCAACATACTAAAATCACGAAAATAAACAACATAAATCAATCTAACTCAACAAACCAGTCAATAAATAATAGGACAACAAATTGAAAGAGTTTAACAAACTAAATGAGTTTAAGAAACTGAAACCAATTATTAACTAATAACTACTCTACTAAGCTGAGGATGAAACCACGACGACGCTCGGGTTTGATCTTTACAAATGATCTCCTGTAGTCCTTATCCTTTGATAACGTCTTAATTGCCATCCCGTATGTCTTGTCATCTAAGTCTCATATTTCATCCAACAGCTCAATACAAATTTCAATACTACTGAGATTTTCAGCAGAAGTCTCAGGCTCACTTGTGTCTGCAAGACGTGCTCGTTTCACCGCTAGATAATACTGCAAGTCATTAGTGCGTTGCATTGATGCCTCACTTCGCAAACTCACAGACTTTGCCAACAGCTCCATTGCAGACTCCATTGCAGTTTTGATCTTCTTCTTGGAACGCCCACTGCTGGCCTCAGCATTTCGAACACGGTTGCGGTCTGTTTGGACTTCATGCGAGTCTCCCGTACCTTCTCCTTCAGTTTCGAGATTCACAGAATCTGGTGGTGCTGCACGTGGCACATAGGCAGCTGTTTGCGAACCCATGGCATTACGGCCTGTTGTAATAGTCCCACTAAAGATCTCCTTTAGGAGAGAAAAGTTTGCTAAACCTTTCTTCTGGTACTTTTTAGCTTTTAGATTTTGCTACATAGTGAAAATAAATTTAGTTAAGTCAACGATTAGTGACTTATGTAAATAAATATGAATGCCATTAAATAATAGGTACATTACTTGTAGATAAGAATCCCAAACTTCTTCTGAGGCTGTGACTGTATTTGCTTCAGAATCCCATCCAAATCCAGTAGTTTGAACCAAGCTTTCAAACTCTCTAGTACTACGTCTAATGATTATCTTGTGTAGGCTATTATGGAATCAGATGGTTCAGATACTGATAAAGAGTTGGTTTTTTTTGAGTCACTTGAGTCATCTGATGATGAGGATGAGATCTTACAGTTATTAATAGATCTTATACCAACTATTACTAGGCAACCTCGACATAATGATGAACTAACAGGACGACAATATGTATTAAATATGCTGGAAGGGCATGCTGAAGTATTTTATGAAATATTTCGTATGTATAGAGAACCTTTTTGGCATTAGCTCGGCTACTTGAAGAACGTCAATTATTACCTAGAAGTTGACTATCAGTAGAAGAACGATTAATGATATTCTTAAAGATTATTGGTCATTCCGATCGTAATAGAGTCATACAAGATAGATTTTGTCATTCTGGAGAAACAGTGAGTAGACATTTCGATAGTGTTTTTAATGCGATTTGTGCATTGGCCCCAGAATTTATTCGCCAACCAGACCCAAACATCGTGCCTCTGGAAATTCAAAATAGCGAAAAGTATTGGCTGTGGTTTAAGGTATAACTCACATTATTTTTAAAGTTTGAAATAGATGGTTTTTACTTTCAAAATAAGGTTTAATAAAGTTTAGCTTCTTTACTTATGTAAGGACTGTATCGGAGCTATTGATGGCACACATGTGATGGCTATTGTCCCAACAGCCGAGCAAAGAGTTTATCGGGGAAGAAGACATACTTGCACTCAAAATATAATGGCAGCATGCAGTTTTGATATGAGATTTATCTCTGTTTATAGTGGATGGGAAGGTTCAGCTGCCGACTCTAGAGTATTAGTACATGCATTACAAGATCAAGATAACAGATTTGTTAGGCCACCATGGCCTAAATATTATGTTGTTGACTCTGGATATAGTAATATGCCAGGATTCCTTGCACTTTACCGGGGTCAAAGGTACCATCTATCAGAATTTAGAAACAATGGACACCCAACTGGACCTATCGAACTATTCAATTATAGACATTCATCGTTACGCAATTGCATAGAAAGGTGTTTTGGTGTTCTTAAAGCACGATTTGGTATTTTAAAGAATATGTCTAACTTTCCTTTCCATAAACAAGCCCAGATAGTAATTGCATATTGTATTATTCATAATTGTATTAAGATGTATGATGCAAATGATGATTTGTTTAGAGATTATGGCGTTGACGAGCCTGTAGAAGATATTGAGCGACGAAGAGGAAATCAACAACGTACAAATTATCATGAATCTGAACCGTCTTCTGATGTTGGTTCCACTAATGGGGACCAGCAATGTATGAGCCAATTTAGAGACCAAATAGCACAAGCAATGTAGGAACAATATGTATCCTAATTGTCATGATAGTTATAATTTGTAATTTTTTAGTTAAATATTACTTCTACTATTAAGAACTATTTTGTAATGTATTTGTAACTAAATATAATGGTTGATTATATTTTAATTGTTATAGTAAATATTTAAATATTATGATTATTAATATTCAATTAATTTTTTAAATTTTTATTTTTTGGTATTCATAATAATGTTTTTAAAATTAAACATAAATATGTTTTTATACAGTACTTATGAGAAATGACTGGTTTTTAAAAACATCAACCAAACACAGTTTCAAATTTGATTTTTGAAAACATACACTCATAAAATATAACCAAACACAGTTTCAGAAACGATCTCAGAACAGTTTTCAAAACGATTTCGTTTTCAACTTTTTTGAAAACATAACAGGTTTCAAAAACAATACCAAACGCTATCAAAACGATCCCAGATCGTTTTCTAATTTCAACGGAAAAAAAAACGAAAACAACTCATTATTTTCAAGTTTAATTTTCAAAACCAGACTAAACAAACGTGTTTTCAAATTGATTTTGAAAATGATTCCCTATGAAATCGTGAAATAAGTTTTGAAACCAAAACCAAACAGGGAAAAAGCTCGTCTTTCGTTTATCCATTGGGTATTTTCCAGTCTCTTATTTAAAAAGAAAGAAAAGAAAAGAAAAGAAAATAAATAAATAAACAGAAGATGCCATAAATGTTTACATAAAAAAAAGAAAAAAAAAGAAAAGGTTGCACGGCATAAATGTACAAACAGGGTCGAGCTTCAGCCTGTGCTGGGTCAAACCAGACAACATGGAGTCAAGCTCTCATCTTTATTTGCAGAAAAGCTAGCAAAGAAGGTCTTCTTGTATTCCCTTATTATTTCCGAGAAAAAGAACCGAAAACGAAAACAAAAGAATTTCTCTTGAAACTCGGGAGTATATTTTGGATTGCCTTTCGATCTAGAAGAGTATCACGATTTCCAACAAGAATGAAGAAGCAAGATCCCCGGTTTCGTGGTTTCAATGAAAAGAGATATGTGGCTGAGTTAATAGACCCTTCCACCGGAAAAAGGGTTTGGGTTGGCACCTTCGACACCGTGGAGGAAGCCGTTCTCGCCAAGGACCAAGCCGCTTGCTCCTTTGGAATGAAAGGCTCCCGCGCCGCCGGCACCAACTTGGTCTACTCCGGCACGCCGCCTGGCTCATCCGTCACCTCCATTCACTCCTCGAACAAGTCGCCTGATGTTATTGACATTGATTATGGTCAGCAACTCGGCAGCCTTGGCTCTCAAGCACCGCCGGAGGTGGAGGACCTAAATGCAGGATGTGTTGTCGATGACACGCAGAATTCAACCGCTTCTAATTCAGCTCCACCACACGACCTGGAACTCAAATCTTTTCACAGCCGAATAAGAAATAGAAAAAAAAAGCGACACGAACTCGAAGGTGAATCTTCAACTGTAATTGAAATTATAAATAAACTGCAAGTCATTTCGAAAGAAAATGTTTCAGAAATTGGGGGATTTTTTGGATATCTTCAACATTTAGATCTTAGGGACTGCAATCGCCTGAGATTTCTTCCAGAATGCATCGATCGGCTGAATTGCTTAAAATACCTTAACCTTAGAAGGTGTTCCTCCTTTAACGAGATACCCCCAACGCTTCCATGGAGTCTAATCACATTAGATTTGAGCAACACAGCGATTGAACATGTGCCGCCTTCATTATTTGAGTGTCTTCCTAGACTTGAGTTTCTATATCTGCAAGGTTGCACATATCTTAAGAGTCTCCCAACTAGCATTTGTGAGTTGAAATCTCTTAAATGTCTTCGACTCACTCATTGCTCGAGCTTTGTGCACTTCCCGGTAATTTTACGCGCCATGGAACATTGGAGGATTCTTGATTTACAGGGAACGGCGATTACCGAGCTACCTTCCACTATTGAGAATTTAATTGGGCTTCAGTCGTTAACTCTATGCGATTGCAAAAATCTTGCTTTTCTCCGATTTAACGTCTCTCATTTCAAGAGTCTTCAAGATATCAACCTTTCTGGATGTTTGAAATTTGGAATATTTTCTGTTACTGATCCCTTTACATGTGGTTCGTTATCTGCCAAAGTACTAGACATTCGTCACTGCAACATATCAAAACTTCCCGAGAAACTCTCCCTTTGGTGTTGCTTAGAAGAATTATATCTAAGCAATAACGTTTTTCATGAATTACCTTCGGACATCAAAGATATTTCTAATCTGATCGTGCTTGAGATTTGTGATTGCACATTTCTTAAACATCTGCCAGAGCTTCCATTGTCTTTACAATTTCTTGATGCGTCCGGATGCACATCATTGGAAACGATAACAAATTTAGAAATTTTATTCTCTCAATGGTGGCATGAAGGCTATCATGCTACTAAATATAGGGAATTCTTTTATTATGACTGTTTAAAGTTGATTCAGAATGCACTCATCAGCATAGTGACCGAATTTCAGCTTAGAACTTTGCACACAACAAGTGTGTCTGCATTTTTGCATGGAGAACTGAAGGTATATTTATTTCTTGTATTATTACAATATATGAACCGATTTAATATTCAGAAATGAATTACCCCCAACAATTTACCATTTACAGGAACCTGCATATTATCCGGGTGTTAGTATTTGCTGTCCGGGAGATGAGATTCCAGAATGGTTCAACTATCAGTCTATGGGGTCTTCAATTAATATTAAGCTTCCTTCAAATTGGCATAATGGCAACTTCTTGGATTTTGCCTTGTGTGCTGTCGTTACAAAGCAGGTCCCTGATTTCAGCAAGTGTTTTGCGAGATTATCTTGTTCGTTCCATTTCAAAAACAACAACGGTAAAAGAAGCCGTGCATTTCATTGGGAATTCCATGACGAGAAGCTCTATGGTATTCCATTTTACACTCACAGAACAGAAATCGGATTTGATCATTTGTTCATGTTGTACAAGCATGAGATCTACAACGATTGTCTTGATGCAGTAGAGGTATCATTTGACTTTTACACGGTTAAGCCACTTGACAATTGCAAGATTATGAGTTGTGGAGTCCGCCTTCTCTATCTCCGGGATGCAAAGGAATTCTGTATCACTACTAGGAATCAACACATACTTGGAAAATTAAATTCTATCAGTGAGAAACCTGAACCAGGTGGACGTGGAACCATCAAATTTGATTCCCTGCAAGATGAACCTAGTTTGGCGTCTCCTAAACCTGTCAGTTTGAGTAATAAGCAGTTGCTGACCGGACATGGTGAGAGTAAAGTCAATGAGTTTTTAGAAGTACCATATTTAGGTTTGAGTGGAATTTTACCAGCAGCTACTCCTAGTAACTCACGCTTCTTATTCTTGCTGAATGATATCAATTTGCGTCGACCTCATAGCTTGATTCAATCTCAGAAGCTAACTGAAATTCCCTTCTTTGATCCTAAAAAGCTTCAACTGCTGCCGATACAGAGTTTTGGCAAAGATTGTGTACAATCATCGAGTAGTATCAAAGACTGGACATGGCTTCCACCTCCAACACCTCACAAAACTTTTGACACTCTCCTTTGTAGGTTCACGGAGGTAACTCTCTCTCTCTCTCTCCCTCTGCCTCTCCCTCTGTCTCT
The DNA here is from genome assembly GCA_035233585.1 of Antiaris toxicaria. Classification (NCBI taxonomy): domain Eukaryota; kingdom Viridiplantae; phylum Streptophyta; class Magnoliopsida; order Rosales; family Moraceae; genus Antiaris; species Antiaris toxicaria. Next base: position 55,119,547 of record CP141157.1, read on the forward strand.
ACACATGCATGCACACGCACACGCACATGCATGCATATGTGTGTGCGTGTGTGTGTGCATATGTGTACACTCATCTTGCATTTTTCTTATCATCTAGTCTTTGTTTTTAACAGGAACTAATTAATCAAGCAAAAATGTTTGAGATTTGCTTCCAATATGCTAGAATTCCCGATTGGTGCTCTAATTGGAGTTTAAACACACAAATACAACTATCTCCAGAGGATGACTTTCATTTGTGGAAGGGAGTTATCATTTTTTTGTCTTTTGTAATCAAGGAGCACGACAATTTGGACGATGGTTGGGAATCAAAAGAGACTTTATGTACCTTTAAAGTCGATGATTATCATATTGAAAGTCCCGTAAAGTTTGAAAGCTTTAGATTCTTGGGAACTGGACCATTTGGAATTTGGTGCTGTATACCAAGCCAATGGTTTAGAGGACAGCTCAACAAAACAAGTAGCATTATAGAAACTTCAATTTCAATGGGTAAACCAAATATGGAGTTGAAATTTGGCGGCACACGCCTTATATTTGAGCAAGATGTGGAAGAGTTCACTAAAGCATTGGTGCAGACAGCAAAGGAGCATCAAGATCAAGCTTTGGATTTCAGTCGACATTGTAAGCAACTGTTAGATGGGGCAAAGAAATTGCAGAGCATTCATGGCATTACTTCAGCTGCAGATCATTCATTTGAGGGTGGAAAAACTACAATGGAGACACGGTATGAAGCAGAACGAGGCTTCCCTGCCATGCATAATTTTACTCCCACAGGAAGTCAACGATTCAAGTGTGATGCTACCATCCGGATAACAAGACATATAAAGTTATTTTTGTCAACACTCTTTCAGGTTACTCTATTTTCTCTCTTTATTGGTTTTTTAAACACAAGCAGCATTAGGTGTACCAACTTTTTTTACTTACTTGATGATACCAACTCACATGAAAGGTGAATTGTCATCTTTTTATCGGTAAATGTAATTTGTGCTTGCCACCACAACCTATTTAAAGTAGACCCTATCTTAGGGTCTAGTATTATGGGACCCAATTTCTACCAGCGTGTGGTGTCGGGCACCGATGATAATATTAAATATTTATTAACAAATTATTCGGTTTGCTGGAATATGAGTATTTCTTGCAAGTTAAGATGCAAGAAAGGAGCCACTCAAATCTTAAGCAAAAAAATCCCTTGATTCAATGTCTTGCAGTTCTGCACACAGAATATACAGAGTTCATTTTGGATTATTTAAATAATAATTTCCTAATGAAGTTCTTGTGTATGCAATTTGCAGCGAAGTTATGCACGTGAAAACCACTTGTATTTTGATATTCCTCTCGGATTATTCTCGCCTTGGTTCTTCCATCACAGTGTGGGGGATACAGCTATTTGCTACCTTCCTCAAGGGATATATGACGATGACAAGTGGGTGGGACTTGAACTTTATGTGATTTTTAAGCATCGTCCAACTGTTTTACATAGCAATCTAGATTCAGACGAGATTACTTCCTTGCTTCTTGTTGATATGTATGCCCACGGAGTAACCAGCGCTCCATTTTCATTGCCAATGCTAACATATCCTCTTTTAGTAGATGGTGTGTACGGGCCACATTTTGTTTTCTATCATGTACCACGTGCGTGTTTCTCACAGCAGTTAAATCAGTGTCAGGGAATTAGTATTTTGTTCAGACCTTCTGCCCCAGATTTGGAGGTTGAAATGTGTGGAACCAAGTTATTGTACGAGCAAGATTTAGAATTGTTGTCCCAAGCAATAATTGATTCCACGCAAGAAAGGCAAAGCACCCTTCGTTTACTTCATCACCAGGCAGAAATGTATGCGAAAGCTGAAACTAGTGAGCGCGATGCTGTGAAACAAGAAGTTCCCCATTACGGTCTCTTTTCCTCTTCGGAAAGGTTAGATTTCATGCAATTTTGTTCTTACATGTGTAAAAAAGAATAATTTTAGGTGCAACTGTATTTAAAAAGTTATCATGTCAATTAGTATTAAAAAGTTGTATCTATCTATAGAAAAATGAGATCCTGAATTGTTATTGAGCAGTTGCTAAAAGGGTTTCTACACTTACGATTACTCGGGAAGAAAATTAAATAATTGTTACTTTTACGTGATTTGTTGCAGGAAACAAATTGTGACCTTGCAAAAGTTTCTCACAAGTACTGAACATGTAGCACTGGAGGTTCGTACGCTTTTGAAGAAGTACCAATATTGTCTGGCTCGTAACCAAGCTTATAAAGAATTTGACCCAATATTGCTCCATTCTAAGCTCTGGATTTTGGACAACAGTGATCACGATTGCATCAATGAAGCTGTCCGAGAAGGCATGGATCTAACACATGGTTTTAATCATTTACATATTATGATTGAGAGTCTGCTAATCCATGGAACTGATTCAATGAAATGGAAAAGAAATCTCCACTTTTTGCTTAAAGAACTGTCCAAGAATCACGTCTGGATCACCATCAGTTTCAAAGAACATGTAGTTTGTGCTATTAAACACTTTGATCCTTATTCAACGTACAATTTCTGCTTCCCAGGAAAAATAGTCCTGGATTGGTTCAAACGTCAGAACAGCATGTCCATGGTGGGAACTGAATTACCTTCAGATCTGTACAATGATAACAATTGGAAGGGCCTCGTTGTCTGTGCTTATTTGTCTTGACATGATGATAATCACCATCAGATTGCTACCTTGGATCTGCCTTTCAAGATTATGTGTCACTTAAAAGCTGGCGGACGATGTTTGAATCCTGTCCCCATGTTTTCCATCACTAAAGAGAAGCTTGAATGGTTAAATCATGGTTTCATTTGGATAACCTACGTGCCCCGTGCGCTACTTACAGAGTTGAAGGAACAAAGTTATGTGATTGCTAGAATTTACAGTGATTGCGCAAGCTTGATGGTGAAGACATGTGGGGTCCGTCTATTGTATCAGCAAGATGTGGAAGAGTTTAAACAGACTGTATTTCGATGTTGGACTTCGCTCTTTGACAATTTGAATTCAATATATCAAATTGTACCAGATGAAGATGATGAAATTCTACCTGATGCTGACACGGGGGAAACTAGTGGAACTGTTGACGATGCTTCCTCTTATATGATCACGGCAAGCTAGACCAGGTCGCGCTCTATTGTTGTATTATTTCTCTTTCCTTCGGTTTTTTTTTTTTCTTTTGTTTTTTTTTGGAAAAACAATGTGTACTGGCTTTTTTTCTTCTCATAAGATTTTTTAATGGGCATTTAGTGTTTTCGTACCATTTGAACAAAAAATATAACGTGTTGGCGAAAGTTAGAATGAATGCTAGAATCATGCCGTCATGCCAAATGTCTCATTAAAATATTGTTGTCGTTAGAATATTGTTATTGTTGTATGATTGGTTTGGTGAGAATAAATCCTGTGTAGATGAATAATTCCATTTCCATGTTGCCTCATTGAATGTTTCAAATTGTTTAAGATGAGGTTTTCCCTAAATATGCAAGTGCTATACATTATCTTCATGATTACCATATTTTTTAATTCGTTAGAGAAGAATTTTTTGGTTAGGTAAAATTTATAAATAAATCACCTAATGATATCGTATAACCTTGTGGTACTCTATACCTCAAAAGTGCAAAAGAGAAAAAGTACAGAAATTGATGGAACTTGATGAGAATCCGATGACTTAAGGCCAGGTACTTTCTATTTCCCCTAGGAAATAATTCTGCTTCTTTATATTGTTGTAAGTAATTTATTTCATTTATTGGAAAAAAAAAAAAAAAAGGTCTTGACTTAATCCTTGATCAGTCTCTATACTCAATGTAGCATTCATTACCACTTTTCCAGTGTCCAGAAGCCTCCAAAGATTCTATGTTTTTAGTTCCTTTATTATGCTAGCCAGGCCTGGTTTCCCCTGCAGAGGAAACAGAGGAGGGTCTACACTTCCGCTAGAACTGCGACCAAAACAGGCGGTGATTCTTCGGAAAATGTTTATGGCTTCAAGTCAAACGAGAGAGGAAATGACAAATCAGGAGAAGCGATCATGAACACCTTGGAGAAAGTTCTTGTCCACTATTACCGTCTCGCCGGGTGGTTAATGATAAGCTACAAGTATCTCACTTGCTAACTTTCCTCTGTGATAGGTTGATAGGAAGCTTTTTTGGTTCTCCTAATGTTGCACACGTACTAGAATACATCCATGTCTTAACAGTCTCTCCAACGTTAGAATGTTCACTTGAAGTTATTAAAGACATAATTGTCAATAAAGATGGTTTAATTTACAAGTTTATGCTAACTTATGTTCCTTATCGAAAGAGGTTTAAGCTTAGACTCTGATAATTGTTATTTTTCAGGTGACTCAATCCAAATGTGGAGGCTTTGTTCTTGGTCAGTGCCGAAATGATTGCATGGTTGATGGATCCGATGCTATGAAATTTGAGGACTCATGGGGTGAAACTTCCAATAGAGTATCTTTAAATGTTCCTCCTTTTCCTGACAGGAGTATTTTCACGTCAAGAAGCCCTCAGATCAAAGTTTTGCATCTTTAAATTATCATATTACATTAAATATACAAATCATATCTACTCTAGCTCATAACTTAATTTTGATCCAAAATTACTCAAAATATCCTTAAAAAAGAAAACTAAAATTTGAATATTTTTCTCTTTTTTAAATCCTTTATTTTTATATCACTTTATTCTTTTAATATACAAATCTAGATATTCTCTTGGTTAATTATTTATTTGGACCTCAAAATGTCTAAAATACTCTTTATATATAAACTTCTTCGATTATTCTTAATCTTAATTTTGATGGTGTTTACGGTATCTTTTGTATCAAAATGTAGATATTGTATTAACAAAATATATTTATATTAAAAATATAGATTTGTGTATTAAACAAAAATATTCTAGTGTTTTAAAAATAAAGAAATTTTACCCAAAAAAAAGAACTTTGAAATGCACAGTATATTTTCTCTGTAAAAAAGCATACAAAATGACATTTAATTTTAGTTTATCTTTTTAAATGTATTTTGGACATTTTTCTAATCAAAATTAAACATTGGGGTTAGTTACATAAATATTCAAATTGGAGGTGTTGAGTTAAAAAATATATATGAATGTCAGAAATATATTTTTAGAGACATTATTACCCTTTATGAAAAATTGAGAATTAACATAAATAAAATTACAAAATGGAGATAAAAAAAATGCTTGAATAAATAGATTAAGATTAATTTCATAAAAGGAAAATTTTGTCTAAATTATTATAATTTTTATTTTATTATAAATAGTATAGCAATGTTATAGTGATCGTTATGGTTTTTTATGGTAATTTTAGATTTTTTATGATTATATTAGATATGGTATTTTGATGATTAAAATGTATATGTCTAGAAAATTACTGATTTATTATGATAATTATGTGTTCTTTATGATAACTAAATACGAAAATATAAATACAAATTATGGTTAAAATGTGTTTGGGTTTATTAATGGTAATTTACATTTATTAGCAAAAAAAATATCATTAATGCCAAAAAACAAAAAAAGAAAAATTTTGAATGAAAAGGAAATGATGTCAATTATAGTAAAATGGGAAAGATAGATACTTGCATAATATTTGTTTTTTTTAAATAAATATTTGCATAATATTATTAATAAATGGATATATTTAATGCAGTATCCTAAAAATGGATTTTAGTGTAATTACGTCTTAAGCTTTGACCAACAAAAGTGTATGAATTTTTATATTAAGCATAATGTGATGGTATAAAAATACAAAACTTCAAAACATAGATATGCTTTATGAATAAGAGCAAAACACAAGGTATATATTAAGAAAAATAAAGATAAATAATCCATTTCGTCTTTTTTTGTTTTATTTTATTTTATTTTTTTGTGCTGGGGTTGTTAAATTGTTGTCGTCTACGTCATTTGGTTTCTAAGATTATGCCATCTTAAAGCTTGCCGTTTCAAAGGATGTGATTATTTACTGAAATTGTTATCGTTTGAAGATGGTTTTTTTTTTTTTTAATGTTTTTTTGTGAAAGGTGAATATTGGATGAATTTAGTGGTTTTTTAAGATTTTTTAATCCATTTAAATAAATTTAGGTGGGTTAAAAAAAGTTTTAACTAATCCAATTATCACAAAGTTTAAAATCAACTCATGTAATTAAAGTCAGGTTAAATTGAGTGGATTGATTGGGTCGAGCATATAATTTAAAAAATAATAATAATGTAATTTTGTTTCATTATATGAATTTTATTATTTATAATAAACATGAAAATTATTTTAATAAAATAAAAACTATCTTAAAAAAATTATCTATTCTTTTAATAAGTCAAGAATATTATTTAAATTTTATTATATTCTGTAAATTTTACGAGAGATGAATGTGAAAAAATAAGTTAACTATAAACGTCTGTGAATAGTCGTTACACACTGGTCTACAACATGCAAGTTTTAAGCTAGTTAGAGTAATATAATTACGCTTTCCTTTCTTTTCTTCAGACGAAATATAATCATAACATCGACATCTGTTTGTGTACATATATACATACAAGTGGAACGACAACTTATACGAAGAAAGGACAGAAATCTCTAATTCTAAACGCCCATTCTACATATATATATATATATACATATGCATGAATGTGCAACGTGTTTTCATTTCCTGTTTGTTTAACTTATGTTGCTCTTTTTTGTAGAATCCTATGATGACAATCAGGTTGAGTTCTCGCCAATTCTCAACCAAATAATTAAAAGCTTGTTAGATGAGCAAAATTCTCCAAGTACTGATAAAAGAATAAATAGTGGGTCACAAGAAGGCATCCATACTACCAACCTCATCCGAGTTTTGAATTTAATTTCAGCCGTATTTGGATAAGCACCTACCCTTCTCATGACATTGAAAACCAAAGGATGTCAAATTGTGACATCCGTCGACTCAGCTCACCCGAGCCGACGTTTACCATTTCTTTTCTTATTAACTTTGCATACATAAACTTCTATTTTCTTTTGCAGAAATGTAATTGAAAAGCTTTATTTTTAAAATTAGGTGAAAATTGTGGGAACCTTTCTTTTTTTTTTTTAAACATATTTACATAAACTTCCCTTTTCATCAAAACATGCCAGCTTATATACACATTTTTTTTTCATTTTTGTTCTATTTCATTTACATATTGTCTGCACACATATATATATTTAAACATATACTTATACAAAAAAATACTCTGACAGCTGAAAACATAGCGAGTCCATCCCCTTGTCCATGACACTTCTGGAATCTGTTTGTCAATCTCCCTGTTCATCTATCATATCCTGGGTTGCTTACCCTTATCACCTACACCACAAACAAACTTGTGAGCTAGGCTTAGTAAGTACAAACATACAAACAATTAACTTATATGCATAACCTATAAGGTTAGTCACATAATGCAATTCTATTCCTTATAGGTTAGTGTTCGGGGTCCTTTTATCATAGCTTATCACAACATTCTAACCCTTTCGTTTCATGTCTTTCTTTCTTTCTTTTCATCACTTCACTTTTTCTTTGCTTTTCACTTTCATTGGTGGGCCCGTTGTTGAACGTACCTATTTGCGCGCAGACAGTGGGAGGAGGGGGAGCGACCCACCAACCTACCCCACAGTCACATATGTTTTCCTCATTTTAGGGGTAAAACATTAGCTACCGCACCTTCGGGGTAGGGTCCAACTTATAAACTACCGCACCTTCGGGGTAGCACCACATCTGCGTGGAGGATATAGACCTGAAGTCTCGACCGTATAGGGAGATCGATAAGCCAACAATTAAGTTTTCAGTTTTATTATCTTGCATTCTTTTAGCTTTTAGATCATAGCCTATCATGCATACAACCATTCCTAAGACATCTCTAACATGATTTCTCATCTAACTTATGTCATAGCAACACATCACAAAGTTAGTCAGTTCGTGGGTAGACAAGTAAATGCTTATACTTACAATATATATGCAAGTGTGATATCTTTTGGATCCTTGGTATTGCTTCCCCCTTCACTTCTTGTGTTTCCTATAGAAATAATCATGGATTATTTCTCATCTTCATCTCTTATTTAAAATATAGCAAAAATTGCATTAAATTTCTACATTTTCCTTATTCCTCTCTTTCACTTCAAATCAACTCTAGAATGTTGTTACTATCTTTAGTCTTGTGTTTTCACACTTTTCCTTAGCATTCAAAACTTACTTAACATTCTAATCTTCATAATGTCCACATTCTTAGGTTCTTATAACTAACTCACCTCATTACCGTTACCGAAATTTCGGCAGCATTTCCTCTTAAAAACTAGGGTCCCGGCGTTTAAGTAACGCCTCAAAACTTAGATACCTGTCAAGTACTATATCAGAGGCCTAATTTTTCATAGAACATTCAAAACATTCTATGAAAAATACTTATCAATCATATACATTACTCATTAACACATTCAAAATCATATCCATAAAATCAACCATCACTTTCATTTTTCATTATCCATTTTCAACATGCCATTCACCACTTTATCTTCTCATTAAATTCTTTCTTACATATTTCATATCCATTCATTCATTTCAAAATTACTAACAACATAAAATATTCAAATTTCAACAACCAAAGCTTCAAACTTAACTTTCAACTTAACTAATCCTTTCCAAACAATTACATAACCATTTTCAATCTCTTTTCTTAACTTTAAGCTTAACAAAACTAGCTTAAAGATTTCACAATTCCATCTTCAAAATCTTCACAATTCTTCTTAAGGGACTTAACCAATATTTGTTCAAAATTGAAACTAAATGCATCTATTGTCAAATATAACCCTTATAACCATTTTTTTCACTTAAATCATCAAGTTAACAATCATAAATTTCAATCATTTCACCGAAAAGAGCCACAAATTCATCATGAAAAATCATCAAATTTTCAAACCCTAACTATGTGCATTCACGTTTTCCTCAAGAGAAACAAATCAAACTTTTGCATTCAAGTTTCCAAACTCATATATATTCTTTCCTAAGCCATTATCAATCAATTCTAACAAATTTCGAATCCTAATATTTCCATTTAAACATTTTCTCATATTACCCCATTTGGATTCCTAAAATCACAAAACAACTCAAGGAAAGGGGTTACCTTTGTTCAAAAACATCCCCTTGCTCCTAGAGAAACTAAGGTCGTGTTCTTCGGAAGGAAACTTGAAGAAAATTCGAGCTTGAGGAGGGTGGAAGTCGCGGCTCCACTCGGCTGTACAGGGGCCGAAATCGCGAGGAAGAAGAAAGGGGAAAGAGAAGCTCGCGTACTCTTGGTTCTCTCCCTTTCACAGTCGGCATTTCCCTCTCGGTCTCCCTCTTTCTCGCGCTCCCTTTCTCTCACACTCGCAGCCGCTTTCTCTTGCGCTCGCAGCCGCACGAAGGGAGAAGAAGAAGAAGAAGAAGAAGAAGGAGCAAGAAAGGAGTTTGGGTTTCTCCCACGATCTCTCTCTAGTTCGCCCTCTCTCCTCACCGTCGCTCTCTCTCCCTCGCGTCCTCTCTCTTTTTTTTCGCGGCTGAGAAGAAGAATAAGGGGAAGGGAATTTGGGTGAGATATTATTCTCACTCCCTCTTTCCCTTATCAGCTTAAAAAAAATGCATCCCCACCACACACACACCCCCCCCCCCCCCCCCCCCCCCCCCCCCCCCCCCCCTTTTTTTTTTTAAACCTAAAAATTCATTTATTTGGGCTTAATCCTAACCTCCAATTTTTTTTTTTTTTTGATAATAACCAAACTAAACCATGGGATCAAGCTATTTATTTCATCTTGCTTTTCAATAATTTCCATTGGAACATTATAACTTGAGAGTATTTTTTTTTCCTCTTAATAACATATCATATTTTCAACATTCACATTATCTGATCGACTTTTGACTGGAAAGTCTAACCGAAAAAAAATATACTAATTACTTGAGTGGGTTTCTAGGATCATCCATACGGTTGGTTTACCTCATTGATACCTATTTGGTAACATCTCGCCCATTCTATAACAATAAACTTTTCTAACTTGAAAATCTTAATTTTTAACACTGTTAGAATATTTTTATTTTATTCTAAACAGTATTAAATCATTCATATATTTATATATATATAAAAATATCATTACATTATTTACAAAAAAAATGATTCCAAGAAGAATAGAAATTCTTGGTTGTTACACAAACCATGCTTTGTATCCAAGGGCATCAGCATCTTTGCCGGATGAATTTTCGCAATACCACCAGCAGATCAGGCATAAGATATTTGGAGGCGATTCGGCACGATTGTTCAAGGTTATGACCGACAAGAATGAAAGTCGTCAGTTTGGGAGGATCATTGAATGTTGTGCTCAATCTCAGCTGGAATCAATCTTAACAAAGATTACTTTCCAGCCTCAAGCTTTTATAGATACATTATTCTCTAACCAAGGGTATGCATTTTATTTTCCTTAAATCGATCTTCTACATTTTCCCCCTCTCTACAAAGCTAGAAATCAAACTATGTATAGACATATGTTTTGCAGTGCAAACTCAGCCAAGATCCGTGTTGAACAAGGCATCCATGGTTTCTGACATGATCCCAGCGTTAGTGAGCAAATTTGTTCCACTGATGAACCATCCAAAAGCATCTCAAGTTATACGTAAGTTTTTCTACTGTCTTAATACTAGTCAAAATCAGGTAATTTTGTTTTTAACTATATATCCAACACACACACACACACACATACATTGAGACAAAAGATGTAATTCATGTTAGTTTAGCCATATTTTTCTATTTTAAAAAATAAAAATTTCAACTTAGTGGACTTAATTATTGATTGCAGAAACTGTATGAAGAGCTAACAAAAAACTGCCTCCAACTAGCCACAGATGAAAGAGGATATGCAGCCTTAAACAACAGCATCAACTTGCTCAGAGACCAACACAGAGATCAACTCCTAGACATAATCTCTTCTCATGCAGTTTTCCTCTCTCAGGATCGTTTTGGGTAATATATATAAAAATATATATAAATATACATACTGTCATGACATGCTATTATTGTCTTTTGACATAATTATAAGTATATTAACGAATTGTGTACTATTTCAGGAAATTTGTTGTACAACGTATTCTGGATTTGCAAAACCCTTACGTAACAATGAAAATATGCCTTACCTTAAGTGGCAAGTATGTTGAATTATTGATGCAGAAATTTGCGAGCTGCGTTGTAGAGAAATATTTGGAAACGCCTGGATTAATTGATTTTGTACTTTTGGAATTTGTTAACTATGAAAAGCTGTGGAGGGTTGCTCGTGACGAATTTGGAAATTATGTCCTCCAGAAAGCTACTCCATTGGCCGAGGTACATATTTTGCTCAAAAACCCTGTTTATGATTCAAATTAGATTAATTATGTAAGTAGCTGTTTTTTCTCTCCTAACTTATGATTGATCTTGATTATTTTTTATCTCTTATTAGAGTGCACGGAGTCTGTACTACAAGAGTCTTGTGGAAAGCTGAAAAAAGTCAAGGAAACATTCGAGAAATGTCGATATGGGAGGAAACTCTACAATATCATCATCAGTAGAATCTAACTGGAGTGAATTGACGTCATCTCTTATAATTGTGTCTATGTTGATCATATCCCATATAGTTTTTTCGTTTGGAATTAAGTTAGCCTTTTCTATTTGTTTTTGCCTTGTCTAGTCTAGTTTTAATTTTCTATTTTTTCAATTTCGCGAACGTAGACATGCAAATAATAGTTATTAAAAATTTATTTATCTACACTATGGTTGAGACTCTTCTCCTCTCCTCTGCAAAGATGCAATTACTAATTCCTAACAATTGGCTACAACAATCATCACAACACAAAAATCAAAATCAAGCCAAAAAGCAAATGATGTGGTTTTGAAATGGAAAGTTAATAAATAAAAAAAAATCTGGTGTACGAACTAGAATTGTTTGTATCAGTACCAATGACATGAGACAATGATGCTTAAAATTTGAATTGTTTGATGAGTTTTTGTTAGTGATGTGTTTAAAATGAAAGACAGTCAAAACAGTTGATCAATAAATCATCGATATCATACACAAAATTTCTTCAAGATATTCGTACCATTCAGTTGACAATATAAAACTGAAACACAACAATTTGTGAAAGTAACATCCAAATTCTAAGACTGTTGGAGGAGTAACCTTAAGTGTCCCTCCTCTCTCAGTCACTCATGATGTTGAACTTGTTGGGGTTCTCATTTTAGTTATTCTCTATTTAGTTATGATTACAAGAGGGATAACCAATTGGGACTTGAGGCCATGATCCTTGGGTCAACAACATTCGGAAGATGACATCTAAACGAACGTAAAAAATATACGAAACAATATAAGAGTAAAAGCGACTATAGTATTGAACAATAACATCACAAATACATGGGACAAGGAAGATCAATTGAGCAATCCCCCACTGTTCATTTCTGTAGGAAGAATAAGTTAGTCTCATCCTAGCAAAACTAAACGGGTTAGCCCTTTTTCATGTCTACCATTTGTGAATTTATTTAATAATTTTGAACTTAAACTGCTCCGATACAGAGAAACATGAGAGCAAATACAAAAACAGAGTGGAGTCCATTCTTCTATTGAACAACTTGCATATTATGACATCAACTTTATTGGGTTGCAAAAGATAGAACTTCTAATAGCAAAATCACAACTTATATCTCACTGAACTTCTGTAGAATCAGAAGCTGAGCCCCTTTTGTTAGTCTCTTTACTACTTCGCCAGCAGGTGAAATTTCCTTGATGAGACCTACACCTTCGCCGGCATACATCATGTGACACCCCCCACGTACGTTACCATACCAACCAGCCAAGCTCTGACGCCGACCGCGATGGCTGGCAACCTCGTGGGTCGTCATCCTCTTACTTAACATACTTAACTTTCCATTTTTAACATTCTCATTTTAAAGCGGAAGCAATATCTATAGTAATTTTTTTTTTTAACTTACATACTATGCCTATAACTCTATCATACTCTTATAACATATAATTCATAAATTTCTTTCTTTCAACTTCCTTTTTGAACACTCAGCGAAAGACTCATGGTAGTACCGTACCCTCACCCAGTCCCTTGGCACGTGCAGATCCATTCGTTGTCCATTATATTACTTTAAACAAACAGGTTACTTACCTGCAATATATAAACAACTAATGAGCTACATGCTCAGTAAGTTCAAACATACATTCATTAACTTATAAATACTAGTAATATATGTTATTACTAGAATATATGACATCACGTATATACACATCATACACATCGTCTTTACATATCCTCGAAACATAACATATTATGTTAGCCTCTTCATGCTCATTTATCTCTTCGTTCATCGTTCTTATCATTCTATCGATCATCTCTTATCATTCTAATCTAATCTCTTCATTTCTTTGCTTTTCATTCCTATCATTTCTTAACTTTCTATTCTAAACCTTTATAACTTTTCTATCGTTTTATCATCATCTCTTAACCTTTCATATCTTAAAAGCTAGTAACATATATACTAGTATAACATCACGTAAAAACGTGTTATTCACATCATACACATAACATTAAACACATCACATCACATATATTAATTTTATTATGTTCTTTTAACTTCGTTTTATTATTTATTTATTTTTCATCGATTTCATTACGTCATTCTTTCATATCATTCGTTTCTTTTCTTTTCGTATCATTTCTTTTCTTTTTTTTTCTTTTCACGCTCTTTTCCTTTCTTTTCTTTTCACACACTCTCCTTTCCTTTCCTTTCTTTTCTTTTCTTTTCATGCACTCTCTTTCTTTTCTTTTCTTTTCTTTTCACGCTCTTTTCCTTTCCTTTCTCTTCTTTTCACGCTCTTTTCTTTTCATTTCTTTTCACGCTCTTTTATTTTCTTTTCACTCTCCTTCTTTTCTTTTATTTTCTTTTCACTTTCCATTGGTGGGCTTATTGTTGGACGTACCTATTTACGCGCGGACAGTAGGAGGAGGGGGAGCTACCCACCAACCTATCTCATAGTCACATAAAACCTCACCTTCGGAGCTGGTCTAACCTATAATCTACCACACCTTCGGGTAGCACCACATCAACGCGGAGGATATAGACCGGAAGTCTCGACCTTGTAGGGAGACCAGTACACCAACAACTTAAGTTTTCAGTCTTATTATCTTGTAGGCTTTTATTTTTCTTATATTGATTTTTTATTGTACATCTTTTTCACGACATTCATCATCTTTCATTTCTCATTTTTCATAAAACATTTCACGGGACATTTGTTCTTTCGTTGTTTTTCTTTTCTTAATTCTTTACTTTACTTGTGTGAATTATGTTAATCACACTTCAGCATATATAGCACATATTACTTATATATGATCACATCACATCACATCACATCATAACAAACAAAAATACATTTAGTTATGTACAGATAATTATTCTCTGTTTATCATTTGCATCATATCTTGTCATCATACTCCTATCAATCATAGCCTATCGTTCTATTCTATCAATCACATCTTATCATTATGTTCTAATCCTTTCATCATGCCTTTCATCATAACCTATCATTGCTTCTCTTTCTAGTCTAACTCTTTACTTTCATATTATTTTTCATAAAATGTCTATCCTTTCAATCTTATAAAACATCCTTTTCTTATTCCTTTTATCACCGATCATCGTTGCTCTATCAATCATAACCTAACTTCCATAAAACTTTTCATAAAACACCTATTCTTTCCTTTCATACCTCATTTCTTTCTTATGCATTCTATAATAACATTCTCGTTCTTACTCTTTTCATTCTTCTATCTCTCTTACTCACGTCATTATTCTCATAAAACTTTTATAATACCTTTCTTTCGTAATTCAATATATAAATATATATATTTTTATAAATTATTTATTGAAACTTATCTTTTAACATCATTATAACATTGCTATAGCATTACTATAGCATCATCATAAGTCACATCATGACATTTGAATACAAACGTATAAATATTATAAGTTTGTTCATAGTTGCAGACGGGTAAATATCTGAACTTACTCATAGCGTGCTTATCCTTTTCTTAGAATCCATAGACGTCCTTTATCGCTTCTGGATCGGGTTCCTACAGTTAAACTTTGTCCGTCAATCATATTTTCATTTACAGCTTTTATTTTATTAAAAAGCTTGATTCTAATCTTATAATTCTTAATTATAGCCTTAGGACAGCTTTTTAAGCCTAAATGGCCATTTTCGAATTTTTCTCCAATTTTTTAAAAAATTACGATTTTACCCCTAACTTTTGACAAAATTACAATTTTACCCTTGACGTGATTTTTCATAACTTAAACCTCAATTTTGGCTTTTACAAACTTCATTAACCTATTCCGGGGTCATTGGGACTCTTTTCTCATAATTTGAGAATCTTTGGGCAAAATAATCATTTTGCCCCTAATAGGTCGTTTAATTATAACATTTTCATTTTCATACTTAAGCTGGATTTTCTAAACCCAAAATCATCTAATTAACTTTCTAAATCTTATCGGATCTTTTCCGGATCAATTCTTATCATTTTACCAATTTTTCACATTCCCGGCCCTCGGGAAGTACTATTCCGACCTAAGAATCGGTTTCATGTTTTTCTTGCATTCTAGGGTTTCGAAGGGTCAGTTTACTAATTATAACTTGCCCCTTTTTTTTTTCATGCCCTAATTCTTCGAGGGGGCTCAGATTACCTTCTCGATCATATTTTACCCATCGTTTCCCATATTACCCCTAATGCTGTTTTTAGAAATTTCAGCAGAGTTTCCTCTTAATTTTTGAGGTTCCAGCATTTAGAAAACGTCTGACAACTATCTATCCTGATCTAATTCTATCATGTACTATACCAGAGGCCTAGATTTTATGTAAAACTCATACTGTTTACGTAAAATCGTTACATTATCACATATTTTTCTTTTTCTCCATTACAGCCATTTTCTTCTTTTTACATACATTCTTTTCCAAAATTTTCATACCAATAATCATAAAATCATACAATAGTCCCAAACAATTAAATTGCGGAACATAAAGAGGTCGGGATTTATACTGAATTGCAGTCCGGTCTCGACGGCATAAACCCTAATTCTTCGTTCTTCATATCTGAGGTCCTGTCTTGCAATTCCGACTCCGCGGATGCGTCCGGAACGTCGAAAATAGGCCAACGGGCCAAACTTCAAAATTTGGTCAACGGTCGCCGTTGACCGGCGTTGACCGGTGGTTGACGGCGGCAACGGAGGCAAGTGAGTAGTCCATCTTGAAGATCTCGACGAGAGGAATCCATTGGTGGCTTCAATTTCACCATTCGACACCTCTATTGCCGGAAATCACCCCTCAAAAAACCAACAACGGTGGTGGTGTTGGATCTCCATTTTCCAGTGATTGTTGCCTAAAATTGATTTGGGGCTTTTGATCTACGTGTTGTTCTGAGCATTTTGATACCAACCTTGCAACTCAACTCTGTCGAAAACGGCGGGTTTCACGGTGGCGACGGTGACGGACGGAGTTGGGTAGCGCGATCCGACGGCCGTTGGGCTGAAACTCCATATGGGTTTTGTTCTACTCTTCACCACGAGTCTTTTGGGACCGGAATCAGCTTGATCGGACTTCGGAAGGCGGAGATACGGCGTCGCGAAGTTTCCGGTGGCCGGCGGCTTCGGGCGGCGCGTGTGGCGGCGTGCGGCGGCCGTTCCGTCATGTCGACCCACCGTTGAACTCAGCTCGGCGAGAGCTTTCCAACGGTGCCGGCGGTGTCGTGAACGGAGGCCGTACGTGAAAGTTGGTTACTGTATACATTCGGGTAGAGAGAGAAAGAGAAGGAGGAGAGAGAGTGTGTATGTGGACAATGAGGAAATTTCACTTTTTTTCGTCCCTTATATACTTTTTTGCCCAAAATTTCAACATGGGCTATTCTGACTAATTTGGACATCCTGAATCCAAATATATCAGTTTTATTTTCATCTGAGGTCATTTCAACCAGTTTCTGATACTGAGGATTCTAGGTCAAAAATTACCCTTGTGCTCAATTATCAAATTTGAGCGTGCTGATAGGCTATCCTAACTAATTCGAGAGTGCTGAACCCAAATTTATCAGTTTTACGTCAAGATAATATCATCTTGACCTACTTCTAGATACAGTGAGTGGCACACACGTGCATACACATAATATCACTATTACTCATTTTTCATCCTTTAACATTGTTAGAACATTTTATTTAATTCTAAACAATATTAAATCACTTAATTTCATATTTTAACACTTAAATTCATTGTATATTTACTCTCCGAGAAATATGAATTTTCCCGATTGTTACACATCACTATTCTTTTTATGTCACCAGTTGTTGCCAAATTTGCAATAGAACCTACAAAACTCCGATTTTCTCTTTCCTAATGGTGAAGAGCATAGAATCATATAGAGGGATGTTAGCTTTAAGTAAAAATACCTTTTGACTATCATTGATCAGTGAAACAAAAAGAAAAGAAAAGACTTGGTAACGGGGATGGTAACTAGAAATAGCCACGAGGAAAGATATATATTCTTCATGGAAAGTAGATGGTAAATGATTCATTATGAAAAGAAAATGTAGACTCTTTACCTTGCCATGTATTATTGATCGACCAATGACAGGTTGATTTGATTCATTTTCATAAGCAGGAAGAGATTTCCACTCATTGACGAATGGTGTTGGAAGGACAGATTGCGGTGCGTTAGGCCACCTTGCTCACCCAAATATATCCGTGTACTCGGTCTTGTCAAATTCGATCAACATCTTCTTGTATTCAGGATGAGCATAACTTTCATCTGTTGTAAGAAAACTACAAAATTTCTTGAATATCATGACTTACAAATTCCAAAAACTAGATTTTGTATAACCAGGAAATATCTCATTGAACAACAAAAATCAAATT
Source organism: Antiaris toxicaria (assembly GCA_035233585.1). NCBI lineage: Eukaryota > Viridiplantae > Streptophyta > Magnoliopsida > Rosales > Moraceae > Antiaris > Antiaris toxicaria. The sequence continues at coordinate 55,137,511 of CP141157.1, forward strand.
AGCTTCAGCTATGTTCGATGTGATACATGACAGAGGACCTCTAACCAGCAAAAAATTTTTAAGTTTCCTGACAGACTTAACAGGATCAAACTATCATAGTGCTAATAGTTTTGTGGGTTAACAGTGTTAAAAATCTTATTAAAATGTGTTAAAAAACCGTTGTTAAGAAAAAAGATTTAGGTACACTAAAAAGCACTTGCACTTGTACTTGACCAGTCACATGTCCTCCTGCTTCGCGTCCTTGGACGATAATTGCATCTACTCCCACATGTATTGCTTTCTTTGCTTCCTCAATACTCCCAACCTGCAATATGTACAAAAACACTATTTAGAGACTTTGAAATAAAAAAATCATCAGATTATAGAATTATACGTTGAATATATCAATTTATAACTGTAACAACTAAGAATTTTTATTTTCTAAGAATCATTTTTTTAATTAATGTAGTGATATTTTTATACATATGTATATATATATGAATGATTTAATACTGCTAGAATGAAATAAAAATATTCTAACAGTGTTAAAAAAAAAAGAGGATAATAATAAAAATAATTTTTGAAAACTAGGGCCTTAAGATAAATTTAAAAAGTTTGGGGAAAAAAAAAAGAGGGGGGGGGGGAACGTTTTTCGGATAAAAGGGAGAGAGAGGGGGGTGAGTTAATAAACTCACCATAGCCCTCCCCCTTATTTTCTTTCCTCTGTATACGCGAAGAGAGAGAGGGCGAGAGAGGGAGAACCAATGAGAGAGGGAAGGAAATCTGGCAGGAGAGAGAGAGAAATCCGACGAGAGAGAGAGGGAGAGCGACGGGAGAAGATCTTCTTCTTCTTTTCCTTCTTCTTCTTCTTCTTTTCTTCTTCTTCCTCCGTTCGGCTGCTGGCGTGAGTTCCGGCGGTAAGCCGAAACTTCGGCAGCGAAAAACAAGAGAGAGGGAGCGCGAGAAAAGGGTGAAAACGCCGACAGAGAAAGGGTGAAAACGCGAGCTCCTCTTTCCCTTCCTCCTTCCACGCGAACCGGCCCTGTGCAACCGTGAGGAAGCCGCGACTTCCGGCGTCTCCAAACTCGGATTTTCTTCGAGTTTCCTTCCAAAAACCGCAACTTTAGTTCCTCTAGAAGAAAAGAAACATTTTTGAACAAAGGTAACATTTTTTCCTTGAATTTTTGATGATTTTCGGATTTAATATAGTGTAGTGTGAAAAATTATTTAAATGGAAATGTTAGGGTCCGAAAATGGTTAGAATTGATTGAGGATGGCTTAGGAAAGAATATATGTGAGTTTGGGAACTTGAATGTAAAAGTTTGAATAGGTTTTCTTGAGGAAACCGAAAATGTACAAAGTTAGGGTTTGAAAATTTGATGATTTTTAATGATGAATTTGTGGCTCTTTTCGGTGAAATAATTGAACTTTATGATTGTTAACTTGATGATTTAAGTGAAAAAAAATGGTTATAAGGGGTATATTAACAATAAATGTATTTGGGTTCAATTTTGAATAAATGATTGTTAAGTTTCTTGAAATGGGATTGAGAAATCTTAAAGTTGGTTTTGTTGAATTTAGAGTTAAGAAAAGAGATTTTAAATGGTTATGTAATTGTTTGAAAGAGATTAGTTAAGTTGAAAGTTGAGTTGCAAATTTTGGTTATTGAAATTGAATGTTTTATGTTGTTAGTGATTTTGAATGAATGAATGGATATGAAAAATGTAAGAAAGGATTTAATGAGAAAATAAAGTAGTGAATGGTAAGTTAGAAATGGATAATGAAAAAAAAATGATGAAAGAGATGGTTGATTTATGGATATGATTTGGAATGTGTTAATGAGTAATGTGTGGGATTGATAAGCATTTTTCATAGAACGTTTTGAATGTTCTATGAAAAATTAGGCCTCTGGTATAGTAATTGGCAGGTACCTAAGTTTTGAGGCGTTACTTAAACGCCGGGACCCTAGTTTTTAAGCGGAAATGCTGCCGAAATTTCGGTAGCGATAATGAGGTGAATTAGTTGTAAGAAACTGAAAGTGTGGGCATCATGGAGATTAAAATGTTAAGAAAAATTGGAATGTAACGGTGTCCATTTTCGACACCGCCGGTGTCATCGGAAAGCTCTCGTCGAGCTAAGTTCAACGGTGTGCCGAGTCAACGGAATCGACGCCGGAGGAGCCCGCACGCGCCTGCCACTGGAAAATTCGCGACGCCGTATCTCCGCCGTCCGACGTCCAATCAAGCTGAAACCGGTCCCGAAAGACTCGTGGTGAAGAGTAGAACAAAACCCAGGTAGAGTTTCAGCCCAACGGCCGCCGGATAGCGCCGCCCAACTCCGCCCGTCGCCGTCGTGGAATCCACCATTTCCGGCGGAGTTGAGTTGCAAGGTTGGTATCAAAATGCTCAGAACAACACGTAGATCAAAAGCCCCAAATCAATTTTGGGCAACAATCGCCGGAAAATGGAGATTCAAGCTCACCGCCGCCGTCGGTTTTTTGAGGGGCGATTTCCGGCGATAGAGGTGTCGAATGGTAAAATTGAAGCCACCAATGGATTCTTTTCATTGAGATCTTCAAGATGGACTACCCACTTGCCACCGTCGCCGCCGGTCAACAACGGTCAACGGTCGGTCAACGGCGACCGTTGACCAATTTTGGAAGTTTGGCCCATTAGTCTATTTTCGACGTTCCGGACGCATCCGCGGAGTTGGATTTGCAAGACGGGACCTCAGAGATGATGAACGAAGAATTAAGGTTTATGCCGTTGAGACCGGACTGCAATTCGGTATAAATCCCGACCCCTTTACGTTCCGCAATTTAATTGTTTGGGACTATTGTATGATTTTATGATTATTGGTATGAAAAATGTGGAAAAGAATGTATGTAAAAAGAAGAAAATGACTGTAATGGAGAAAAAGAAAAATATGTGATAATGTAATGATTTTACGTAAACAGTATGAGTTTTACGTAAAATCTAGGCCTCCGGTATAGTACGTGATAGAATTAGATCAAGATAGATGGTTTTCAAACGTTTCCTAAACGCTGGAACCTCAAAAATTAAGCGGAAATGCTGCCAAAATTTCTAAAAACGACACCAGGGGTAATATGGGGAAACGAGGGGTAAAAATATGATCGGGAAGGGAACCCGAGCCCCCTCGAGGAATTAGGGCATGGAAAAAGGAATGGGTAAGGTATGATTAGTAAACTGACCCTTCGAAACCCTAGAACGCAAGAAAAACATGAAACCGATTCTTAGGTTCGAATAGTACTTCCCGAGGGCCGGGAATGTGAAAATTGGTAAAATGATAAGAATTGATCCGGAAAAGGTCCGATAAGATTTAGAAAGTTAATTAAATGATTTTGGGTTTAGAAAATCCAGCCTAAGTATGAAAATGAAAATGTTATGATTAAACGACCCATCAGGGACAGAATGGTCATTTTGCCCAAAGATTCTCAAATTATGGGAAAAGAGCCCCAATGATCCCAGAATAGGGTAATGAAGTTTGTAAAAGCCAAAATTGAGATTTAAGTTATGAAAAATCACGTCAAGGGTAAAATTGTAATTTTGTCAAAAGTTAGGGGTAAAATCGTAATTTTTCAAAAAGTTGGAGAAAAATTCGAAAAGGGCCATTAAGGTTTAAAAAGCTGTCCTAAGGCTATAATTAAGGGTTATAAGATCAGAATCAAGCTTTTTAATAAAATAAAAGCTATAAATGAAAATGTGATTAACGGACAAAGTTTGTCTGTAGGAACCCGATCAAAACGCGACAAAGGACGTCGATGGATTCCAAGAAGGGGATAAGCACGCTATGAGTAAGTTCAGACATTTACCCGTCTGCAACTATGAACAAACTTATAGTATTTATATGTGTTATATGTAAATGTCATGATGTGATTTATGACGATGCTATAGTAACACTATAGCAATACTATGATGATGTTAAAAGATAGGTTTTAATAAATAATTTATAAATATATATATATGTATATATATATGTATATATTGAATTACGAAAGAAAGGTATTGTAAAAGTTTTATGAGAATAAAGATGTGAGTAAGAGAAATTGATGAATGGAAAGAGTAAGAACGAGAATGTTATGATAGGATGTATAAGAAAGAGATGAGATATGAAAGGAAAGAATAGATGTTTAATGAAAAGTTTTGTGAAAGTTAGGTTATGATTGATAGAGCAACGATGATCGGTGATGAAAGAAATTAAGAAAATTGTATGTTTTATGATAACGAAATGATAGGGGTTTTATGAAAAATGATATGAAAGCAAAGAGTTAGACAAGAAAGAGAAGTAATGATAGGTTATGATGAAAGGTATGATGAAAGGATTAGAATATAACGATAAGATGTGATTGATAGAATAGAACGATAGGCTATGATCGATAGGAATATAATGATAAGATAAACAGAGAATAATTGTCTGCACGTAAATAAATGTGTTTTTGGTTGTAATGATGTGATGTGGTGTGATAATATATAAGTAATATGTGCCATATATGCTATGCTAAAGTGTGATTAACATAATTCACACAAGTAAAGTAAAGAATTAAGAAAAGAAAAATAACGAAAAAACAAATATTCCATGGAATGTTCTATGAAAAATAAGAAAGGAAAGATGATGAATGTCATGAAAAAGATGTATAATGAAAAATCAATATAAGAAAAATAAAAGTCTACAATATAATAAGACTGAAAACTTAAGTTGTTGGCGTACCGGTCTCCCTACAAGGTCGAGACTTTCGGTCTATATCCTCCGCGTAGATGTGGCACTACCCCGAAGGTGCGGTAGATTATAGGATGGACCAGCCCCGAAGATGAGGTTTTATATGACTGTGAGGTAGGTTGGTGGGTAGCTCCCCCTCCTCCCACTGTCCGCGCGCAACTAGGTATATCCAACAACGGGCCCAACCAAAGGAAAGTGGAAAGAAAGCAAACGAAAGGAGAGTGAAAAGAAAAGAAAGGAAAAGAAAAGAAAAGAAAAGAAAAGAAAAGAAAGGAGAGAGAAAAGAAAAGAAAAGAAATGATACGAAAAGAAAAGAAAAGTAAAGAACGATAAGAAAAAAAACGAATGATATAAAAGAACGACATAATGAAATTGATGAAAAATAAATAAATAACAAAACGAAGTTTATAGGAACATAATAGAATCATATATGTGATGTGATGTTATGCTAGTGTGTATGTTACTAGCTTTTAAGATATGAAATGTTAAGAGATGATGACAAGGCGATAGAGAAGTTATAAAGGTTTAGAACAGAAAGTTAAGGAATGATAGGAATGAGAAAAAAAGAAATGAAGAAATTAGAATAGAATGATAAGAGATTATCAATAGAATGATGGGAATGATTAGCGAAGAGATAAATGAGCATGAGAAAGCTCATATAATATGTTATGTTTCGAGAATATGTATAGACGATGTGTATGATGTGTATATATGTGATGTCATATATTCTAGTAATAATATATATTACTAGTATTTATAAGTTAATGAATGTATGTTTGAACTTACTGAGCATCTAGCTCATTAGTTGTTCATGTGTTGCAGGTAAGCAACCTGTTAGTTTAAAGTAATATGATGGACAACGGACGGATCTGCACGTGCCAAGGGACTGGGCGAGGGTATGGTACTACCATGAGTCTTTCGCTGAGCGTTCAAAAAGGAAGATGAAAGAAAGAAAGTTATGAAATATGTGTTATAAGAGTATGATAGAGATATGTATAATATGTAAGTTAAAAAAAAAATTTTGCTATAGAAATTGCTTCCGCTTTAAATGAGAACGTTAAGAAGGGAAAGTTAAGTATGTTAAGTAAAAGGATGACGACCCACGAGGTTGCCAGCCATCGCAGTTGGCGTCAGAGCTCGACTGGTTGGTATGGTAACGTATGTGGGGGGGCGTCACAGGTGGTATCAGAGCGAAAGGTTGACCATATCCCTCCTGGCACACTGCACATCCTGCCGTTTTTCCAAGTAAGTTAGATTTGTTTTATGTTAGTAATTGTTTATTATATAAAATAAACAAGTTTTTAAATGACAAGATGACGAACTCACGGTATGATCGTAGCTGGTATGGTATGAGTACGATGTTAGAAGACTGATTAGAAGATGGACGAGATCAGTTGTCAACCAAGTTTCGATGGCGGATAGCACTCCAGTACTCTATGGGAATGCAGGATTAGGTTCATGATATCAAGATGATTATCTGACTGTGCACCATTGATCAGGATAATTGGGTCATGATAGCTGTGATATGTATGCACCTTTCAGGAAGATGCTCTCATGTGTATTGGGATTCTTATGACCAGGATGAGCTCTAACTGGACCGAGTTTCGCCATATCATGATTGAGTGACTTCCTCAGAGGAGCCCAGTATCTGTCCCAATTTCCTCATGGGCACGGGGGACGTGACACAGCCTATATTCCCTAGAGTTATGGATATGTGAGAATTTGTTCATCGGACCGAGAAACTGCAGTCGACATCCGGCGATATAGTTCTAACGTATGCTGTGCGTCACGAGGAACTGATGAGGAATTCTGCAACATAGGTTGGAGAGGACTTACAGTGGAACTAAGTCAAGGTAAATGTAGATCAAGAAAAGTCCACCGAGGTTAAGAATGATTGAGATGATATAGGAGAAAGTCAAGATCTGGAGAAATTTCTTATTGATCCGGATGGAAAAAGACGAATAAATGTATATGTATGTATATGAGTATATTTGAAATGAAAGGCTACATATAAATCCTTATTGATGAAATGTATATGATTATATGTGTATGATATGTAAATGTTATGAAATGTTAAAATGATGAAATGATGTTAAGTAATGTCCTATAATAATATGACATTACTTAATGTGAATTTCATAGAAATTTTACTAAATATGTTTATGAAAGGAGACGTTGAACTACGACAGCATAATTCATGGTAATGATGCACGAATGTACGGAAATGCACGGATACGTAGAGATGCATGGTTCATCCCAAAATTTTGGAAGTACATGCAAGAAGATTTCAATTCAGGAAAGATCTAGTTTATAAAGATGTCATAGAAAAAAAGAAAATCCCGATGATGAAAAGGTTACACAAGATGTGAAGAAGAAATAAAGACGTTGAAACCCTACTTGTCTTAATTTTCGAGGACGAAAATTTTATAAAGAGGGGTGAATGTAACAACCGGGAAAATTCACATTTTTCGGAAAATAATTACACAATGAATTTAAGCGTTAAAATGTGAAATTAAGTGATTTAATATTGTTTGGAACTAAATAAAATGTTCGAACAATGTTAAATGATGAAAAATGAGTAATAGTGATTTTATGTGTGTACACGTGTGTGCCATTCACAGTATCAAGAAGTAGGTCAAGATGATATTATCTTGACATAAAACTAATAAATTTGGGTTCAGCACTCCGAAATTAGTAAGGATAGCCTATCAGCACGCTCAAATTTGATAATTGAGCACAAGGGTAATTTTTGATCGAAAATTCATAGTATCGGAAATTGGTCGAAATGACCTCAGATGAAAATAAAACTGATATATTTGGATTCAGGACGCCCAAATTAGTCAGGATAGACAATGTTGAAATTTTGGGCGAAAAAGTATATAAAGAACGAAAAAAGTAAAATGCCCTCAATTGTCCACATGCTCTCTCTCTCTCATCACTTCTCTTTCTCTCTCTACCCCCATTGATGAATAGTAACCGACCATAGGAAACGGTGTCCGTTTTCGACAACGCCGGCACCGTTGGAAAGCTCTCGCCGAGCTGAGTTCAACGGTGTGCCGAGTCGACGGAACCGACGCCGGAGGAGAGCGCACGCGCCGCCCAAAGCCGCCGGCCACCGGAAAATTCGTGACGCCGTATCTCCGCTATCCAACGTCCGATCAAGCTGAAACCGGTCCCAAAAGACTCGTGGTGAAGAGTAGAACAAAACCCAGGGGGCGTTTTAGTCCAATGGCCGCCGGATCGCGCCGCCCGAAGTTGCGACGCCGCCGCCGTGAAGCCGCCATGGAACTCGCCATTTCCGGCGATGTTAAGCTGCACCACCTGTACAGAAATGGTCGCCGTGAAGAGGGGAGCAAAAGCCCTCAATCAATTTCGGGGAAAAAGTCCGGCATGGCGGAGTTCCACCGTCGCCGCCGTGGCCGTAACTTTCAAGGAGGTTTTTCAGCGATTGGGGCCTCCAAACATGAAATTGAGGCTACCAATGGATTCCTCTCGTCGAGATCTTCAAGATGGACTACCCACTTGCCACCGTCGCCGCCGTCGCCGCCGGTCAACGCCGGTCAACAGCGACCGATGACCAAAAATTGAAGTTTGGCCCGTTGGCCTATTTTCGACGTTCCGAACGCATCCGCGGAATCAGAATTTCAAGACGAGATCTCAAATATGAAGAACGAGGAATTAGGGTTTATGCCGTCGAGATCGGACTGTAATTCGGTATAAATCCCGACCCCTTTACGTTCCGCAATTTAATTATTTGGGACTATTGTATAATTTTATAATTATTGGTATGAAAAATGTGGAAACGAATGTATGTAAAAAGAAGAAAATGACTGTAATGGAGAAAAAGAAAAATATGTGATAATGTAATGATTTTACGTAAACAGTATGAGCTTTACGTAAAATCTAGGCCTCTGGTATAGTACGTGATAGAATTATATTAGGATAGATGGTTTTCAGGCGTTTCCTAAACGCTGGAACCTCAAAAATTAAGGGGAAACTCTGCCGAAATTTCTAAAAATGGCACCAGGGGTAATATGGGAAAACGAGGGGTAAAATATGATCGGGAAGGGAACCCGAGCCCCCTTGAGGAATTAGGGCATGGAAAAAGGAATGGGCAAGTTACGATTAGTAAACCGACCCTTCGAAACCCTAGAACGCAAGAAAAATATGAAACCGATTCTTAGGTCGGAATAGTACTTCCCGAGGGCCGGGAATGTAAAAATTAGTAAAGTGATAAGAATTGATCCAGAAAAGGCCTGATATGATTTAAAAAAATTAATTAGATGATTTTGGGTTTAGAAAATCCAGCCTAAGTATGAAAATGAAAATGTTATGATTAAACGACCCATTAGGGGCAAAATGGTCATTTTGCCCACAGATTCTCAAATTATGGGAAAAGAGACCCAATGACCCCGGAATAGGTGAATGAAGTTTGTAAAAGCAAAAATTGAGGTTTAAGTCATGAAAAATCATGTCAAGGGCAAAATTGTAATTTTGTCAAAAGTTAGAGGTAAAATCGTAATTTTTCAAAAGTTGGAGAAAAATTCGAAAATGGCCATATAGGTTTAGAAAGCTGTCCTAAGGCTATAATTAAGAGTTATAAGATCAGAATCAAGCTTTTTAATAAAATAAAGGCTATGAATGAAAATGTGATTAACAGACAAAATTTGTCTATAGGAACCCGATCCAGACGCGACAATAGACGTCGATGGATTCCAAGAAAAGGATAAGCACGCTATGAGTAAGTTCAGACATTTACCCGTCTGTAACTATGAACCAGCTTATTGTCTTTATATGTTTTATATGTAAATGTCATGATGTGATTTATAATGATGTTATACTAATGCTATAGCAATGTTATGATGATGTTAAAAGATGTGTTTTAATAAATAATTTAAAAATATATATATGTATATATTGAATTACGAAGGAAAGGTATTATAAAAGTTTTACCAGAGTGAAGATGTGATAAAGAGTGATAGAAGAATGAAAAAAGTAAGAATAAGAGTGTTATAATAGAATGCATAAGAAAGAGATGAGGTATGAAAGGAAAGAATAGATGTTTTATGAAAAGTTTTATGGAAGTTAAGTTATGATTGATAGAGTAACGATGATCGGTGATGAAAGGAATTAAGAAAGGGATGTTTTATGAGGATGAAAGGATAGATGTCTTATGAAAAATGATATGAAAGCAAAGAGTTAGACAAGAAAGAAAAACAATGATAGGTTATGATAAAAGGTATGATGAAAGGATTAGAACATAACGATAAGATGTGATTGATTGAATAGAACAATAGGCTATGATCGATAGGAGGATGATGATAAGATACGGTAGATAGGAGGATGCAAATGATAAGACGAACAGAGAGTAATTATCTACACGTAACAAAACATGTTTTTGTTTGTTATGATGTGATGTGATGTGATGTGATGTGATGTTACATAAGTAATATGTGCTATATATGCTATGCTAAGGTGTGATTAATATAATTCACACAAATAAAATAAAGAATTAAGAAAAGAAAAACAACGAAAGAACATATGTTCCATGAAATATTTTATGAAAAATGAGAAATGAAAAATGATGAATGACATGAAAAAGATGTACAACGAAAAATCAATATAAGAAAAATAAAAGCCTACAGGATAATAAGACTGAAAACTTAAGTTGTTGGCGTACCGGTCTCCCTACAAGGTTGAGACTTCCGGTCTATATCCTCCGCGTAGATGTGGCGCTACCCCGAAGGTGTGGTAGATTATAGGTTGGACCAGCCCCGAAGGTGAGGTTTTATGTGACTGTGAGGTAGGTTGGTGGGTAGCTCCCCCTCCTCCTACTGTCCGCGCGCAACTAGGTACGTTCAACAACGGGCCCAACCAAAGGAAAGTGGAAAGAAAACAAACGAAAGAAGAGTGAAAAGAAAAGAGAAGAAAAGAAAAGAAAGGAAAAGAGAAGAAAAGAAAAGAAAGGAAAAGAGCGTGAAAAGAAAAGAAAAGAAAAGAAAAGAAAAGGAAGGAAAAGAGCGTGAAAAGAAAAGAAAAGAAATGATACGAAAAGAAAAGAAAAGTAAAGAACGATATAAAAAGAAACAAACGATATGAAACACAATAGAATTATATATGTAATGTGATGTGAATAACACGTTTTTACGTGATGTTATGCTAGTGTGTATGTTACTAGCTTTTAAGATATGAAATGTTAAGAGATGATGACAAAGCGATAGAGAAGTTATAAAGGTTTAGAACAGAAAGTTAAGGAATGATAGGAATGAGAAGAAAAGAAATGAAGAAATTAGAATATAATGATAAGAGATTATCAATAGAACGATGGGAATGATTAGCGAAGAGATAAATGAGCATGAGGAAGCTCACATAATATGTTATGTTTCGAGGATATGTATAGACGATGTGTATGATGTGTATATATGTGATGTCATATATTCTAGTAATAATATATATTACTAGTATTTATAAGTTAATGAATGTATGTTTGAACTTACTGAGCATCTAGCTCATTAGTTGTTCATGTGTTGCAGGTAAGCAACCTGTTAGTTTAAAGTAATATGATGGACAACGGACTTATCTGCACGTGCCAAGGGACTGGGCGAGGGTATGGTACTACCATTAGTCTTTCGCTGAGCGTTAAAAAAGGAAGATGAAAGAAAGAAAGTTATGAAATATGTGTTATAAGAGTATGATAGAGATAGGTATAATATGTAAGTTAAAAAAAAAATTTTGCTATAGAAATTGCTTCCGCTTTAAATGAGAACGTTAAGAAGGGAAAGTTAAGTATGTTAAGTAAAAGAATGACCACCCACGAGGTTGCCAGCCATCGCAGTCGGCATCAGAGCTCGACTGGTTGGTATGGTAACGTACGTGGGGGCGTCATATGATAGCTGTGACATGGAATGAAAACTACATACATTGGGATGTGTTCAAGAGGCCTTTCGAATTTGGTGCTAGCCGGAAGAATGTTTTGCGCCTTTGTGGACAACTCCCATATGCTGCTGTCCAATATCCTTTCCCACCGGTCCATAATCAGCTCACTCCGCTAGAGTCCAGCAAATGCTTTTATTGCTAAAGGAAGGCCTCCATACTTTTTAACAATTATTTTCCCGACGCCTTCCATATATGTACGTGGACGTGGATCAGCCTCATGGAAGGCGTGTTTTCTAAACAACAACCAGGAACTGTCATCTGAAATTGGCTGTAGCTGCTTTGTTTCAACACCACCCATCATTAAGGCAACGGTTTGACTGCGTGTCGTCGCGTACATGGGACAAGGGAGATCAATTAAGCAATCCACCATTGTTCATTTCTATAGGAAGAATGAGTTAGTCTCATCCTTGCAAAACTAAAAGGGTTAGCCCTTTTTCATGTCTACCATTTGTGAATTTATTTAATAACTTTCAACTTAAACTGGTCCGATACAGAGACATGAGAACAAATACAAACACAGAGTAGAGTCCATCCTTCTATTGAACAGCTAGCATATTATGACATCAACTTTATTGGGTTGCCAAAGATGGAACTTTTAATAGCAAAATCACAATTTATATCTCACTGAACTTCTGTAGGATCAAAAGCTGAGCTCCTTCAACTAGCCTCTTTACTACTTCACCAGCTGGTAAAATTTCCTTGATGAGACCTACACCTTCGCCTGCATACATCACCATGCTTTCTATATCACCGGTTGTTGTCAAATTCGGAACTGTACCCGCAAAACGCCGAATTTCTCTTTCCTAGTGGTGAAGAACAAAGATTCGAATAGAGGGATTTTAGCTTTATGTAAAAATACCTTTTGACTATCACTGATCAGTGAAAAATAAAAAATAAAAAAGAAAAGACTTGGTAACAGTGATGGTAACCAGAAATAGCTATGAGGAAAGATGGATATTGTTCATGGAAAGTAGATGGTAAATGATTCAGTATGAAAAGAAAGTGTAGACTCTTTACCTTGCCATGTATTATTGATCGACCAATGACAGGTTGATTTGCTTCATTTTCATGAGCAGGAAGAGATTTCCACTCTTTGACGAATGGTGTTTGAAGGACACGTTGTGGTGCGTTAGGCCACCTTGCTCGCCCAAATATATCCGTGTACTCTGTCTTGTCAAATTCGATCAACATCTTCTTGCATTCAGGATGAGCATAACTTTCATCTGTTGCAAGAAACCTGAAAAAATTTTTGAATATCATGACTTTTAAATTCCAAAAACTAGATTTTGTATAACCAGGAAATATCTCATTGAACACAAAAAAAAAAAAAATCAAATTAGCTTCAGCTATGTTCGATGTGATACATGCTTCACGTCATAAAACTAATGAGCTTGATACTAATGTTTGTAAGGTAACGAGGATTCAAGTTATTTAAGTTTGAATAAACAAATATAAAATAAAGATTACCAGTATGAAAAAAATAACCATATTTTCTTACTTACTAAGAAAAACATTAAGGTAACTTAGATTTACCTCAAAATGTAAAAAATCATCGAGTCAAAACCATATCGTGACAATTTCACAATTATCAATGAAATCTGTAATGCAGAGTGATAATGAACTTACCAAGGGAAAAATAAACATTCCTACCATCATATGTGCAAGAAGCAACAACATTAACTAAACCAAAACTTCAAAAAGAGTAGGGACAATTCATTAGAGAGAGAGAGAAAGATGAGTCAATTTCAATCCAATAAGAAGCGAAGTTGGGACCTGGTGCCTAGGCAGATGCCTTTGGCTCCAAGCGCTAATGCAGCAACATAACCACGAGCATCCACAATGCCTCCAGCTGCAATAACAGGAATATCTTGATCTCCAACAAGGTCAACCACCCTTGGCAACAATGGAAACAAAGCCTCCTGTTTCATCATCAAGAGAAGGACTAATAACCAACAAAAAATTTTTAGGTTTCCTAACAGACTTAACAGGATCAAACGGTCATAGTGCTAATAATTTCATTGATTAACAGTGTTAAAAATCTTATTAAAAAAATGTGTTAAAAAACCGTTGTTAAAAAAAAAAAAAAGATTTAGGTATACTAAAAAGCACTTGCACTTGTACCTGACCAACCACATGTCCTCCTGCTTCGCGTCCTTGGACGATAATTGCATCTACTCCCACATCTATTGCTTTCTTTGCTTCCTCAATACTTCCAACCTGCAATATGTACAAAACTCTATTTAGAGACTTTGAAATAAAAAAATCACCAGATTATAGAATACAATAAATATGTCAATGTATAACTATGTATCTCTACATACAAACTGATAGGTCCGCGTGTTTACTAAGCAAGAATTTAAATTCAGGCATAAACACATGCTCTAGCTGAGACTTGGTTTTCCAGTTGTAAGAGACAGGAAAGTTACATATCATAAACCAGATGGACAAAAGAGTTGAAATTAAAATGTTTCCTGTCGCAAAAAATATATGCAAAGCACTTACTTGAGGAACAACCTTCACCCCTGCGCGATGAGCTTCAACTACAAGATCTAGAGGACATTCACCCCAGAAAACCTGCAAAACCGCAACCTTCTCATCCAATATGGCTTTTACGTGTTCCTCATAGGGTAATGCCAGAATAACACCAATACCAAATGGTTTGTCAGTTAAGCTTCTTGTCTTTCTTATTAGTTCCTTCAAGTCCTCAGGTGATGCCTGGTCATGAGGTAAATTAAAGTAAAAATTAAAAATTAAAAAAAAAAACTCTTAGAAATGTCTTCTTAAAGTACAAATTCAACTCTGTCAATTATTAATGACAAGGTACAAAACATTGTATCATCCTTCCTCAATATGCCTGTAAGCTTCCGTTCTTTTGCCTAGAGCTTACAAGAACTTACAATAATACAACACCACATTCTACAAATAAGAGAAATATTTATTCGAGTAAAAATCTTAAAAGTTACATCATACAACTAGAAGTAGAGAATTTTGCAGCAAAATGATATATGTTCTACGATATCCAGGGTAGAGATCATGCTAAAACTTATCAAGGACACTAAATTTTCATTTTCATTTTCATTTGCAGAGTGCAAAATCAAAATAGATTTTCTTTCTCTTTTGCAACAAAACCAAATATAATTAGCCAAAGAAGTGGAAAAACAAATAAAAAAAAGGATTACCCACTCAGGAGCTCTGAGGAGGCCAATGCCACCAGCATTGGCAACAGCAGCAACAAGTTCTGGGCCAGAAATATCAGGTCCCAATGGTGCTTGTACTATTCCATATTCAAACCCCAGAATTCCACTCAACCCCATCTTTTATTCCCTCTTACCAAACCCTGTTGAAATGTGTGTGTGCATATATAGGAGAGTTCTTTTTTCTCGCTCATGGAATGAAACGGCACCCAGCTGGCAAGCTATTCAGTATCGGTTACCAAATGTTATTCAAATCATTCAAAGGGCAACAGGTAAAAATTTCGCATGCATTGCAAAATAGGTGACCCAAACTGCCAAGTGTAAATCATGCATTGAAAAATTACCTGATTGAAATAAATGGCCCAAACTGCCAAGTGTCAATCATGCATTGAAAAATTACCTGATTGAAATAAATGGCCTAAACGTAACATTGTCGGTTACATCTGTGTGTGCATACATATATATATATATATGGAGAGAGAGCGAGAGGGAGAGAGAGAGACACATACACACACACGCACACATACACATACACATGCATCTGTATTGTAGAGTGGGTGTGTATATATGCATGAGTTAAAAATGAAAATAAGCGTCTATTTTATATTTATTTCTAATATATAAATAAAATAAAATCACCCACTCCACAATAAATATATGCAGGGATATACGTATATATTAATATATAAATGAATTTGTAACGTTTTTTTTTCCCCGTTAGTTTAACTTGTGTTACTCTTTTTTGTAGAATCTTGGATGAGGTCAAACAATAATCGTGATGACGACGACAATCAGGTTAAGTTCTCGTCCTTTATCAACCAGATGATTGACAAAAGAATAAGCAGGACTGTGTCACAATCAGGACCATACTACCAACCTCATCCGAGTAGCACCTACCCTTCTCATGATATTGTAAATCAAAGAATATCAAACCCTGCTTTGTATCCAAGAGTATCAGCATCATTGCTGGATAAATTTTTGCAATACCACCAGTAGATCTGGCGTAAGATATTTGGAGGCGATTCGGCACAATTGTTCAAGGTTATGAATGACAAGAATGAAAGTCGTGAGTTTGATCATCAGTAGATTCTGATTGGAATGGATTGTTTTTATCTCTTATAGCTGTGTCTATATTGATCATATCGCAGGTTGTCCTTTCGTTTAGGATTAAGTTAATCTTTTCCATTTTGTCTTGTCTAGTCTAGTTTAAATTTTTTGTTTTTTCAGTTATCGAAATGTAGATATTCAATTAATAGTTATTAAATTTGTTTAAGTACACTATGATTTAGACTTTTCTTCTCTGCAAAGATGCAATTACTAATTCCTAATGATCGGCCACAATAATCATTCAATAGAAAAATCAAAATCAAGCCAAAACGCAAATGATGTGGATTGGAACCAAAAAAAAAAAATCGTGTGTAGGAACTAGAATTGTTTGTGTCAGTATATAATATTGGACAACGATGTTTGAATTGCTTGGGGTTTTTTTGTTGGCGCAAAATAAACGAAAGACAATAATTCGTGAAAGTAACATTAAAATTATGAAGTACACTATGGTAAATTTCAACAAACACTATTGAAGTGTCAAACTTGTGTTTGTGAACTCATGGTGTGAGTTCAACTTCATAACTGTAGAGAACAAAAAGATCATAAGATTTTCAGTATTTATCTTAGTTCAACTTTGATTTGATATTATGATTGTAGGCCTAACTTAATAGTAATTTCATATCTAGTTATTTAAGTATAGATTTTGAATTTTTAATCCTCAAAAAAAAAATTTTAAAGAAAAATTTAACTAAAGTCCTCTTTGGACAAATTTACTTGCTTCCTTCCTGATTAGGAAGGGAAAAGATAAGTCTTCTAGCTAACTATTAAGTATTGACCAATATTCAACCAAAAAAAAGTATTGACCAATAATTCTTTTATTTTTTTTAATAGAAATTATATTTTACATATGAAAGGTAATATAATCACTAGTTTACATTCAAAAACTTCTTATAACAGAAAACTCAACATTGATAGATAAATATATATAAAAATATCGAGCACACGTACAGACCTGTAACGAAACTTCTATAGTTGATGGAAATATCCGATCAACCAATGATAAGAAGTCCATAGCACAAAGGCTATACAAATACTATAGAAAAAAAAAGGATAAAAAATGATAAATTGGGGTAAGACAAAAAAACAAAGCCAAATACTAAAAAAATGATAAATACCTAAACTAATGGCGGTAAGAAATATCATTGTTGTTAACAAAAAATAATAAAAACCACAAGTCAAGACATCAAAACACCAAAGAAAGTGAGTTCTCTCTATACTGCTAAAAGAAAATGATATAAAAAGAAAGCAATTAGCAAACACATATCTCCAATAATAGCAAAAATCAATACATGCACTACCAAAATCTCTAAAGGGTAGGCTAAAACGATAACCAATGATCTTGAAAACACCTCATTGCCGATGGCAATCCAAATTTGAAAACGCCATTGTATGTTTTTCATCTAGCTTTTGTTTATTGTCGTTCACCATATGTTCTACAAAAATTTTAAGTTTTCATTTTTTTTTAATTTTGAAAATAGGATTCGAACTCCTTATCTATATAAAATTACTACTATAATTGTAACAACCAAGAATTTTCATTTTTCTAAGAATCATTTTTTTTATTAATGTAATGATATTTTTATACATATGTATACATATATGAATGATTTAATACTGTTAGAATGAAATAAAAATATTCTAACAGTGTTAAAAATAAAAGGGATAATAATAAAAATAATTTTTGAAAACTAGGGTCTTAAGACAAATTTAAAGAGTTTAGGGCAAAAAAAAAAAGGGGGGGATTGTTTTTTGGATGAAAGGGAAAAGGGGGGGAGGGTGAGTTAATTAACTCACCTTCACAGCCCTCCCCCTTATTTTTACCTCTATATACGCGAAGAGACAGAGAGAGAGCGAGAAAGGGAGAACGAGCGAGAGAGGGAGAACCGGCGAGAGAGGGAGGAAAATCCGGTGAGAGAGAGAGAGAAATCCGGTGAGAGAGAGAGGAAGAGCGACGGGAGGAGAGAGGGATCTTCTTCTTCTTCTTCTTTTTCTTCTTTTTTCTTCTTCTCCGATCGGCTGCTGGCGTGAGTTCCGGCGGTAAGCCGAAACTTTGGCGGCGAAAAACAAGAGAGAAGGAGCACGAAAAAGGGTGAAAACGCCGACTGGAAACGCGAGCTCCTCTTCCCCTCCCTCCTTCCACGCGAAACGGTCCTGTGCAGCCGTAAGGGAGCCGCGACTTCCGGTGCCTCCAAACTCGGATTTTCTTCGAGTTTCCTTTCAAAAACCGCAACTTTAGTTCCTCTAGAAGCAAAGGAACGTTTTTGAACAAAAGTAACATTTTTCCCATGCATTTTGATGATTTTCGGATTTTATATAGAGTAGCGTAAAAAATTATTCAAATGGAAATGTTAGGGTCCGAAAATGGTTAGAATTGATTGATGATGGTTTAGGAAAGAATATATGTGAGTTTGGAAACTTGAATGCAAAAGTTTAAATAGGTTTTCTTGAGGAAACCGAAAATGTACAAAGTTAGGGTTTGAAAATTTGATGATTTTTCATGATGAATTTGTGGCTCTTTTTGGTGAAATAATTGAACTCTATGATTGTTAACTTGATGATTTAAGTGAAAAAAATGGTTATAAGGGTTATATTAACCATAAATGTATTTGGGTTCAATTTTGAATAAATGATGGCTAAGTTTCTTGAAATGGGATTGTGAAATCTTAAAGTTGGTTTTGTTGAGTTTAGAGTTAAGAAAAGAGATTGAAAATGGTTATGTAATTGTTTGGGAGAGATTAGTTAAGTTGAAAATTGAGTTGGAAGTTTGGTTATTAAAATTGAATGTTTTATGTTGTTAGTGATTTTGAATGAATGAATGAATATGGAAAATGAAAAAAATGGAAAAAAATGATAAAAGTGATGGTTGATTTATGGATATGATTTGGAATATGTTAATGAGTAATATGTGGGATTGATAAGCATTTTTCATAGAACGTTTTGAATGTTGTATGAAAAATTAGGCCTCTGGTATAGTAATTGGCAGGTACCTAAGTTTTGAGGTGTTACTTAAACGCCGAGACCTCAGTTTTTAAGCGGAAATGCTGCCGAAATTTCGGTACCGATAATGAGGTGAATTAGTTGTAAGAAACTGAGAATGTGGGCATTATGGAAATTAAAATGTTAAGAAGAATTGGAATGTTAAGGAAAAGGGTGAAAACAAAATACCAAAGATAGTAACAATATTTTAAGAGTTGAATTGGAGAAAAAGAGAGGAATAAGGAAAATGTAGAAATTAATGTAAATCTTGCTGTTATGAAAAAAAAAATGAAAAATGAAAGAAATGAATATGAGAAATAATCTATGATTATTTCTATTATAGGAAACCCAAGAAGTGAAGGGGAAAGCAGTAGCAAGGATCCAAAAGGAATCACTCTTGCACAGATACTGTAAGCACAAACATTTACTTGTCTACCCACAAACTAACTAACTTTGATGTGTTCTGTGATATGAATTAGATGAAAAATCATGTTAGAGATGCCTTAGGAATAGTATGTATGTATGATAAGTTATGATCAAAAAGCTAAAAGAATGCAAGATAATAAGACTGAAAACTTAAGTTGTTGGCGTACCGGTCTCCCTACAAGGTCGAGACTTCCGGTCTATATCCTCCGCGTAGATGTGGCGCTACCCCGAAGGTGCGGTAGATTATAGGATGGACCAGCCCCGAAGGTGAGGTTTTTATATGACTTTGAGGTAGGTTGGTGGGTCGCTCCCCCTCCTCCCACTGTTAGCGCGCAAATAGGTACGTCCAACAATGGGCCCACCAAAGAAAAGTGAAAAGAAAAGAAAAGAAAAGAAAGGAAAGGAAAGGAAAGGAAAGGAAAAGAAAAGAAAAGCAAAGAGAAAGAAAAGTGATGGTAGAGAAGAAAGGAAGACATGAAATGAAATTATGAGGATGTTACGATAAGTTATGATAAAGAACCTCAAATACTAACTTATGAGGAATTAGAATTGCATTATGTGACTAACCTTAGAGGTTATGCATGTTAGTTCTTTGTTTGTATGTTTGTGCTTACTGAGTCTAGCTCACAAGTCTGTTTGTGGTGTAGGTAATAAAGGTAAGCAACCCAGGACAGGATAGAAGGTCGAGGGGACTGGCAGACAGATTCAAGAAGTGTCATGGACAAAGGGACGGACCCGCTATGCTTTCAGCTGCCAGAGTATTTTTATATAAACATATGTTCAGATACATATATATATTTATATATGCAGATCATATGTAGATGAAATGGAACAAAAATGAAAAATATATATATAAGTTAGTATATTTTGAGGAAAACAGAAGTCATGTAAATATGTTTCAAAAAAAAAAAGTTCCCAAAAATTTACACTCTATTTTGAAAGCAAAGCTTTTAAACTACACTTCCGCAAATGAAAAGAAATGTTTATGTATACAAGGTTAATAAGAAAAGAGATGGCGAACGTCGACTCGGGCGAGCTGGGTCGGCGGGCGCCACAATAATATGTCTATAACTACTTTTTTTCGTTGTTATACACAAATATTGAGATTATCATAAAAATTAGAGATTGCGTTTTGGTCTGCATCACACATAAACCCAGAGATTTTGAACTTTCCAGGTCAATCTTGGTAACAGATTGACCTAAACACCCTTAAAAGGAGAAAAAAATTAAAAAAATTAAAAATTAAAAATTTTAAAAAGTGTGAGACATTAAAATCAAAATCAAATTAAAAGTAAAGACAATATGAAATTGAAATGTGAAAAAAAAATATTTTTTATATGATGTTGTTATTTTATTATTTTTTTAAAACGATCATTTAAAATTAAATCGAATAAAATTAAACAAATACAACTTTAAGATAAAAGAGAGCAATTCTCGGTTAAAACCAATTCTATTAATAAAATTTGATAAAACTTAGTGATATTGTGTTGTTATTAGTGTCAAAAGAAGACTCAACAGCACTCTTTTTAACAAATAATGGATGTTACCAATAGAACTTAGAAAAATATCATCGTGATCATTTTTTATTTCTCAGAAAATAAGTGATTTTTATCCATACAGATATGTTAATAAATGTAAAACCTAGTATTGGGAAACGGTTAATTTCATGATTACCCAATAAAAAATGTACCCAATTTATTTTATAAATTTTTAAAATCATTGATTATGTCCTTAAAATATATAAAACCATTTAATTCACCCCTATCATCCATTTTCACTAGTTTTATAAATGTAAATGTGATTAAAATTTATAAATAATATTTTAAAATTAAAACCTTAATCATTAAAAAAAATTAAATAAAGACTGATAATTCTAATATAAAGTCATATAAGATAAAATCATATAAATTTTTAAAAAATCATATAAATTAAAAAAAAAAAAGGAAAGAAAGAAAGATAGAACTCTCTCTGAACCGGGCCAAGTTAACAACCTGATTAGAGTTTTTCAAGATCAATTCGGATACGGTCTTTACATAGGATATTAATTAAATTGCATAACTTAACATGTTAGTTATATTCTTGTCTAAAGGCCAGTTTGGCATTGATGTTTGTGCTTAAAAACAAGTAGGTGTTTGATAAATTTTCACTCCAATGACGTTGTAATTTGTAAATTAGAGGATGCACAGATCTTGCTGTGGATCCAAGCGATTGACGGCGTGACATATATACGCGTGTGTGTGCAATTTATGTCTCAGTTTCTGACATCGTCTCAGTTTTTGTTAGCTCTTCTTTAATTGATTGAATAGTTGCTAATATTTAAAGTAACTACAGCAAAGAGAGAGAGAGCGAAAAGAAAAAAAAAAAATCGACTAGAAAACTTCCATTGCTCTTCTTTCCCATGTATGTTGTAATCTTTAGGGTGTTCACGGATTGATTTATATAGATTAATATAGATTATGCCTCAGTTCATAATCTAATTTGTGACATTCGAATTCAATCATAACCAGTTTGTAAGATGGTTAAATCAATTCAAACTAATATGTAAATATCAAATTATATAGATTAGATTGATAAATTTAATCCATTTCTCCTAAAATTAAAATAAAAAACTTAAACATAAAATAGTTTAATAAAATTGTAATATAATTAGCTTCAAGCCTTCAAAAATAAACTAAATTGTAGCATAATGTTATAATTGCAGTTTAATTATACATTTACAATAAACATATATGGACTAAATTTAAAATAAAATATTTATACTCATCAACTCAATCAATACTACTTTAAAGTAAATCTACATTGACATATTCAAGTAGTGAAGTCACATTTTAACATATGTATAAATTTTATTTAAAGAAAAAAATATAATACATATTTATAAACATATATGTATTAAATAGAGATTGGATTTATGGATCACATAGATTAAAAAATCCTCGATGTGTAACTTCAGATTAAGAAAGTCATAATCTATAATCAATTTGTGAGTATTTCAAGCTAATCCAATCCAACGAGCAGATTAAACAGACTAACAATTCGATAAACGCCCCTTACTGTTTTAGTTATTTTTTTAATTTATTAATATATCAAATGCAATATTTTTCACATGTGAAAAAAAAAACAAAAAATAAGATAATAGCATGACAATTTTGCCCACCTTTTCTCTTTGAAGAAAAAAAAGGTCAATTTGCCTAAAATTACTATTTTATTTTTCTTTTTAAACTAAAATAATATAAATAAATGGATAGAATAATAATTTTATAATTTCTTATTTTTTACTTTCTTTCTACGACAACCTAAAAATAAAATAAAATAAAATAAAATATGTTCTCTCCCTCTTATTTTCTTTCACCATCAATTTTTTTTCCTTCCATCTCGTTTTCTTACCAAATATAGGTTTAAATTTTTCAACTTTTCAATTTTTTTGTTGTTTTTAGAACCCGTTGTCGTATTCAAATGGCTATCGTTCATTGTGACAGTCATTTTTTTCTATGTTCTCTCTCTCTCCATATATTGTCGTTCCTCCGACATCGTTTTGTCATTTCAATAATTGATGAGGACATTTGGCTTTTATTTATTGTCGTTAACCCAATATTCTGCCGAAAATTTAAGAATTTTTTTTTTTCATTTTTATACCACATATAGTGAGGTTATCAGAAAAATCATACAATACATTTTAGACTGTATGACTTAGAAAAAAAAAAAAAAAAAAGTTCATAGAAGACGCGGTTGAAATAGTTGTAAATTCATTGTATTTTAACTACAGCCAAGAGTGAAAAGGGGGGAAAAAAACGTGCAGAAAACTTCCAAAGCAATTCTTCTTTCCCTCGTACGTTGTACTCTTGTCATCCCCTTTTTTTTTTTTTCGAAATTTTGTTATCTTTTTTAACAAAATTTTGTTACCTTTTTAATTTATTAACATAACAGATGCAAGATTTTTCCCAAAAAAAAAAAGGGCAATTTGGCCAGGTTATCAAAGGGAGGAAAGTACTAGAAAACACAGTTTGGCCCACTTTTAAAGCCCCTCAATTCTGACATCTGTACATTGTTTAGAAAAATTAAACAAATAAAAAAAAACTTTACAAAAGCCGTCCCTAATAATACAAAGCAGGGCAGTCCTTGTTTAAGTTACATCATTGAAAGGAAGAAAAAAAAAAAACCCATTGTTTAATTTAGAAAAAATATAAAATAAAATAAAATAAGAACTTTACAGAAGCTGTCCCAAATAATACAAAACAGGGTAGTCCTTGTTCAATTTTAGACTATTATAAAAATTAAAAAAATAAAAAAAAAAACTATTCTTAGAACCAAAAAGTTTTTAAAAAAATCTAATTAGATGAATGAATCTAACCCTGGGAGCTAATCTGAAGAGATATTTTTGAATATTGTGTCGAATATTGCATTTCACTTGAAGTCAGGGAAAGATTTTATAAATTTGTCTTTGTCTAATGACAAAACTATAACATCATAATCGGTAAAAACAAATTGTCGAGTGTCAATGAAACGGCATCTATGGCACTAAAAATACAATATGCACCGCAAATCAAAATAATGAAACAGTTAATCAAATACATTAGAAATGTTAGTGTCAAATTTCTCCAAATTCTACTACTTTGAATACATGTTCTTGGGCCATTTGTCTATAAATTTTCCTTAAAAAAAAAAAAGATTGATGATCCATGGTGGTTTTTTCTTACTTTTATGAATTCTTAGCAGAAAAGAAAAAAAAAAAAAAAAGGGAAAGAAACAGAACGTTGATCATGACACGTTTGAAATAGTTGGCTTATCTCTATAATTGTACAAAAAGGAGGAAAAAAATTTCAAAGCTCATTTTTCTATTTTACATTCTAATCTAATAGAGCCGTGACTGAGTTCATCAAGTTTTAAGGTATTAGCGATAAGCCAAAGTTTTCTCGCCTATTTGCTATATTTGTTCTGTTATATATGCATAAGTTTATCTTCATACTTGCTTTCTTGTTTCTTTTTCAAGTTGTGAAGCTCGGAGAGTGAGCCATACATGATGGAGAACTCAAACTGCAATGCATTTCATCTCCGGGTGAAGCGAGACCAGCCAACTATGGTTACCCCCGCGGAGGAAACCGAAAAGGGTCTCTACTTCCTCTCGAACCGCGACCAGAACGTGGCGGTGATCATTCGAACCGTCTATGGTTTCAAGTCAAGCGAGAGAGGAAATGACAAGGCAGGTGAAGTGATCAGGAACGCCTTAGAGAAAGTTCTTGTCCACTACTACCCTCTCGCAGGGCGGCTAGTTATAAGCGCCGAGGGGAAACTAGTCGTAAACTGCAGAGGACAAGGCGTCGTTTTCGTCGAGGCTGAAGCAGAATGCGAGATGGAGAAGATTGGAGATGTAACAAAACCGGACCCGGACACTCTTGGGAAGCTGGTCTATGATGTTCCTGGCACAAAGAACATACTAGAGATGCCACTTTTGGTGACTCAGGTTTGTAACTTTTCAGTAAGTAACACTATTGCATTACAATTCTATAACAAATTTTCATATCATGCTTAATTTAATTTGTGCATTTGATGAATTTTCGATGATTAGGCTAGTTTACGCGAAATATTTTTTAACATGTTATTTTTATTTGTTGATTTTCAGGTGACTAAGTTCAAAGGTGGAGGCTTTACTCTTGGCTTATGCGTAAATCATTGTATGGTTGATGGAATTGCTGGTATGGAGTTCGTGAACTCATGGGGTGAAACTGCCAGGGGATTGCCCCTAACTGTCCCTCCTTTTCTTGATAGAACCATTCTCAAGTCTCGAAACCCTCCTCGGATTGAATACGAACACAGGGAGTTCTACGAGATTAAAGACATTTCTTCAACCAAAAAGCTCTACGAGGAGAAAATGCTCTACAGATCCTTTTGTTTTGACCCGGACATGCTTGAAAAGTTAAAGATGAAAGCTAAGGAAAATGGAGCCATTGAATTCTGCACTACATTCGAAGCGCTAACAGCATTTGTGTGGAGAGCCAGAACCAAGGTGCTGGGAATGCTGCCAGAGCAAGAGACAAAGCTCTTGTTTGCTGTTAATGGAAGGGCTAGGTTTATCCCACCACTTCCAAAAGGGTATTTTGGAAATGGAATTTTGCTAGCCAATTGCATATGCCAAGCCGGTGAGCTCTTGGAGAAGCCGTTATCGTTTGCAATTAGGCTAGTTCAGGACGCGATTAAGATGGTAGACAACAGTTACATGAGATCAAGCATAGATTACTATGAAGTAACAAGAATGAGGCCTTCTTTGGCTTGCACTCTTTTGATCACTAGCTGGTCTAAGTTATCGTTTCACACCGCGGATTTCGGATGGGGCGAGCCTGTTGTATCATGTCCAGTGGCATTGCCGGAGAAGGAGATGATGCTGTTCCTCTATCATGGGGGCGAGAGGAAAAGCATAAATGTGCTATTATGTCTCCCAGAGACATCCATGAAGTTGTTCCAAGAACTTATTCAAATCTAGAATACTTTAGGTATATCTTATCACACTCTTTCTTATTTCCTAATTACCATCAGTTATTAAGTTTTGCGTAATTTACTATCACTATTCATTGTCAATATTTGCTTTTGAAATCATACACTATAACAGTCTCCTCCAGTTTTCTTTACTTTATTTATATTTTCTTTATTTATAAGCTTGCAACTTTTCTTTCAGTTCTCAGATAAAGCACATTTGATATTAAAAAAAAGAAAAATGAAAAAGATTGCCCAAGTACAATAATGGTGTGTAGAAAAATGGTGCAGCTAGGAGGCCACATCTCAAACACTTGCGTAACATAGCAAATCTACCAGGGCAATTTGGCCCACTTGAAAACTTTTTTCATTTTTCCCCCTCAAATACTCATTAAAATAAATAAATAAAACCCTTCCCAAAAACAGCCCTGTCCTTAGAGCTAGGTCAACAAATTTTGCTCCTATGTAGTTTAATTAGAATATTTGTTTCATAAAAGAAAAAAAGGTTAACAAAAATTATCTATGTGATCCAGATTCTGTTTTTTGCAACTTGAAAAGCCATCTACCACACAGGCCCAAGCAAATCTGCAAAAGAAACCCAGCTCACACACCACAACATAAAAACAGGGCAATCTAAAAATCACTAACCCCTTTTAGAAATAAATAAATGAAGAGAATTATTACCACTTAACCACTTTTTAGGCTTGAAGTGAAGAGATCAACTTGACATGTAAAAGATCAAATATTCAAGGAAATGCTCTTAGCCATCTGATTCGGTTTTGACTGTCTTTATACATGTGAGTGCTAAGTGTCATTCTACTGAACTACCACTTGTTCAAAAACATCATATTTCAATAAATAACCAAGAAAATCAAACCAAAAAAAATGGAATACAGCAAATCCAACTAATTTCTTCTTCAACCCAAACTATAACTATACATGTATAAATATATATAGACACATTATATCATTGTACATATATATATATTTATAGTAGTTGAAAAAACCACACACATACAAAAAGGAATATTTAGAAGAAACAATTAAGTATAGCAGGAGATCACTGTAGTAATAATAATAGTAGTGGTAATAACATCATAATAATTAGGATATGAATTTTTTTTTCCCTTTTTATTTTTCAGTTTCCACATAAGGAAGTCTCTTTCTTGGAGGGTCTGAAACTCAAGGCGTTAAGGCTATAGATGCAAAGATTAGCTCCTTTAGACTTGACAGTTATTTGATCTGAGGTGTCCTTATAACCAGGAACATTACATGAAGAAGATGAACTCCACATTAAACTGGCCTGACATGAAGAAGCGATTTTTGAGGAATCTTCAGCACATTTGATTCCATCAATGGCTGGTATCTCCAGCTTGTAAACTCCATGCCTATTTGTTGTTCTGTTTACTGAAAGAGATATCTGCTCCGCGGTATTTGGAGACATTGCTTTGAACATGCAATCTATTCTAACTTCAGCCCCTAAAAAAAAAAAAATCAGAAAATGAGTTGAAGAAACAAATATGTTGGGATTTAATTCTTAGATAATTTGCATGTTTTGGTCTGATTGGACTTTTATTTACCTGGTAAATAGTAGCTGTTTTTGGAGAAGGTGTTGTTGGAGCAGATGTCACAGTAAACAAAGCCCATAACAATGATGCGGGAGTTGGATTTTGCAGGCCTAGCCTCCAAGGCTATTGGCCTTAAGAATAACAAGGAAGAAGCAAGGAAGAGAAGTGGTAGTGGTAGCAGTGAATTCATGGAGGAATGATATTGAGATAGGAAACTTTTTTGGGGCGTGAATGAATAGTACTTTTTATGCTTATGAAAATAATAGTAATACCAATAATAATAATAGGAATTGGTCCTTATAGGTATAGGTATAGCTAGGCCAAAATAAGGGGGAGTGAGAGAGTAGCATTTATCACATTCACACAGTAAAGGTGATGAGTTGGTGAGTGGATAACGAGAGAGGAGCTAGTAGAGGCATGTATTTGGAGATGCAAAAACTATGAGGGTAAAGAATTTTAGTTGTTATCTTTTACACTAGAAACAAAGACATGTGAACTTCTTTTGGAGGGACATGAGGGTTGATGCGTAGGAGAGAGAAAGCAAGTGAGTTTTTTTTTTATTTTTTAATTATTTGTGATTGAGAAAGTTTTTTGCCTTATTTTAGGGTGGAGGGAATCAGTGAAATTCAAGCGGTGGTAATGGTGCTATGCTATGATATCTACTCTCACAAAAAAAAAGTGCCAATAATAAAAGCTCACATGCAAAACATCACCTATCTAGAAATGGGATCTATCTCTTGGATGCATTTAATACATATACATATATGTGGGTATTTCTTTTTGATTCTGTGATTTCATGCACAAGCTCTCCCATGCCCCGGGGTAGGGCTCTTTCATGTAAGGTGGCTGTCATGGACAGTTGTGTTGGAGACAAGGCAATGCCAAGGCCATTTATAGTTATTAGTTACTAACTATATGCATATGCATATTTTTAAAAGAAAAAAAAACTTGAAATAGAGTAAACCAAATTCAATATATGCTTATATTTCGTTTTAATGAGATAATTTGTACACTTTCGTGCATCCGAATGTTGGTTACATAATAAATGGTGTGGTGATGGAGTGCATGCTCTAAATAATATGATTGTGACATAACATTCGGTGGTTGTGTCTGTAAAAAAAGGAAATTTAAGTTGGTCACGTGCACTTTGCCACGGCTATGACAAACAGATTTCCTATCCAAAAAAGACCTTATTAGACCCTCCTAAAACAAAAGTGGTTGATATTTATGAAGACCAAAATCAGATTCAAGATCAATTTACTTGCCTTCTACATTCTTCATTGCCCAAAGAGGCTTGCCTTTTGTGTCATGAACTAGAGGAGGAAAACAATGCAAGGATTTAAGAGAGAAGGGGATGAAGATGAAATGGTTATGGTCATTACCAGAAGGAGTGAAATGAGAAGCTTAAAAAAAAAAGATTATAAAGACTCTTATAAAGCTTAAAATAAAGGTATTACTCATTTTTACAAAAGATTATAGGATTTAATAAAGTACAACAAGAAGCCATTAAAAAATTAGAATAATTACAAATAAGAAACTGGTAACATATAAAGCCATTTTTACAGTATTACTATTACATTGTTCCATAGCAGGATGTTCTTATGATAAAAATATAGGTAACAAATTATTTTAAAAATTACTAGATCCACTAGAAACAAAGATATATAAAAAGTTCCAAGACTATACTATATTACCACAAGTAGATAATATTAACACTAGAATAAAATTTATAATAGAATAGTTAGTAGAAAAATGTACATCTATACAAATTACTAGACAACTTAAAGGAGAATATAGTTTCTGTAAACAAATATATGTTCCACAACAATTTACCAAATCCTTTAGTTTGTATTCCTATCTGTATATATTTAACAAAATCATCTATATCCATACAAAAATTGGGAGCTAAATAAAATATTCCTTTATTTTCATTCATATCTACCTCTATATTTGCTATTTTGGCTAAAGTCAGGTTATGCCATCTTTTATCTAATAATAATGGTAACGTTTTTGTGCCTTGATTTGTCCTTTTATTCCTATAACAATTAATCCTAAATGTATTAATTTTTTACTAGTTTTATTTATTTGTTTAGCTGTTTCATTTGTTACTATAGCTAAATTTAAGGCTTCTGTAGTTATACTGTACCTTCTTTTTCTAGTTATTCTTAATAAACTTGTATTTAATGTTAAAGGTCCTACACTATATAAAACACTTGGATTAAACAAATTTATTTTATTATTATTATAAATATTTATATCTCTATCTATATCAATTACATCTTCCAAAACCCTTTCATGTTCTATAGAATTAGATCCACTTCCTCTTAAAATTCCTTAAAAACTTCTTCTACTACTTACCATTAATGTTTCTGATATATCATTTGTATCGTTTAATTTTCTACTTCTTCCTGTAAATGGTTTTATAAGAGTTTTTATTATACTTTTCATTTTATTCCAAAAATAGCTAGATCTCTTTCTGATGTAGGTATCAGAGTAAATAGTCTTTATAATCTTTTGTTGTACTTTATAAAGACTCTTTAAAAAAAAAAAAAAACCACTCTCTTTGTTGGATATTTTCTGACCTCTTGAAGAATTCGTTTTGAGTTTTTACCTCTTCTTTTAAACCACGCACAAGTTTCCCACTTCACAGATCAAAAAAAAAAAAAAAAAAGAAGTGCTAATATTGGACTGGTCCTTCTCCTCTCGTTGATGGGCCCATCAAAAAAGTGCCAATATTGGAGTCCAATGTGACTCTTATCTCTAAAGTCACATTGCACTTTTGCAGGTGTGTTTTTTGGATCTAAACTCGTCGATGAACATCCAAACTTTTGAGAGCATTAATTGAATTAACGATTGAACTTTTCAAACACTCTAAGCTCTTTCTTAACGGTGGAATCAATTTTGAGCCTTTTAATTGTTAATGTGATATATTTTCAGCTGCCGTTTTTCTACTTTAAAAATATATATATATTCTCAATCAACTATTCAACTTGTTAAAAACAGTTAAATTTGACCAGGCCATATTTTAGTATATACAGAAAACACTCCAAGCGGAAGAAGTGCACCGGACATCAGCTTTTAGAGTCAACAAAGCTTCTCAACTAATTTTCCATTCTATGAAATTCTAGCTATTACCTCTATTAAGACCAAGTACCATTCCTATTAATTGCTTTGGAGTTACAAGACAAGGAATCAAACAAAAGTTTGCTTGTCACTCAAAATATTATTCCTCACTAAAAAACATGACAAGAAGTTTGGAGAAGTCTTAACAGAAAATACTAAGTCAACTCCCACTAACTTTTAGTAGTTTTCTCCATTAATTCACATTTTCAAATTAGCATATACTACACTATAATGATCAGGGATCACTATATCATAAGTGTCTAATTTGTATATATCATGATAAAATTATCAATACAAAATAATGAATCCCTTTTCACGCCTCTATAGTTTTCTACCCAAGATTAATATGGTTTTCTGGCTTTTTGCACTGCTACTCCTACGTCGTAACTAATATATAATAACTGAAAAATATGAGAGAGAACAAGTTATATAGATGTAAAAATATATAACAATATTGAAAAACCGAAAGTACGTACATAATAATGTTGATTAAGATATACATATATATATATAGAGAGAGAGAGAGAGAAGAATTAGAACGTGGCATGCATACGCGTGAGAGAGAGAGAGATGCGGCCAAAGAGGAAAAGATGATGAGGAAAGAGAGTGGGAACAAGCACATGGTTCCTTTGGCAAGTCCAAGGCTCAGGCGGCGTCATCAACGCTATATCCGACGACTTTGTCTATGTCCCTTTTCTTGTCCTCTTTCTTAATTATATTTCATCTCTTAATACATATACATATATATATAAACCACTTTCACTCTATATATGTTTTACCCAACAAGCACATTACTCAAAGTACCCTTTGATCATTTGCATTTTGCCTGCTAACCTTTTTTTTTTTTTTTGGGTTATAACTACAACACCTCTTGTACTGCATTGATTACACTTTTAATGTTTCATTAACGAATCTTAAACCATATTATTGTTGACTATTAATGTACATAACGTACTGGTCTTAAAGATTTGTGATATTTTAGCTCGCTCATATTTCATGTGAGAGAGAAAGGTAGGTGACATTTGGTATTGGTTTTGAAATGTTTTCTGTTTTCAAAAAAATTGAAAATGAGAATGTTTTGAAAACTGTATTGAGACCATTTTTGAAATTGTGTTTGGTTATGTTTTTTGAATGTATACTCTGAAAAACATAAAATAAAATTTTGTTTGGTTATATATTTTGAAAACTCATTTTATAAGTGAGTATCTTATAAAAACATATTTATTTTTAATTTTAAAAAATAATAAAAAATAAATTATTAGTCATAATTAAAAAAAAAAAACTTTAGTGGTAGGTTTTGCAATAAGCGATAAGGATGAAAGAAATTGGTGATCTAAGCTCTAAGTGGCGGTGATGGCTAGATTTAGGTCATAAGTAGATAGTCATCATCGTGAGGGTACCGTTGTCATCGTCACTAGCCCATGGTCATCAGCTTTCGTCGGAGATGGATATCATTGTTGGACATGATCATCATTGATACTGTACAGACAGAAAGAGAAAGAGAGATAGAAGAGATGAAGGGAGAAAACAAAAATGAAAACAAAAAGTGAAAACAACTTTTTTTCGTTTTCAAAAAACCCAAAAAAATAACATAGTTGAAAATGATGTTTTCGAAATCGTTTTGAAAACGTTGAATAAACAAACGCAATTTTGGAACCATTTTCATTTTCTGTGTTTTTGAAAATGGAAAATCATTCTTAAGAATAAAAACAAACACCACCGTAGTAATTTATTAGGCAGCTTAAGCACCGGTTAAAGTAATTTTTTAGACAAACACATAGAAATCAAGAACACATATAACCTTTTTTTTTCCATAAATAAACATAGAGCTCGCAAACAAATTAATCACACAATATCGTATGGTTCATAATTTGGATCCTATTAAATATATCTAGATTGTTCCCAATAAAAATATTAAGATTGTTGACGGGAAAAGAACTTATGACCATGCACTTAAATACCAGTGTGCACTTAAATACTAGTAAGTGCACCTCACTCTACTAAGGTAATTGATATATAGCAATAATACATTAACATTGAAACTATAAAGACATATACTCAAGCAAATTAGGAAATTCACACTACACCAAAATTTATAGTACTACTTTATTCAGGCTGTCATTGTAAAGCTATTCAATAATTTATAATCTATGTCTGCTAAGACAAAGTTATATTCTTTTTTCTTTAATTTTTAGCGATTAGTGAATGCCCAAATTACATGTAATATATGCATAGCAATAGTTGAAAGGGAAATTGTAATAAATAGGTCAATTGTTTTAGTCAATAAAAGTAAATAGCATAGTTACTTAATTTAGAAAATAAATAGCAATTTTGATTTAATAGTTATGTAATTTTACAATTGTACCCATATTTCTTTCTAAATTTTATTTCTCTCTCTTTCCCTTTCCCTTTCTTTTTCTTCTACGAACTTTTGTTGGGGACTAGACTTCTCGTTTTGTTTTTTCTGAGGAATTATCTACTTGTTTCTTGAGAAAATTTTAGGTGAAAAATTGGTAAATCAATGATTTACACACGTAAATAAATGATTTACTAGTAAAATTTTAAAACTATCTGCTTGTTTCTTGAGAAAATTCTGAGTGGAGAATTGGTAAATCAATGATTTCCAAATAAATTTACCAAGATTTACATATAAGGAATATTTTTGGAATTTTAGTTATGGTAAATCATTATTTACCAAAAATATGCTATTTATTAAAGGTCAAAAACTTTTCTGCTATTTATTTTTATTCAATTTTAATTTTGACTTATTTCCCTTCTTCTCCCTAGTTGAAATTAGATATATAGGATCAAGGGCTTGCATCACCTTGTATTGGTAATGTAGATAAGAATATATTAATAACGGCATTATGTTAAAGTCCTTTTCTCATTTGCAATATATATCCTGTATATCCAGCATTTTATTCTTTTTTCTTTCGTATCACACAGAAAATTCCTTGATTTTTCCCCCCCTCTTAGATTGTCTTTTAATCAACTATCAATCACCATAATTGAAACTTCAATTTGATGAAGAGCAATGAGTTAATAAAACTAGAAAAAAAATTTTTAATAAATTAAAATAAGGTAGTATCATACCGATTACCTTGTTCTCAGTTGGGCCGGCCCAAGGAAAGTGGGGTCCACTCCAAATTTTATTGTCGTTTGCCAACAAAACAGAGAGAGTGCACAAGGCCTCAAAAAGCTTTCTCTAGCAAAGAGTTAAAACAGCATGGGAGTGGTGACAAAATTATGGCCTCTAGATCACAGCTAAAACTTTGTGGAAATGGTGATGAAATCAGGAAATGGAGTCTTCTCTATGCAAACCTCCAACCACATGCCTTTGGTACTTTGTCTTTTTGTTTCCTAATCTCTTCTTTTGTCTTTTTGTTTCCTAATCTCTTCTTCTCACACACACACACAACCCCTCCACTAAACGACAATCCCCTTCCAAAATAATAAGAAAGGAAAAATGTTCACTTTGCTCTCTCTCTAATAACCCCATAGCCCTAGCAAAAATTTCCCCTAGATGAGAGACTAGCTAAATCCTCAGAAGAAACACATTAATACAATTATCTCAGAAAAAGAAAAAAAAAAAGTTTCAAAGTATGATATAGTGAAAAATTCATTATAATCATGATTAATTCCCTTTGTGGAAGCATGGAATCATCATCCATCAAGAGAGAGAATTCGTGTTCCAAACTCCAACAAAATATTACTTCAATTTCTCCTAATGAGTCCTCAGTGTCCGAATCTAAGCTCAACACCAACAACATCAAACCTAGTACTCCAATGTCATGTGAGAGTATTGAACAAACCAGCTTAGCCCCACCAAGCCTAGACTTCCCACCCATCAAGTACGAGCTCAATGGTGGGGGCGGCAGCGGCGGCGGTGATGTGGAGGTGCAGTCGCCAGACAACGCGATGTGGGACTCGTTGTTCTCCGACCACTTCGAGTCGGCGGCGGATTTCATGATCACGTCGCCGGTGAGGAACCTGCCGCCGTCGCCGATGCAACAAGGCTCGTCAAGCACGAATTACAACAACTATAACTACAATTATGCGCAGGCAATGCAGGGGCAGAGCCTCTCCGGTTGCTCGCCGCCTCGCGGTTCATCTCAACTTGGAGCTTTCAGTAGTACCAGTACTAAAGGGAAGGGACTAAGTCCACTCCACAAGGTATTTAGCTCCGTAAACAATCAGTACATGCAACAGCCTGAGAGCTTTGCTCTACCGGCCATTGAGGAGTTTTTGGACGACTATCAAAGAGACGGATTCGGGGATTATACGACGACGTCGAAGATGACCGGTCATGTTGTCGGAAGTTCGTCGCAAACCGGTTACGACATACCAACTGTAAGCAATAGCGTTAATTCAGATGGTACTATGTTGGACTGCTTGGCGAATAATTGTTCGAGCTCAGGAAACACTTATGGTAATATTACGAGTGGTGTGCCACTATCTCAACAGTTAGAACAAGAACGAAAACAAGAGAAGAACCAACAACAACAAAATCATCATCATCACAACCTTAGCCATAATCTCATGATGCCTAATCATCCGGTTGGCTTTGAGCAGGTGAATTAAATCTTTCTTCAAGTATTCCATATTTTTTAATTATTTCAACCGTTAATTAAAAGGCTTCCCTTGGTTGGAAATTATCAATGGTTATTTGTTTCTGTTCTATTAGAAAGATAGACGCATAATATTGCTGTAATCTAGACGTGTAATATAATTGGACATATATATGTGTTTGCTTATTTTTGACTCGATTTTGCCTGTAAATATGATTTTGACTTAGTTTGTGGATTGAAAAGTGATCTTTCCTAGTGAACATGTTGTGTTTAATCTTTATGCATTCTAAGAGATCATAAAAAGAGGTTTTAGAGCATTCATAATTATATGCCTTGGTCTTTAAGTAGAGAGGGTAATTGATGTATAGGTAGATTACAAGCTTTCTTCTTTTGATTCAGAGTCATGCTCATAGGAAAGAAATATGATGTGGTACTTTTCGGTCCTCCATTTAATTGATCCATCTTATGAATAGAGACTGTTTAGGTTTTCCTACTATACAAGTTTCATCTATGATGTATTGGTGTTTTGTTTTTACTCTCTCTTTAGTATTTTCATATATATATATATATAATATGTCTGATTAATTCAATAGCATTATATTACCTGCACTAATTCTGAATGACATGTATCAACATAAACAAATGAAGCATTGCAGCAATAATTTATCTGTTTTCATATTCAGTCTCCTTAGTCGATGTTATTAGATTTATATGTGTGTATGTACATAATCTGGGTTACGTACGTGATTATATAAGCTTTCCTGATTGACCAGTAGCCACTACTACAACACTTCTTTTCTTTAACAAGAACCAGCTAATAACGAAAACTCTTTACACACACATCTACATAATATATATGTGTATATATATATATATATACTGATTACATAATTTTATATATCCAAAGCAGGAACAAGACAGTGGCCTTCAACTAGTGCACCTTCTCCTAGCATGCGCGGAAGCAGTCTCCAAAGAGGACTACATGCTGGCTCGGAGGTACCTCCACCACCTCAACCGAGTGGTCACTCCTCTCGGCGACTCCATGCAACGAGTCGCCTCCTGCTTCACCGAAGCCCTCTCCGCCCGCCTCGCTGCCACTCTCACCACCACCACCAGTACCACCACCGCCACTGCCACCACATCCATAAAACCCTTCAACCCCTTCCCACCAAACTCCCTAGAAATCCTTAAAATCTTCCAAATCGTCTACCAAGCCTGCCCTTACATCAAGTTCGCCCACTTCACCGCCAACCAAGCCATCTTCGAGGCCTTCGAATCCGAAGACCGCGTCCACGTCATCGACCTCGACATCCTCCAAGGCTACCAATGGCCTGCCTTCATGCAGGCCCTCTCCGCCCGCCCCGGCGGTGCACCATTCCTCCGAATAACCGGCGTCGGACCCTCCATCGACTCTGTCGAAGAGACTGGCCGTTGCCTAACCGAACTCGCACACTCCCTCCACGTCCCTTTCGAATTCCACGCTGTCGGAGAACAGCTCGAGGACCTCAAGCCCCACATGTTCAATCGCCGAGTCGGTGAGGCTCTGGCCGTTAGTTCCGTTAACCGTCTCCACCGCGTTCCCGGCAACTGCCTCGGAAACATCCTGACAATGATCCGGGACCAAGCTCCGAACATATTCACGCTAGTGGAGCAGGAGGCGAGCCACAACGGGCCGTACTTTCTGGGTAGGTTTCTAGAGGCGCTGCACTACTACTCGGCGATATTCGACTCGCTGGACGCGACGTTTCCGGCGGAGTCGGCTCAGAGGGCGAAGGTGGAGCAGTACATATTCGCTCCGGAGATAAGGAACATCGTGGCGAGCGAGGGGGCGGAGAGGACGGCGAGGCACGAGAGGCTGGAGAAGTGGAGGAAGGTCATGGAAGGGAAGGGCTTCAAAGGAGTGCCGTTAAGCGCCAACGCCGTCACTCAATCGAAGATATTGCTTGGACTCTACTCCTGCGACGGATATCGCTTGACGGAGGAGAAGGGTTGCTTGCTCTTGGGATGGCAGGACCGCCCCATCATCGCTGCTTCTGCATGGCGATGCTGAATCATCATATAATTATATATATAAATATAATTTCAAGATAATAATTAACTATGTAATCATGTTCTTTTGGGTTTACTTGCATTAATTATGTTTCTAAAAGAATTCTTCTATAAGGTAGGAAAATATATTCTACTAGCTAGTGTTGTGCAATTCTGAGCTGTTGGATCACACATCAAAATTGTATTAGAATATTAAAGTTATAGCAGAATTTGAGGAAAATAAGATGGTTCAGAATTGTATATAATTAATACAGTAATTTGTTTCTATATTATGGATTTTTTTTTATTGTCTTTTATCTTATTGGACTAAGTACGGGCAGTTTATAAATTATAAGAAGGTGGAAAAGAAATAGAATTATTATTAAAATATGAAATAAAATATATTATTATAGATTTTTTGGTACATATCTTATTACAGAATTGTTAAAAACGGAAAAGGGAAGAAAAAAGTTTGGGAAGATACAGTCGGGATGTGTATTTATTATGTAGAAAACGACCTTAAAACATTTTAGGTCAACATGTTTAAGATTAATTTTTGTTTTATTATTTTTGTTGATTATGGGGGGATGAAGTATATTTTGTATTTCTTCAAAAACAAAAAAAAAGGATATTTTGTATTTCCTTTGAAAAAATATATTGTATTTGGTGAGATAATTCCCGTCCAACAGTTTGTCGTAGCCTCTGGATTGTAGGACATGCGTTGAAATCCAGAGATGAGGTTGGCTTTATATATACTTGCTTATTTTATGAGATTTTTCTATTGCTGATGTCCTTTTCTTTTAAATTCTATGTCGCGACGATTATGAGGTTATTATCAAATTGCTAATTGGTTTTGAAATATTCGATTCTAAAGTCTATGCACAGCTCAAAACAATGCCTATATTATACATCTAATTCTACTCAATTATGTTTTGTACAATGGGCATTTACTTATATGCACCATCGAGTGTGATCATCAACAAATACGATGATCTAACGATAAAAGATTATTATTACTAAACTTGTAGTTTAATATTCTAAGTGCTAAATAACCTCTTAAGGTAATTAAATGTGACAACTTGTTACTATCAATTCAATACTCATTTTATCGTGTCTAACAACACGTCCTTGTTTATTTTGACCGCTTAAACATATTCATCATGTCAAGAGGTAGAACCTACCACTAAGGATTTAATCCTATTGGGTAGCCCTTTTGATGATAACATCTAAGAAAACAAGCATGCAAACCTGCATCGCCCCTTCCTTGACCTGTTTTTTATTATTATTAAAAAAAGAATACTTGTATGCATCTCTTTCTTCTGATTTTTTTTTTTTCTTTTCCTTTTATCTTAGATGTTGACATGAATTGTTTAGAAGATTTGTTTGAGATCCCGTCATTGATTATTTAACAAAATATCTCGTGCCATATTGTTAGGCAAATCTTTAAACCAAACGTTGCCACCATAGCTGATAGCCTAATTTTACATAATGGAAATTAAATAGATCCTACATATTCCACCAGGGTTTTAACTCATTCAATTGGTGTACAAACAAAGACAGTAGCGATTCTATAGTCCTTGTATAAATTAATTTTTAGAATAGATATTGAAGCTACCAAAATACATCATCAAGCACCTTCTTTTTATATAAAATGTAAATACAATACCACTAATATGGATTGTTACACAGGAATGCCCTCCAACAAAAGCGCGACAATGAGGGTAACGGGACTCTTCACAAATTATTCTCTCTCTCTCCCCCTCTTCAGCTCTACTCATTTCTATGGTCCCAAAGATACAAGGATATTCCCAACGCAACCTCACAAGCTTGGCCATGCTCATGAGCAACTCCATTACAATATGGAACATGAACAAATGTTTTTCCTTGGGGCCTCATCAACTTTCTTTTCTGTTACACATAAAATTAAGTGAGTAAACTCGTATACGAAATCCTAGCTAAGGATAATGCAAGCAAATAAGCACTTAGTAATCGAGTGAAAATCTAATCCATGGCAATGAAAAATAGGGCTCAGTTTGGCATTGCTTTTAGAAGGCCCAAAAGTCTCTCCATTGCACAAAACAGAGCTGCAAGCAGTTTATTTGGAAAAAGATCATAAAGTCTGGAGAAACTAACAATCTAGAATGAAAACTACCTGTTTTTGTTTTTGCTAAAGACGGCTGCACAACAACATGCATGGTGATTACTGCTCTTGCAAGCTCTCCAAATGGCACTCTACACTGGCCAACAGTCCTGTTGTTCTCCAAAATCTTCCCAGCATTAATCAGTTTTATGTCATTTGCTCCTTTGGGTACAATCTTTTTATCTGAGATGGGAAAAGGCAGAAAGGATAAAACATACAGAACACAAATGTAAAACTAACTCTCACGGCCAAAAAGGGCGCCAGCAAACAATGCCCTTATAAATTACAAATGATCAAGTCTTAAAAATAACAAATCTTTTAAAAATGACTAATGTCACTGCGAATCAAAGCAAGTCATGTCACAGAATTGTGACAACATAATGGAACGTGTGCTCTACAAGTTTTTGATAATTAAAAACCGCTCAGCAACTAAAATGGAACAATGCATAATCCATTTAGAAGGGATTAGTGAAATGCGCATCAAGTATTGATCAGGAGTTTTTTAGCCCAAAAAAAATAAGTATTGATCAGGAGTGTAGAAAAATTCTGACAAGAAGGCAATAAAATGAAGCCAA
Organism: Antiaris toxicaria; assembly: GCA_035233585.1. Lineage (NCBI taxonomy): Eukaryota > Viridiplantae > Streptophyta > Magnoliopsida > Rosales > Moraceae > Antiaris > Antiaris toxicaria. The sequence goes on from CP141157.1 coordinate 55,177,336, forward strand.
CATTAGTGACTGGCCTTTTCTGATATAAAACAAGTAATACCTCTGTCTACTTTTAACCTAATAACCACAAAAAAAATTGAAACTATTAGCAAAACTATGGTTCTTATCACTTTGATGAAAGTAAAACTCGGATGAAAAGTGAACAGCTTATTAAAGATTTAGCATATTAACAACCAAGGTCTTATTTAGCTTTAAATCATACAAAAAGGAATGACATTCTGCTCTGTCTTTCCTAACTAAGATAAAGAAAGCGGGTGGGAGATGAAATTACTCAAAATTAGCACATAATATGGTCATTTGTCTCCTACATTGGAAAAGAATCGCATCAATAATGCATGATGAAGAGAAGAGATTTGAAAAGGAAAAAAATCCATGTAATATATTTTCATACCGTACTATAATCTCATAAACAATAAAACCATGGAAACATCTTGAAATAGAAAATTCTCGTACAGTTTACAGGTCCAAAGAAAGAAATACGCAAAAGGAATGTAAGTAATTACAAAACATGAGCTATTTGACCTACATGACCATGCCCTATAATTATATCTCAGACAACTTACATGCATTTTGGAAAAAATCAGAGAATGGCCAATAAGCACATAGGAAATAACAGGGTAAACTGGGTAACTATGATGCAAATGCAAACAACAGCATTCAGATTCAATAACTTAAACGGAAATACTAATCACAAGGCCAATGGTTTTCAAGGAAGAAAACTAGCACCGTGTTCTCGCGGCTTTAAAATAGCGTACCTCAAAATCATATACCGACGACAATGAACAATTGAACTTAGAACTTTCTATAGTTTATGTACATAGAATAGTGGAACAGGCCGTTTTAAATAACCACACCCAAGGCATATCTAAAAGGAAACTTGAAGTCGAACTTACAACTAAAAGGATTATGTGAAAATTCCCATGAGGATTGACAACAATTTTCAAAAATGCATTGTTAAAAGCCACTCAAAAACAGAATAATTATCGTTCCCTTATACTTCTTCCAAAGCGGGAATAATCCGGGAAACAGCACTAAAGTTGATGCATCACCACACGGATCAGTAAAATTGAACTATCACATAAAAAAAAAAAGGTAAAAGAACGGGATCTGATCTGCCACGGTAGTTTTGACGCAATGCCACGCATGTGATTGCATCAACGATAGTAATATTGTATCGACCAATGTATATTGCAACAAATCAACTAATGTACATTGTATGAAATGTAAGAAAAGTGAGAAATTTTAAGTTTACAAACATCACGAAGTGCAACAAAAGAAAAAAAAAATTTCAAAACAGAAGGGAAAAAGAAGCAAACTATCTTCAGACCTTTGGGCCACTCGGTGACAATTCGCTCCTTAAGCATTGCGACGGTAGACGCTGGGGAATAGCGAAGCGGACCGATATCCGACCCATCGTAAAGACGGAACTTGAGCTCAACCAGGTCCTCCTCCGGCATTTGCAATCCCTCCACACCACTTCAATCTCTTCTATACGAAACTCTCTTTTACCACAGACAAAGTCTATATAACCTAACCCACCAAAACAACAATTCAATTCTGCATTTCTTTCAAAAAAATTAAAAAAAAAAACATAAAGGAAACAAAATTGATTTTAATTGTTCAATTAATTTCCTCACTGTAATAATTAATAATCGAACGCCTCTTTTAATTTCACGTTCGTTCTAATCAGCTTTCTCGGAAACCAAACAATCCAAACAGAAAAGAGTAACAACTTAAAAGGCTCGAATTATTGGACAAATTGACAAACTCCAGAGCTAGTTTATTTATCACAATTTTAAAAACGATAGAAAAAATTTTTAAAAAAAATACCTGAAAAAAAGGAATAATCGAAGAGTTCTCTTCTCTCGGTCCACTGTACAGGATTTGTTTGGAGAGAAAGACGGATTAAAGATTCCCAAACACACAAGAGAAACCCTAGACCTAATCTCTACGCTTTTCTGCCTTTTTTTTTTTTTTTTTTTGAGATTAAAAATCGATATTTGCGTGCATAGATGTGTATATATATATATATATCACTTTGGCCTTTTTTTTTTTTTTTTTTTTTGGGGTTCCAGTTTCTTTTTACAATTTTGGTAAGAAATAAAAAGGGTAAGAAAGAAAGAAAGTAAGAAAAGTGGGATTTGGATTTCGAATCTTGTCAGTGCAAACGGTAGAAACAACTTTTTTCTGAAGTTGGTGTCAGTACAAATTAAAAAATAATAATATAGAAATTAAAAATAAAAAATAAAAAAGCAGCTTCGAAAGACCAGGGTTAGACCAAAGGTACTGTTCCTCTGCGGCCGCGTAGGGTTTTATTCGTGTGCCCCAGCCAATAGGGCTGCAATTAGGGTGGGAAACTCTGGCATCAGGAATTATAAGCTGTGACTTGGCGGTAGTTTATTGGTCAGTTCGACTGTGTTCCTTATCTTCAGAAAAATTCAACAAAAAGAATTATGAAAGCGTTTTGGAGAGAATAACGCGTCGGTGAGACACGGAGGTCTGCTACCGCCACGTCATCCGGTGGCTGGCTGGCTGGCTGGCTTTGGGTTTGGGTCAGCTTGACCATCCCATGCCCGCCAAGCAACCACCCCACGACAAAGAGTTAAATGTTATTTATCATATCAATGCTACTTGAATATCATATTTAATGAAGGTCAGATTTCTACGTTCATTCTGAATATATGAATTCAACAAGTGAACTTTTGAACTTGTGCCTAAGTTGAATTGAAAATATTTAGCTCTTTTTTTTTTTTTTTTAAACAAAACATTTAACTCTTGTCTGATATAAGAGCTTTTAATGAAAATTTTGAGTTTAAATTATAGGTATAGTTTAAGTTGAGTTGTGTATTTGGTATATATTTAAACGATTGAAATTAAAAAGTGTAAAATTTTAAAATGTGTTTTAAAAAAATATTAATATTGATCTTATTTTATTCATTTCGAATTTTCATACAATTAAAAAAATCATCTCATCTTGTTTTATTCGTCTCGAAATTTTATACAATTTAAAAAAATCATCTCATTTTGATATGTATATGCAAAGTTATAGATTTTAAAATTTTGAATTTTTAAATTATAATCTAAATTGTTAAATAATGAAACTTGTTCACTTTTTAGAAGAAAACAAAAGCTAAGTTGTGATTTTTTTAGTTTTGATTGTGGATCAAAACACTAGCTTATATTTAACTAGTGATCCATACAAACTACTAGTGCTGTTATTACACCTATAATTTAGTGATAATTTTACATCTAATTATATAAAAAAGTATAAAGTTAAACCCCCTAATCCTTTGTTTTCAAATCAAATAAAAAAAATTCTCCGGTATTTTATTCATAATTAATTTTTTATTGGGTTTAAAATTGTTTCCTCAAGTGTTTGGATTTTTATCCGTGTAAAAAGGTTTTCATTCTCAAAAAAGTAAATCGAAAATAAGCTCTTAACAAAAATATGATACAAATTAGAGATTGTGTGACAATGAATGCGGATTTGCAACGGTCATAAGTAATGTATCATGGATAAAAAGATGTTTAATACGTTAATGTACGTATATAATGATTGCTTCATCAATAATAATCATAAAAGCAATTTAACGGGAAAATTTGTCCACTCATGTTTTTGTTTTTGTTAAATGCATTGTACCGTAACGACGTTAACGTGAAAATTGGTCCACGTAATGCAGTGTACGGCAACATTACTATAGACGAGTATGACATAATATTTGCTAGTGGTATACACCAATCACCTTATTAGTCCTTTGGAAGCTTCCTTTTGTTGTTCCAATTATGTGATTTCTATTTGGAAACAGGTTAAGCGCTGTAGAATTGGCATGGTACTTTTTTTTTTTTTTTTTTGTGGAGTTTTATTAACGACTAATTAAGAAGAAAAAATGACATGTGTTTATTGTAATTACTAGAGGATTTTCTCATTTTAATTGATGTTTTTATTAAGAGTTACGTTTAAGTGGTGTTTAGTATATAGGTTTAAATACCAAAAAAAAAAAAAAAAAAGACTATAGAAAATCTCAGCTAGCTCATGACTTTACGACACCTGCGAATCAACTTGCCCTGCAAATTATGACGGAAAACTAAAAGTTATCTATCGAAAAGAAGAGTAAACATAGAAAAAAAAAAAAAAAAAAAGATGCATTCGTATTTGTAAATATATATATGATATATAGATGTATACGTATTTGCGACAAGCACGTCCTAACCTCCCTAGGCCATACTGAGTCTTCCTTGTCGTTTCCCCCTTTTTTTTTTTTGACTTTTCTTCTTAAAACTTTAATTAAAAAAAAAAACTTCTGATCCACATAGCCTGGCTTTCCTATTGTTTTCACCTCGTCGTTTTCATGGTTTCCATGATTTTTAGCTTTCGCCAATGGTGTCGTTCTTCATTTATTTCTGTAGTGTTTTTCGATGGCTGTCATTTTTATCCATCCGTTCACCTTTTCCTTCATTGTTGTTACCAGTTTACCCATTTAGCTATCATTTATTTATTTATTTATTTTATAAGGGACACTTCATCATCTTTTTCTTTCTACATTTTCCCCAATTGTGGAATTTTTGTGTCAACATAATTTTGTAAAATTTTGAAGATACATTTTGTTGTCATTTTATCTTTCCGACTTACTTTTTTTATGTCGCTTTACGTAATGAAATATTTTTAAAACATATTTAAATAAACATTGCCCTTTTTTTAACTTTGTCGTTTTTGTAATAGAACTAATATCTCTAATTTCTTTAGAGGGGAATACGCAAATGCGTTTATGTTGATATCTCTTGGATTTTTTTTAACATAGTTTCTAGACACTTTCCTTTTCTACTCTCTCAAAGTGCTAGTCAAAATTCAAAAGATATTAGTTAAAGATCAATATAATAAATTTTATCTAAAATATCTTTATTAATAATAAAAATTAAAAAAAATATCAAATTGTCCATAATATTATGGATATTTTACAAGAATATTTCATTTTTTTAATATAGATGATCAAATTTCTCTGATATTGGCCAATAATGCAAGTCACTGAAATATTTTACTAAAATATTTTTGATTTTCAACATCAGTGACCAAATGTCTTTGATTCCGACCACTAATCATCAGAATATTTTAATAGAGTATACTGCATTTTCTATCAAAATATTTTGCATATTCTATTAAAATATTTTCAATTTTTAGTATAAACAATCAGATGTCTCTAACTTTGTCCATCAATCACCAATGCTAGTTGTGCAAAATACTCAAATTGAGTATACTGCATATTCTATTAAAATATTTTAGATATTCTACTACAATATTCTTAGTTTTCAACATGGATGGCAGGATGACTCGAACTCCAACCATTGATACCAGTCTCCAGAATATTTTATGTTTTTAACATAGATGACCAGATGTCTCAAACTCTAACTATTGGTGCCAATCATATAATATTTTAGTAGAATATTATAAGCATTCTACTCGAATATTTTAGATATTACACTAGGATATTGAACTTCTTTTTTTCAGCATTGATAGCTAAACATTTCCAATTCTGATCACTTGAATATTTAAGATATTCTATTAAAATTTTTTTATTTTAAACATAAATGATCAAACATTTCCAAATTCTAGGTGTCTTTTATTCTGAATGCATGTCACCAAAATAATTATATATTCTTTTAGAATATTTTCAAGATCTCTATATTCTACCAACAAGTAGAACAAACTAATTAATATAAATATTTGCTCAACATTGTTTTTCTTTTTCCTTTTCATTTTTTTACACGTGTGCACAGTGACTATCGATATATATTTTAACAACCAAATCCCATTTTAAATTAATTTTAGAAATATGATTCACATAATAAAATATATCATATTTTTTTATTTTAACTAGCATAGTAATAATATATCAATGCTATATATATTTTAACAACCAAATCCCATTTTAAATTAATTTTAGAAATATGATTCACATAATAAAATATATCATATTTTTTTATTTTAACTAGCACAGTAATAATATATCAATACTATATAGAATTTGAAACGTGCATTTGTGGTTATACAATTTGTGTCTTTAAGTACTTCTAAGCCACGTATGATCTGTATGAGGCCCCCTACCATATTAAATTATAATGAGTTATCCTCGATGGAGAAGTGCACTATTCACACATGTGTACAGACTCTTGGTATATGTTTTAACAATTAAATTTCATTGTAAATTCCTTTAGAAATATGATTTACATAATAAAATATACCATATTATTTTATTAAATATCTGTAACTAGATAATTTTCCTTTTAATTTCCAAAATTGTGTCATTTTTAAAAAATCACAAATTTTATAAAACTTTATAAATTTGTTTTCTTTAAATAAACCTTTTTGGTAAAATTGCTAAAAAACAAAACAAACTACAAATAAAGGATAAGATATCCTATCTCTTGACAATTATCTATGGATAATTTCTAGTGTTTATTTAAAGATCATCTTATTTTCAAATTCCAAGACAAAGAGTACCTAAAATAAAATCACATATAATTTAATTATCTGTCTAAAAATCTCGCAATCGTAATTACAATAAATCTAATTAGTTAATGTACTTTTGATTGTAAATTTTAAAACAATATTTTATTTTATCAGTCATAATTTTTTATATGACATTTTATTTTTATTATTTTTAAATACATGCATATATATATATTTAAAAAAAAAAAGATTCTGACATAACCTACCTTAAATATAGAATATTCAAAAATTCTAAAATGCTAAATCTACAGAAAACATTTTCAAATCCCAAAGTAGCTCAAATTCAATTCAAATTTCAAATTTCAAATCAATTCAAAACATTTATTATTATTGTTACTGTTGTTGTTGTTTTGTGTATATGGTTATACACAGACACACATGCATATATACGTAGTTATATATATATTTTTTTAGAAGGAAATTCAGTTAGTGACTTACAATGGGAATATCTAGGTGGCGTTTGGTATTGTTTTTAAAATGTTTTCTATTTTCAAAAAAATTAAAAATGAAAATGTTTTGAACACTGTGTTAATATCATTTCTGAAACTGTATTTGGTTATGTTTTCTGAGTGTATATTTTGAAAAACATAAAAATGAAATTTTGTTTGGTTATATTTTTTCAAAACCCATTTCATTTTCAAAAACCCAAAAAAACACAATATATTTTTTAGAAATGAAAACAAAAAGTGAAAACAATTTTTTTTCGTTTTCAAAAAACTCAAAAAAACAATATAGTTGAAAACGGTGTTTTCAAAACGGTTTTGAAAACGTTAAATAAACAAACGCTATTTTGAAACCGTTTTCATTTTCTGTGTTTTTGAAAATGGAAAATCATTCTCAAAAACAAAAACAAACACCCCCCTAATCTCTAGGTCTATCAATTTTATTTTTCAAAACCATATACATCTCTTTTAATTTTGTTTACAAATTATACTTTTGTAATTTAAATAAACAATATTATTTATATTTAAAAATCTCACGACATGTTTTTTATGTATCACATATACATATTTGGATAAAATAAATAAATAAGAAAACAAAATAAAATTTAAAATTTACAATCCCGAAATATTCAAATTACAAACAAGTTTCTAAAATAAGAAAATAGTACTTCCACCCTAAACCTTTAGTCGTCGTATGATGATTTCACGACGTCTGGTTCTTGTATTCACCTTTCTCTCTTATGGGATTACTAACTTTAAAACAATGAGTGAAAAACCTAATAGGATATTTGTCAAATATTTTTAAACATTTTATTTTAACTAACATAATAATAATAAATCAATGTAGTATAGAATCTTAAACATAAATTCATAGTTATGTAATTTGTGTTCTAAAGTACTTCTAAATTATGTAGGCCTTATATGAGACCCCTCATCATATTAAATCATGATGAGTTGTCCTCGATCAAGATATACACTCTTCATACATGTGTACTAAATCCCAATATATATTTTAATGACCAATCTCATTTCAATTTCTCTTTAGAATATAATTCACATAATAAAATATATCGTATTATTTATCAAATATCCATGACCGAATTATTTTTTCTTCAATTTCCTAAATCATGTCTTTTCCAAAATCACAGAATATATAAACACTTTATAAATTAGTTTTTTTTTTTAAATGTTTTTTGGCCAAATAGCTAAAAACAAAACTAACTACAAGAAAGGAGGTAAGATATCCTATTTCTTGGTAATTATTTACTAATAACTTCTAACACATATCTTGAAACCATCCTCTTCTTAAATTCTTAATCAACGAATATCTAAAACAAAATTATAAATAATATGATTATCTGTCTAAAAATCATGTAATCAAAATTATAGAAAACTAAATTAATTAATTTGTTATTGATTTTAAATTTTAAAACAATATTTTATTTTATTACTCGTAGTTTTAAAATGATGTTTTATTTTTATTATTATTTTTAAATACATGTATGCATAATTTTTTTAAATTTTATCATGATCTGCCTTAAAATATGAATTTCCCAATAACTCCCAAATGCTAAATTCATAGAAAACATTTTCAAATTCCAAAACAATTTAAATATTCTTCAAATTTCAAATTTCAAATCAATTTAAAATATTTATTTAAAATTTATTATTATTGTTGTTATTGTTTTGCTGCTGTTGTTGTTGTTTTATGTATATACTTATACACAGATACACACAAGCATATAAACATAGATATATATATATATTTTTGAGTAGGAAATCCGGTCAGCGACTCATGGCGGCGGGGAGGTGCGAGGGCGAGGCGACTGGGCTGGCTTGGGCCATGGTGTCGCGAGGAGGGTCTGGCATGGTTGGGGCCAAGGAGGGAGAGGGCGCAGCTTGGCTGCATGGCGGTGGAAGCATGGGTCAACTGGGCTTGGCGACCTTCAGACGATCCGATGGATATGCGAGGGAGTGGCTACATGGCTGGGCCTAGGTCGCAGGGTTTCAGCTAGCGCTCGACTTGGGCTTGTGGCACGCGAAGAGCGACGGCTACGATGGGCAATTAGGCTACGTTGACACGGCAAAGGCGAGGGGTGAGGTTGGTGGCTCGACGCAGGGCAAAACTCAGCGGGTCAAAACGGCTGGGCTTTCGGCTTGGTCCACGTTGGGTTGATGGTGACGTGAAACAGAGAAGAGCCGGAAAAGAGGGAGACCAAAGAAAGGGAGAGTGTGAGAGAGAGAGAGAGAGAGAGAGAGAGAGAGAGAGGAGGAGAGAGAGGAGAGAGAGAAGGTGAGGGTAGGAAATTGAAAATGGAAAATGAAATTTGAGCGGGATTTTGAGAAAATTTTTGAGAGAAAGATAAAGTGACAGTTTTAGGTGTGAAGGAGCTGAAGAGAAAACTGAAAAAAAAAAAAAAAAAAAAAGATGTGTAACGGCTAGAGAGAGAGAGAGAGAGAAAGAGATGAAAATGATGAAGGAAGAGAGAGTTGTTTAAATTTTAAAAAAATGATTGAAAGTAAGAGAGATAAAGAGATCGGTAATGATAAGGAGAGAGTGGTTAATGATTTATTTTTTAATCTTTTAAGAAACAAAGAGGATGAGGGCCTATTGGTGAATATGTGGAGAGAGACATGAAAAAGATGGTGAGGATGAGATTGAGAGAAGATTAGTGGATATATTTTATTATTTTTTTTAGTAATAATTTTATTTTGTAAAAATCATAGGTAAAATTGTAAAATTTTTAAAACTTGACAAAATGTTCAAAATATCATCAAATTAATATTTTGAATATTTTGATAAATTTTGTAATTTTACGATTTTATACCTCTAATTTTTATAAAATAAAATTATTATGTTGAAAAAATAATAAATAAATAATTAATAAAACAAATCCACTATCATTCCCTCACCTTCATCTTCACCGTTTTCCTCACATCTCTTTCCACCCACTTCCAATAAGCCCTCACCCCCTTGTCTCTCAAAATTAAAAAAAAAAAAAAAAAACCATCAACCGCTCTTCCTCTTTCATCACCGACCCTACTTTATCTTTCACTTTTAACCACTCTCTAAAAAATTTAAACAACTCTCTCCCCCTATCTTCAACACTTTCTCTCTCCACTTCACTGCCAAACGGTTTCCACAACCTCCATTACTCAAATTTTTTTAAAAATTTCACTCCATTTCCCTCAAAATCTCCCTCCCTTTATCTTCTTCATCCTTTTCTTCTTCAAAATTTTCTCAACCTCTTTCACTCTAACCCGCTCCTTCACTTTCTCTCTCTAACTCTTCTCTCATCTCTCTCTAAATCCTTGTCCTTTTTCTACTCTTCCTTTTCATTTTCTAGTACCTAACACCAACCAACCACCAATTGCTCGACCACTGTGTAGCAACCAACCTCTATACCGTCGACCGTCACACCCAAACCCACACTGCAGTCGTGGCCTCGTATGTCGAACTGTCCCATTAGCCCACACCGAGCCATACCCACACCAAGCCCACCCTCGCCACTGTCGTGAGCCACCGGTGCATGCCGAAGAACCTAGCAACCCAACCCCCTCGCGCTGCCCTCTACCATGATCGAACCCGCAATGCCGAGCCACCTCTAAACTACCTCACCACCATCCCCTTCACAGATCGAATGCTGACCAGCCCTTACCCTCTGTCGCGTCTCCCTTGCCGTTGCGCCACCGTCCTCTGTTGACATTTGAATAAAATACTTTTATATTTGGATGAAAATTACATTGTATTTAAATGCAATACTAGAAACAAACGACACATGAAATTGAAAATGTTTACTGCAAGTTTAGCACTTTTGAGTTTTTAGATGATACCAAAAATTGTCATATCCCAAAATCCAAAACAGTAATGTGGAGGGAATGTTAAAATAATTATAGGCTATCTCAAATCCCTAAATTCTATCAATTTTACTTTTAAAATCATTTACCGTCTCATTTAATTTTGTTTTCAATTATGGTCAAGCAAATTAATTTAACATTATAGTTTGTGTTTAAAAATCATACAACATGATCTTCATTTCTTACATATGCATATTTCGATAAAATAAAATAAGTGAGAAAACAAAATAAAATTTATAATTTACAACCCCGAAACATTAAAATGTTTAGTTTACATACGTGATTCCAACAATATAAGAAATAAGCTTCAACTTCTAGTCCTTAGACTCCAAGCTATAATTTAACGAAACTTATAACTTCTAATCTTCTTTTTCTCCTTAATATTTACTAGTTTTAAATAATGAATGAAAGACTCAATAGTATATTTTAAAATCATTTTTCAAATTTTTTTTTAAACCATCATGTTAATAATATATCAATGCAATACAAAATCTTAAACATGAAACTATAATTATGCAAGTTTTGTTTCTAAGTATATCTAAATCATGTACAGTTCATATGAGCCCCCGCACCATATTAGAGCATACTGAGTTGTCTTCGAATAAAATGTGCACTCTTTACACATGTGTGCTGGCTTTTGATACATATTTTAATAACGAAATCCCATTTCAAATTCCCTTTAAAAATATGATTTATATAATCAAATATTCTGTATTATTTTATCAAATATCTGCAACTAAATCATTTTTCCTTTAATTTTCAAAATTGTGTTATTTTTCAAAATTACAGAATTTATAACTTTTTAGCCAAATAACTGGAAATAAAATAGACTACAAAAAATATTCATTATTATTTTATCAAATATTCATAACCGGATATTTTTTCTTTAGTTTTCAAAATCGTGTCATTTTCCAAAATCATAAAATTTATAACTTTTTGACCAAATAATTAAAAACAAAACTAGCTACAAAGAATGGAGTAAGATATCCTATTTTTTTGATAAATTAATGTATTGATAACTTCTCGTATATATTTGAAGATAGTCCTCTTCTCTAATTCCAAATTTACAGGTACCTAAAATATAATCACAAATAATTTAATTATCTGTCTAAAAATCATGTATTCATAACTACGATAAATTCAACTAATTAGTGTGCTGTTAATTTTAAATTTTAAAACGTTATTTTATTTTAAAACTTAAAATTTAAAAAAAAATTTATTTTTAATACTCGTATATTTTTAAAAATTTTGACGTTACCTATCTTAAAATATTAATTACCAAACAACTCCAAAATGCTCAACCTACAGAAAACACTTTCAAACCTAAAGCAATTCAATTACAGTTTAAGTTTCAAATTCCATATCAATTTAAAATACTCATTTAAATTTTATTATTATTATTATTATTATTACTATTGTTGTTATTGTTTTGTATATATACTTGTACACAAACACATACATGCAAATATACATGTTAATATATATATATATATTTTTAAAAAGGAAATCCGATCGGTGACTTAGAATGGCAGGGAGGCACGAAGTCAAGGTAGCTAGGTTGGCTTGGGTTACGACGTCGTGAGGGGGGACTGCCATGGTTGAGGTCGAAGAGGGGGATGGCGCAGCTTGGCTGCACGGCCGTGGCAGCATGGGTCGGTTAGGCTTGGCAACATTTGAGCAATCCGATGGCTGTGCGAGGGAGCGACTACACAGCTAGGCCTGGGTTGTAGGGTCTCTACTGGTGCTCGGTGTAGGCTAGTGGCATGCCAAGGGCGACAACTACGAGGGGCAGTTGGGCTGCAATGACACAACAAAGGCGAGGGGTAAGGTTGATGGCTCAACGAGGCAGAACTCAGTGGGTCCACATGGCTAGGCTTCGGGCTTGGTTGGCGTTGGGCTGATAGTGGCGTGAAAGAGAGAGAGAAAAGAATATAAGTATGAAATTGAAAATGGAGAATGAAATTTGAGAGGGATTTTGAGAAAATTTTTGAGACAAAGAGAGTGGCGGTTTTGGGTGTAAGGGAGATGAAGAGAAAACTGAAAATTAATGGATAAGCTAGAGAGTAAGGGAGACATGAATGACGGAGGAAGAGAGAGTTGTTTAAATTTTTGAGAGGGGAATTAAAAGTGAGAAAGATAAAGGGATCAATAATGATAGGGAGAGTGGTTAATGATTTTTTTTTTAATTTTTTGAAAGATAAGAGGGTGAGGACCAGTCAGAAAATGTGAAGAAAGAGACATGAGAAAGATGATGAGAAGGAGGGTAAGAGAAGACCAGTGAATTTGTTTTATTATTTTATAATTATTTTTTTTCTAAATAATAATTTTATTTTGTAAAAATTAAAGATAAAATTGTAAAATTTTCAAACTTAACAAAAGATTCAAAATATCCTCAAATTGATATTTAATGCACTAAAAATTTTAAATTAAACTTCTAAGATAAAAATTAACTAGTACACTAAAAATTAAATCTTCTACACTCACTTGCAAATTTTAAATTTAAAATTCCCCAACATGACAAAAACTATAGATACATGTTAGAATGTATTACCTGAATTCTATTTTAACCCAACCTCAAAAGCCTATTGTGTGATTTAATATAAGAATTTTTCACATCATATATATTTGATGTAATTTAAGATTTTGATTTTTTAAGGTTTTTGAACCTCACACATTATTCTCATTTCTTGTATCAATTTTCGAATTTGTAAATTTTCTTTTTCTTTGTCCATGATTTCTTACCATCTAAAGTTTTCTACGTAAATTTATATGTTTTTATTTTTTGTTTTTCGTTGCCTATTCTCGTATATTATCGTAACAATGCAGTTGATCAAAATCCCAAGTATCATCCAACATTCCTAAACAAAGAGAACCGGAGAAACCAATACATGCTAACATATATAGCCTTTAATTAAAAACCCCTTACGTACATTAATCAGCAAATCTTCGTTATTTAGTACTCCGGCAAACATTTTTTAATATTATTATATTTAAAAGCAATGTAATTTTATATCAAATGTAAAGTTTTACATTCAAATACAATTCTTTTCAATAGTGCTACGAAAATAATTATTATTCAAAAATTTTTTAAAACAATCACATCAACTTTTTAACTCTAACTTTTTATCTCTACTTTTACCAATTGTATCAATTTTTTAACTCTAAAATACTTTTTCATCCAAACACACATTTCATTAAAATACGAAACAAATACTTTTCAATCAAATCTAACACTAAAAAAACTAAAAAAAAATTATATTCAAACACAATTAAAACGAAATATGTTTACCAAGGTGTCGTTTGGCAAAAAAATTACATTTTAATTTCATTCAAATGCAATATAATTTTACATCAAACACAAATTTTTCAACAGTGTTACAAAAATAATTACTATTTAATACAATTTTAAAACAATCATATCAACTTTTCGTCTCTATTATTTATCTCTACTTTTACCAATTATATCAACTTTTCAACTCTAAAATACTTCTTATCTAAATACACATTTCATTCAAATATAAAATAAATACTTTTCAATTAAATACAACATTCAAAAAATAAATTTCATTCAAATACCATCAAAATACAATGGATTATCAAAAGCCCCCAACGTCCATTAGTACCTGTGTAAAGAAATTCCTAATAATAATAATAACAATAAAAGAGAAAGGAAGGAAAGCCTCAGCGACGCATCTCGCGGCGAAATAAAAAACCAGATTAGAACAAAAAATCATGAGAAAGAAACATATCAACCACAAAAATATTCATAACCAGAACCTGTAGTGTTACAAAATAACTTTAAATGACAAAAAATCTCATATGACAGAATATATGTTGAATTCGGCAAATATTTTCGTGATAAGTTACACACGAAAAGATATATAGTTGTTTAATATGTTAAAAAAACATAATCTGACAATTATATGACTCTGTTTCTGTTAAAAAAACATATAATTCATTCACATCAGAAAACATGGCCAGAGAAAAAAGAACAACATTAACACTTTCATTCACCACGCAATCCATGAATTTAGAGAGAGAGAGATGGGAGATAGAAAGTACCATAAATGAGGGCAAATGAGAACAGAGTGATGAGCGGTGAAGGCCTTGAAGTTACTCTGCGATCGCGAGAAGCCGATGTCGGAAGGAGTTATAAGCCGCCGTCGCGAAACGCCAAGATCGTAGGGTGTGACGCCGATTCGCGGAGAGAGATGGGAGATTGGTTGCGAACCACGATATCTCGTTGGACCTACTTCCGGCGGTGGCTCCATTCCCACGGAAGATCGCCGACAACTTGGATCCAGCGGCGATTTCGGCAAACACTGGCCGGATCTATGATTTCGACGATTTCGAAGAAAGAGATCAGATAGAATGCAGGCGAAAACGCCGAGATCGCACCGACGGAGGATGATTGTCGGAGAGAGATCGGAGATTGGTTGTGGACCACGAGATCTCGGCGGATCTGGTTCCGGCAGTGGCTCCATCACAACGGAAGATGGTCAGCAACTTGGATCTGGTTTCCTCGACCGTAGTTCCAAGGCCGGAGTTCATCTCGACGTTAATGGAGGAGCAGATCTCACACGATCAGAACCGCTTTTTTTGGTAGCATCTACGGGTGAGAAACGGTGAGGCCCCCGCCGAGATCATGCTAGAAAATATCAGATCTGCCCGCCAGAATCTCGTCTTCGTCGCTGGAGCTTGGTCGTCGCTGGGAGTGAGACGAGCTAGAGAAGAGAGCGAAAAATGGAAAGAACAGAGAGAGAGAGAGAAGATCAGAAAGAGAGAGAAATACACCACCCCCACCAGCACGGAGGACAATATCGGTACTCGATAGAATTCAAAATTTTAAAATTGAATTTGGTGAATGGTTGTGGAGATACGGAGGGCGTTTGGTTTTGTTTCCAAAACTGATTTCACGATTTTCTAGAAAATTGATTTTAAAATCGGTGTGAAATTGTGTTTGGTTTGTATTGTTTTTAAAAACAGATTTCAAAACGAATCCAAAATCGCCTTTGCTCCCAATGTAAAATTGAAAACGATTAAAAGTCGTTTTCTCTGATTTCATTTTTTCCATTTCTCTCATTTCTCTGATTTAATTATTATGGTTAATTAAGATTTAATTGATATAGTAATTACTTAAATATTATGGTTATTAATTTTTAATTCATTTTTCAATTAAAAAATTTTATTAATTTTTAATTTTTAGTATTCATAATAAATTTTTTTTAAATCAAACATAAATATGTTTTTATAGAATACTTATAAAATGACTGGTTTTTAAAAATATAATCAAACACAGTTTTACTTTTTTGTTTTTCAAAACATACACTCAGAAAATAAAACCAAACACAATTTCAGAAACGTTCTCAGAATTGTTTTCAAAACGATCTCAAATTCAGAGAATTTGAAAACGTAACAAATTTCAAAAACAATACCAAACGCTACCATGGTTTCGGGGATTGAAGGTTAACCTCCGTGTTTGGACGTGAGGTTTGATTTTAGAAAATAAAAAATTTTTAAAAATGAAAAATAAAAAGTTATTTAGAATTTTTTTTAAATATAAAAAATTATTTTTATGAGTGAAATTTTTTTTATTTATAGAGTTTTTTTTTATTTTTTAAAAATAAAAAGTTTTGAATATTTTGATATGAAAATTTATGGAGGTTATTTTTTTTAAATAAATTTTTTTTATTTTTTTATTTTAAATATGTCAAATAAATATAGCCTAAAATATATTTGCCTTTTTTATGTATTTATTTTAAATATTAATTTTTTATTATATATTTTAAAATTTTTATATATTAATTTTTATAATAATTTTTTTAAAAAAATATTTATTTTAAGTATAAATATTTTTAAAAATATTTCAAGTATATATGAAAAAACGTTCAAATGATACATAATTAATAAAATCTCTTCTTTTTTATTTTCCCTTTTCTTTTAGCTATGATTTTTCTATTGCATAAAAATATAAAAAAAATCTATTTTTTAAAAATTAACTTTTTAAAATTTTCATATATAAAAATAAAGAATTTTTCATTTTTAAACATTAAAAAAAACTTTTCTCTTTACAATAATTTTTTACTATTAAATCAATAATTTTTTCATTCTAAAAATAAAAATATTTTATTTTTAAAAAATGAACATTTTGTACCAATGGAATGAATTGGTGTTGTTCTTCCCTTGTTTGTCTTTGATGTTATCTTTGTTGTCGTTTTTGCTTAACATTTTCATTTATTAGATTTTATTTATTTTTTTTTTGTCCTTGTTATTTTTAATTCGCTTGAATATTGTACAAGTCAAATTTAGAATAAAATAAAATTTTGAATCTAAATTAATTAGATTTAATTATAATTTTTTGTTAATTTAAAAAAAGAAAACAAAGCTAGTATCAAAATTTTAGACTTAAAACCTTAAATCATTCACACCCTATATGTGCAAGGTTATTTATTCTTCCGTTTAGAACTATAAATTAGGATAAGAATGACATGCTTTGTCATTTTTATTGTCGTTTTCCGATCTAATTGTTTTACCCTTTTTTTTTTTTTCTTTGTCGTTCTTTGTGACAGAACAATTGTCGCTTTCCATAATCCTATATATCGACATGCTTCTTATATATCAGAGATTATTCTTCTTTCCTCTGAAAACAGTAAATTATAAAAGAAGAACATGTTTTGTCCTTTTTATTGTCGTTTTTAATATGTGATTGTTTTAACCCATTTTTTTGTCGTTTACACCGAGATTTGTCGTTTCCATTATTTGTGGAGTTATCGATGAATCTTTCCCTTTTGTCGTCCTTTTTGTTTTCAGTTCATTGCTGTTTTTTCTATATATATATATATATATATAGAAAACATATCATTTAATTTTAAACCTCATCCAACTATTTTCATGACATTTTAAGTTTGCATCAAAATCGTACAACAATATTCACCATTAACTAATGTAGTGAGGAAAAAAACTAATGTAATGAAAAAAATGCCCTCAAATAGAATAGAAAAAAAGGTGAGAAGACAACAAAAAAACGTTTTCTTTGTTTTTAGATTTTTTGAAAGAAAAAATAAATTTTTTTTCATCAATTTTGTTTTAGGGAATTCTATTTTTTCAAAATAATCTTAAAGTACAGGGCATACTTAAAAAAAAAAAAGTTCACTTGTCATTTTCATGGTAGTTTTAAATTTATTGTCGTTTTAATTACGTATTGTCGTTTCTTTTTGTTCCCTTTTTCTGCATTTTTTTGTTTCAATATATATATATATATATTTTCTCCCTTTTTCTGTTTCCAGATGTCTTGTCTATTTCATCTTGTTTGTCCTCCTCCCTCCCCCCAGACCCAATATATACGTCTGTTGTAATTGTATCAGTAAGAGGGTACCAAATAAAGTAATGATCTAACACACACACACACACACACACACACACACATATATATATATATAATAGAGATAGATATAGAAGAAGTATTTAGGAGGGAATGCTGAAAGCAATAACAGACGAAGGAAAACAACCACTTTTTTTCCAGCCTTTTTATTTTTTTTTTCCTGTATACAAAAAGACAACACCTACCTTCACTGTTACACTGCTTAGTTGTTTATCTGATCAGCCACGACTGTATTTTTTAACAACCATTGGTTAACCATTAAACTAACAATAATAACTTTTACTAAACCATGGTTAAAGAGGAGATATTTACATCACATTATATCTTAACAATTTAAAACAGATTTCATTTTATTTTACGTTGTTTTATTAAACACATCGTTTTAGCCATACGTTTTAATATTTGGATTTTTTTTTTTTCCTTCCTAGAACATTTACATTGGATTGAAATTAGTTCTTCCCAATTATTGCACCGTTAGTGTCGTTTTTCATTTTTTTTAATAGGTCGTTTTTTTATTTTTAATTGTTGATCGATTCCTTTTTTTTTATTATTATTTTTCTGATTCATCGTCGTTGTTCTTATGTTATCGCGTCATTTACAACCTTACGAAGTTATTTCTGGAAAGAACAACAAGAAGAAGAAGAAAAACCCTTGTCCGTTTCTCAGTAGTTGTCGATTCAACGTTTAATGTCGTTTATATTTTTTTGTCGTTTATTTCCCTATTTTGTTTGTTTCCTTTGCCATGTGCTGTCTTCCAAACCCCACCCGCCCAAATGTGCATCGTGTCAATTTTTTGAACACTCGATTAGACAAATCATATCCTGGAAGACAAAAAACATGACATAGTTAGTGAAACAAGTACAGGCAAGTTTATCTCAAATTCAAAGTAAAACTAATATGCCGTTTGGTATAAGTTTTTTTTTTTATATTGTATTTAAATATAATATAATTTTTTTTAAATATAAAAATATTTCATTCAAATACCAATCACATCACATTTTAAATTCAACACAATCATTATTTATTATTTTATTTTTTCTATTACTTTTATTAATTACATCATATATTATCTCTCTCCTTTTTTTTCTCTATTTTTTTCCATCACATCACATATTTATTATTAAAATATAATTTAAATATTTTTTATCCAAACATACATTGCATTCAAATATAATGGTAATATTTTTTCTCCAAATATAAATTATATTCAATGCATTACGTTTGTAATACGTTCACCAAACGAAACCTAAATTCCCAAATGTTCCTCCATGTAAGATGCCGCAATATATTTGAAAAATCAAATATACCAAATCGTGTGACTCAACTATGTATTAATCAAATCCATAATTACAAGCAAAATCAACGGAAGGAGAGTTACCACAAAGACCATTTTTTAGTGTGCTTGATAGAAGAATCACAAACGCCAAGGTTACAAACGCCCCAAAATCTATTAACATTACCCTTCCTTTTATCGTATTAAATTGCGTACAAGGGAAAGTCCGCCGAAAAAAAGATTGGGAAGAAAGAATATCCCTTTGTCCTCTTTCCTTCGAGTTCTGTTCATTTCACCATCCCTGACATTCCTTAAATCCATTAAAATCCATCTAGCCAAACAAACACTAAAGAAATTTAGCCAAAAAAAAAAAAAAAAAGGTCACAGACACACACACACACACACACGCTAAAGAAACTCCAAACTGACGTGGTAGGACAAGTGCTCACTCATCCTCTTCACTTCCTCTCTCTTACGTGGCTGCAAGGGGTTGTGGAAACAAGTGGAGGTGGGACCCAATTGTACGGACATATCATCACCGTTCACTGAAAAGGACCGAAGCCCACCACCATCGTTCAAAAGTAGTCCCGAATAATGGACAGGTTTGGTCAAAGATTATTTCCTGACCATCCCAAATGATCCACAGCAAAGTGGGTGTCACAGTGGTAATGGTCCCAAACCAAACCCTTGTCTTTCTGTTTTGGCTTGTGTTTTTAGTTAATGAATTTTAATCCCAAAATTTCTTTAAAAAAAAAATCAATGAATTTTATTATTTAATAATAAAAATTATAATTTTAAATTTTAAATTTAAAAGTTAATAATTTTATATATACAAATTAAAATATAAAATAATTTTTTTAAATTACATAATATTTTAAAACAAATAAAACAAGATTTATTTTTTTCTTAAACACATTTTAAATTTTTATATTTTTCACTTCAGCTAATCAAATACACATCAAATGTACAATTCAACTTTCACTTCAGTCCAAACCATAATTCGTTGATTAAAATCTGTCAACCAAAGATACGCCAAGTGTTTTTTGCATTCTAAGGTTGTAGATCTTCTAAATTAGCTACTGATTTACCGGCGCATATCTAGATTTTTCTTATTCGGTTATGGTCAAAAGGCATTATTTAGCAATAGTAGGGCTCTTTCCATGACTGAAAGGGACATACAATCTGGTATTTTGCTCAGAAACGACACCGAATTATGACATTTTAAAGCAAATTCATAAAAATTTTTAGTTAATGAAATAAAACATTAAATAACAAAGACTAATTAGAAGGAATTATCCAAAAAGATGAAGCAAACGGAGACCTTTTGTTTTTTAGGGAACAAATGGAGACTAGCTAATAAAGCCTCTTTTTTTTTTTTTTTTTAATTTTCATCATGGAATTTTTCTTGCTACGCAGAGGAGGGAGCAATTACACACAAACAAAATGACAAAGGGATACTTTAACTTTTAGTACAAACATGAAGCAAACCCAAGAAACATTTTTCTTCCAAAGAAAAAAATCAAACTAGTAATTAGGTAAGATAATTAATTAGTGATTAGTGACATACTAGGTCGTGTTATCCAAAAATGGGAGATAAGATTCATTCATTCACACGAACAAGTACTAGTGGTACCAAACTCCACTTCCTATGCAGCAAGCCTCTCTCTCTTTTTTATAATTTAAATCGAAAAATATAGTATCAGTCACTTTTTTTTTGTGTTTTTTCTTCTCTTTTGCCAGCAAAAAGAAATTAAAAAAAAAGAGAAAATTAAGTGAAAATAATATAGTAATAATAATATAATAATATGATATTATGATCGATCAGAGCCAGAGAGCACCGGCGTCCTTGAGGAGAGGGACGAGAGTGCCGTTGATGTGAGAAGCCATGACTCTGTCCATGGCGCCAACGAGCTTGCCGCCGATGAAGACTACGGGGAGGGCGGAGGAGGTGCCGAGGAGTGAGGAGAGCGCCGCCTGGAGGTCGGATCCGGTGGGGTGGAGGTCCAGCTCGTGGACTGTGGGGTTGACTCCCATGCCGCAGAATAGCCGCTTGATGGCGTGGCACATGCAGCAGCTGCTGATGCTGAATATCACCACCGCGTTCTCCGCCGCCAGCCTCTCTATCCTCTCCACCGGATCCTCCCTCCTCCCCACCATCATGTACTTGCTTGCCCCCGCCGACCACGACTCCGTTTCATGATAATGCATTTTCTTCTTTTGTATATATATATATTTATATGTATATGTATATGCAGTAAGTGATCAAAGGAACGACAACTTGGTTTTGGGGATTGGTCTATGATAGGATATAATCGTGTGTTTGTTTGGCGAGGAAAGGTTGGAGGGGAGGGGCTGGTATTTATAGATGTGACTTTGGAAAGGAGGGAATCCTAGTTTGGAATAGAATAGATGTGGCTTTCCTGTTTTTTTTTTTTTTTTTTCTTTTCTCTTTCTCTTTCTTTTTTGGCTATTTTAGAGAGAGAGAGAGAGAGAGAGAGAGGGGTGTCCTTGAGTCTAGTCAGCTCGGAACAATAAAGTTGTCTGTATGAGTCGTGAGCGCATGCAGCTATACATGTAGAGAGAGAGGTCTTTTTTAATCACATATGTATATATTTGTGTATCATGCGTCTGTGTGTATATTTGTATATCTTGTGTATGTATATCACATATATTTGTGTATATTCTTTCAATGGACTTAAATAAGTCAAATATGATTCATGCATGTGATATTATAATTGATTTTGTATATATAATTATATGCCATTAATGCTGCGTGTAAATGGGGTTTTACATTTAATTTCTCAAAATATTAGTATTACAGGACAAGTAGTAACACAACAAGAATAATACATAGAAAACATTCACTTTAAGAAAAATATTAAAAAAATACTTAACACACTAAACACTATTATTAATAAAATATAAATCATATTAAAATAGATTATACTGTAAAATTCATCTTCTATTAATAACTAATAAATAATATTTAACAGTTTATTACTCTTGCTTTGACGAAATAATGTTTGTGTGATTGCTAATTTCAAGATTACTTAGCAATTGGACTAGGGTTTAATAGAGCAGAAACGGCCAAAGGAGAAAACATCAAATATATATATATTTATAGAGAGAGAGAGAGAGAGAGAGAGGATGGAGGGGAGGGGAGGAGACGAGTACTTGTGGAGACAATGAGCACAGGCTTTTTCAGAGGGAAGTTGGTTAATAGACGGCTATGTCCGTCCTTCTTGTCGGTTCGTCCTAATCCTACACCATCAAACTATCCCAAAGAAAAAAAAAAAGGAAAAGAGAGAGAGAGAGAGAGAGAGTAACGTGGCCATCACAAACCGTTGCTCCTTTTGACGTAACCTTCATGCGCGTCTTAATTTGCCCCCTCATCACCATATAACCCTCACTCTATCTTAACCATGAAAACCCTCTTTTGCTCATAACCGGTTAGACAGACGACTTACTATAATAAATAACCTGATTTTTATCAACCACAACTAGTTGGTGGGTACATCAGTTAAGAGATTTTTTTTTCTTTCTTTTTCACATCGACTCATTCAAACTGGTTCAATTGAAAAAAGAATGACATCAAAATTTTGTTAACTTCTCATAAATTTGATTTTTTTTTCTCTTTTTTTTTTTCATTAATTTTGCACATTCTTGATAGGTTGTTTTCATTTATAACCACCAATTGTCAAAGGGAACATACTATGAACTAGCCTGGAATCAAGTGGTAGAGATGAGGTCGAACTTGGTAGTGACACTACTATCCCACTTTTTTATAAATTTTTTATTTATAAATGGGCTGCTTGTTACAATCAATGAATATTCTCAGCCTCGTCTCTCTCTCTTTTAGCAAAAACATGAAAAAAAAATCCTCTCTGTCTCTCTATATATATATAATTAATGCTATCTGATTAAAGCATAGGATTGCAGGGAAACGTATGTGCTTATCCATTAATTTCTTCCTCTATTTTTTTTCCCCTCATTTATATTTAAGATGGCCCATCTATACGTACAATCATCAATATTCCTCAGAATATTACCGCAGATCTTCACACTTGCAGAGCGTCCGATCTATTATTTCCAGAAAAGATAAGACCTTTATCCCTATCAAATTTGGGTTAGGGGAAAAGGCGCAGAAATAGACGTGGGGTTATATTCCTTGACATTACAAAAAATTTTAATTGAGTCACGTGGCTAATTTTCAGTGGGAAGTCATTGTTTTATATCCATTTGTCCAACGCACATATATATGTATATATTTATATTTATATGTATAGTTTTCAAGTGATAAATATATATATCAGTGACAGGTGTAACATAATTAACATAACACTTATGCTTAAGAAATTATACTAAACTATAAAATATTTAGGGGTACTACTACACTATCCAATAAACCTTAAAATCTCTTACTTTGTTTTCAAAATTTAAATTAATTAATTATCTTACTTAACTTCTTCTATTAGAATTTCAGTTAAAAACATAGGGAGTTAGTCTTCATTAGTATATTTATTAAGATTTCTACCATAAACAAAAAAAAATCATATGATTGCACATAAATCATTTTTTTCCAATGCCCTTAACTAAAATTCTAATAAAAGAGATAAAGTGAAGTTAAATTCAAAGTTCAAAAGGCAAAGTATAAGTTTGTAAAGTTTAAGAGATAAAACAGGAGTAACTTTAAAGTTTAAGAACATAGATGAAAATAATCCTTTTATGTAAAAGAAAAATTAGGTTGGGTAGCCCATTTTGATCACCTAATCTAATAGATAGCTGAACTTTTTTTTATTAAGCAAATTGACCATTTGACATTTTTAGATTTGGTCAATTAATGATTGACTATTAGTCAATCAATAATTTACATTATAATCAATCAGTGATTTAATTATAATTCGATTAATAACTGATTGACCATTTAAGAAA
Source organism: Antiaris toxicaria (assembly GCA_035233585.1). Taxonomy (NCBI): domain Eukaryota; kingdom Viridiplantae; phylum Streptophyta; class Magnoliopsida; order Rosales; family Moraceae; genus Antiaris; species Antiaris toxicaria. The sequence continues at coordinate 55,201,728 of CP141157.1, forward strand.
ATTGATTAAACATTTAAAAAAATGATCTTTTAACTAACCCCTCGTTTGTTTCCAATATTGCATTCACATTACATTCATATACAATGCAATTTTTACCCAAATACAAAAGCATTCGATTCAAATATCAATCACATCACATTTTAAATCTAACATAATTACTATTTATTATTTCACTTTTTCTATTACTTTTACTAATCACATTACATATTCTCTTTTTCTCTTATTTTTTTCCTTTTACTTTTACTCATCACATCACATATTCGTTATTATAACACAATTCAAATATTTTTCATCGAAACATACATTGCATTCAAATGCAATGTAAATACTTTTCTTTCAAATGTAAATTACATTTAATACATTACATTCAAATATAATGCAAACACAATACAATACGCTTATCAAATAAAGCCTAATTTTTAAAACCTTAGGTCATTTGTTAAAAAACTTGTTAAAAAAAGCTATTTAACTATAAATCCCTATATAAAATGAGGAAAATATACAGATTGATGGACTTATTATCAAAAGGGTCATATTTTAATTATTTCTTCCAAATTAAGTTCCAGGTTTCAAGTGCTCACAATTCTTTCCAACTAGCAGCTTTATGATCTGTATTTGCAATAGTACTCTCTACCAAGTGGGCAGCGCATGCCTCATGTACAATGTACATATACACATTATACGTGCTTAGACATGTATGCAGCATGTCCAATATTTAACAGTACCTTTTTCATTAATGTAGCTTTTAATACTAAGTACCCTTAATGTAGCTTTTAATACTAAGTACCCTTGAAGGGTGTGTACATATATATATATTTATATATGCAATACTTGTGTAAATCCAAAAGAATTGAAGGAAAAGATATAGATGTCCGTATGGTTTGTTTCCTTTAAACAAAGAAAAGAAGGAGGTGGGGTGGTGGGGGTGGTGGTGGAGATGTGTGTGTTACTGCTTTTGGTATTTGCTGGACTTTTTTGCTGATGAGATGGCAGAGGCAGAGGCAGAGGTAGAGGCAGTGTGTTCTTTGAGTGAAATATTGAGAAAAATGTTTTGGCGAAGAAAAAGATAATGATATGATTCGATTGTGCTTGTCGGCTCTTCTTCCCTAACTAGCTATATATATATATATAGCCCTAACTTCATACCATATACATACGCTCTCTGCCTCTACTTGGTGCAGACTAATTTTGGATAAAGAATGTACATATATATATGTATTCATATATATATATAGAGAGAGAGAGAGAGAGAGAGAGAGTTGGATGTTTTTTACTAGAATGTCCTTGTCTGGGAACCCTATTTACATCGTAAAAAATTGTGAATACGGTGTTGTGAGCTAAAAAGCAATGGTATTTTTAGGACATAAACATATACACACACAGAGAATGAGATATGACTCTTTAAAGTAATGGTTGCAGTTGGGCATGCAGAGCCTGGACTGTAACGCTTTCGATATATATTTTGAGGATATGTATATATATATAGCTGCGACTGTATATATATTATGTAGCCTTCATTTTTTGTCTGAAAATTTCTGAAACGTTTAAAGGATTGAAATGCCAGAACATGCATGCAAGCCAGATATAGTACCATTAACCAAAACCACGACCAATCCACTTTTCGAAATCGTCTTGGTCAAGACTGATCCAACGGCTAGAATTTAACCACATGGATGAGCTTATCCCACTCTCATTTTATGGGGAAAAGATCAGACGGGGGGGGTGTGATAATTTATTACTGTACTAATAATATTAAGGATTTTACGATCAAAATCCATACAAGTGTGTGTGTACACAAACACGTCAATGGCGCAATCTGAGTACACAAGCATGATCGAAATATCCTCATCTTTTATGGGGTTGCAGTATTACTCGTACTATATATACCGTGATATTGTGTTTTTGGAAATTGAATTAATTATCTTATTTACGGTGAAACGAAGCTAAAGAGAAAGAAGAGCAGGAGTGCATCAAAGTAGCACATATGAGGAAAAAGCTTTTACAGGCATCTTATTGGAAGGCAGATCTATCCTAGTACGTACAAGGTCATGGTGTTAGTTTTTACTGCTTTATTAGGACTTTGTATAAATAATATGGTCCCTTATATATATATGTATTATATATTATTGACCATGAGGATTATATGAACATTGGATACATTAACTAGAGCATAACTTGTTTAATTAGTTCATTAGAGGTGAGGATCAACAGGAGTGTATATATATGAGTTATAACACAGGGATGGAAAAAAAAAAAGATTGAGAAATAATAATTACTTTCCCCTATAATTTTCATTTTATTTCGAATGGTAAGGAAATTAAGAAAGAATACAATCTATTTTTATTTTATCTATTTATTCATACATATTATTCTATTTCAAAAAATGAAAAAAAACTAATTACATCTTATTTCTAGGTGTAATAACTTTTATTTCTTATTCTGAATGTATTTCTATCTGTTGATGATCTCAGATGTGCATTTATCCATCCATCATTTCTTCCTTTTTTTTTTTTTCCCCACTTCACATTCTGTTATGTCTTCTACCAAACAGCTCAACTTTATTTTATTGTCTTTCTAGTAATAAAACCTTCCACAACTTTCGTTCACTCCACTTTTTACTCTCACCAAATATAGTATGCAAGGCAACGTACATCATCCATAATACAGTGTATATATAAACGCACGTTTAATTTTGTCTCACACTCACACATTGTCGGTTCAAAAAGACTAGAAACACATATATATATATTAATATATTGACATTCCATTTGATTGTAAAAATCTTAGCACGTGGGTGAGGTAAATATATGAGTTTTGGAAAATGGGAGTTGATGCGTGCATATATATATATGTGTGTGTGTGTGTGTGTGTTTGTGTGAATATATATATATATGTATGTATATGTATGTATTTCTGTATGCGTGAATAATAATAATGATGATGTGACAAAAGTGTTGGAGAAGGCAAGGGCACACAAGAACATGTCGCGGCGAAAAGCCGGTGACATTTGTAGTGGTCTTCTCACCATCAAGTCCATCACTGTTAAAATCATAAGCCCATGCATTGTGTCGGGCCAATATTTTTTTATTACTTTTTTTATTTTATTTATGTTCTTGGCGTTTATTATAGTTATTATAGAATGGTTTTTGAGTTAAACAATTAATTGCTTTCTTTTGCATGAATAAAAAATTAATTTACTGGTAAGAGGGATAACTAACCTTAACAAATATCAATTATTAATTCTAACTCTATTTCATTAGTGGCAGACCAATTAAAGGTGTCCAAATTAACCTTGCTGTCTTTATTTTAGACCAAAATTTAGTCACAGTGTGTTTATTGGTATTCACGATTTTAAATTGTCTGTCGTGCCAAGAGGATTTGATTGTGCATAATTTTACACCAATTTACATGGAGTTGTCTTTACGTTACCAAATTTTTTCATTTATATGTTTTACTTTGTAGTAAACGTGCAGAAAGAATATAGTAAATTTATCGTTAAGACATTAGGTCATTATAGTATTTAAAAATGTGTTAAGCTCGGTTTTTTTTTTTTAGTTAGTTTTCAGGATGAGTTCTATCTAATCTCATTTAATACGGTATCAAAAATATATTTTGCAAGCTATGGTGAGTTTAAATCTTGATCCATTTGCATTACATGTTAGATGTAAATATATAAAGATATTAGATTGTGAATTTATCCAGTACCATTAAGCTTTTAGAAAAATATGATGCTTAAACATGAATTAGGTTCTGTCTCCCATTTGAATTACCTTTTAAAAATGAGTTTTATGCATGTCCATTTAACATAAATGAGATCTAACAGAAGTAAATAAGCATTTTTGCTTGATTTCCTGTGAGTATTAAAATGTCATTTATGCAAGATTAGAAAAAATATATATATCGATGGATGCCGTACGTGCAATTTTAAATTATATATTATTAGTTCTCAAAATTATTCACGTTATTTTTTAAGTTAGGATAAAGTATTAGATGTGCTATCTCGTAATAATTCAGAACTGCACGAAATTTTGCAGGTTTTACTTATTTATTTTATTTTCTTCTTCTTCTTAGTGCTCCAAAAATTCTCCTCATGATGAGAATGTTCATGGCATTCTCCAAAAATGGCCCCTTCCATACCACGAAAGACTGTTGGACTTGGGTCTTTTTGTACGACGTATAAGTTCTTGTACTTGGCGCTTTACTTAGTATTACAAACTAACCAGCTACACCCAAATTCTCATCGTCATCTTTATCAAATATAAATTCTAAAATTTATTTCAACTATAATTCTTGTTTTGCAAGAGTGCAATTTCTAGCATGATTTGTTCTGCCACGATGAAATTTTTAACATAATTAATCTGTTCTCCTATTGTAACCCACATGGAGTATTTTACAATTTTTGTGTTGGGAACTTTGTATAGGCATTCATTATATATATATATATAACACGTCATATTATATCAAAACAAAAAATAAACAAATTATTTTACAATAATTGTTTATCATTTGATATTTTTAGCATGCATTTAGTTCAACATTCTAGTTTAATCTAGTTTAAAAGTTAAACTAAGTTAATCATTTCGTTCTAACTTAGTTTGGTTTGACTTGTATTGGGATTATAAAAGTAGAGATAATTTGTATTCAAAATTATGTTGAAATGGTAAAAATATATATTAAAAATAATAAAAATAGTGATAAGAAATAATGAAAGTGAGCCATATTAAGTAAAACTAAGTTAGAATCGATCGGCTAATTTAACTTAACTTACAAGTTATATTAAATTATATTTTGAAACTGAACGAGTCCTACAAACTATATAATGTTAGTAACAGATATTTTTTAATCTAACTAAAGAATTCTCTACTTTATTTTTTTACACATAAGAATTAAAAAAAAAAAAGATGATTCTTTGATATATTATGGGGGAAAATTATTTTTTACACATAAGAATTAAAAAAAAAAAGATGATTCTTTGATATATTATGGGGGAAAAAAACCCACTAAATTTATTAACTGTTATGTTGTTTTTTTAACTTAACAAACAATTAACAAACACATCTTAGCAAGTAAGAATTTTTCCGTACCTTATAAATGAACTATCCAGGAAAAAAAAAAAGTGTATGTATTGGGGGAAGTTAGTCAAAGGGGGCATAGTGATAGGTTTCATGATAGAACAAAACATAGAATAATCCAAATCCAAACTAAAGTAATAATTGTGCAAGAAACGAAAGTAAGTCACAAAAAAATGATAGTGTCGTAACATGATTTGTATTATGAGAAGAAGTTTCAAATGGGTCCACTTTGCCTTTTGCATTAAACTTTTAGGAAATTAGGTCAGCAAACTCTTTGCTGGATTGGTGTGGGTTTGTGCTGTCTCTCGGTCTCCCACTTTGACCGTTTCCCTGTTAGGCATGCATATGCATCGCATACTCTTTCTCTCTCTCTTACTCTCCCGTGCCTATAGAGAGAGAGAGAGAGAGAGATGTGGATTGCATTCGTGGATGATGATAAAATTTTGTTGAGCAAAGGCTGACGCAACTCTCCTTTAAAAAAAAAAAAAAAAAACACACACACACACACACAGACCAATCCTTCCTTCCCTTCTTTTCCTCTGCCCTCCGCTCTCTCAGCTTTTTTTAAGCCGCTAAAGTGAACAACACAGGACGGCTTTTCTCAGCCTTTGTTCCTCACATTTTCCTAACTAGCTGACGTTAACAATTTTGACCACTTTCTTCCCCTCCCCTCCCCTCCCCCCCCCCCCCCTCTCTTTTTTTTTTCAAACAATAAGAGGGTGTTTGAAGGGGGTTGGAGATATTATTTTTGAATTAAAAAAAGTTATGTTTGAAAAAAAAATTATTTGGGGTAAAAAAATTAAAAATTTTAAAAATATGTTTGAAAGAAAAAATTGTTTGGAATAAAAAAATTAAAAATTTTAAGGTTGGAGATATTATTTTTGAATTAAAAAAAGTTATGTTTGAAAAAAAAATTATTTAAGGTAAAAAAATTAAAAATTTTAAAAATATTTTTAAAAGAAAAAATTGTTTGGAATAAAAAAATTAAAAATTTTAAAAAAAATTTTAGAAAAAATATATCAATATGAATATTGTTTCGTTTCTCTCAAAATTCTATGTAATTTAAAAAAAAAATTATCTCATTTGGACTTGTATATACAAAGTATGAACTTTTAAAGTTTGGAATTTACTGTAACATTTTAAAGATATAAATAGTAAAAAGTGGTGAAATTTTAAAAAATAATAATAATTTTAGATGTCTGAAGAACAACGTAACACACACACCTTCTAAATTTATAGTTAATCATTAGTTCTTTCTATTAAAAATTTTTCACGTTATATAAAATCATTAAAAAAAATTAATTTAATGGTTAAAATAACAGCATTTGTAAATATCATAATTTTAGCTTGTTTTGTTAATTGCTTTCCCTTCCTAACTTTTCTCCCGATGTCGCATTCACCTTTAAACAAACACCCACGCCTACTTTTTTTCCTCCCCTCAAAATGACTTTAATCCATTAGTCCCATTAGAGCCACCAGTTGGGTCCTCACCGAATCGGACCTATTTTTGCCAATGCTTCGACCGTCTAGGTCATGCTTCGCAACTTTCCTTCTTTCCTCTTATAATTCCTAGGAAATTGAGCTTTGTCATAACTTCTCAACGAATCATTAACTAAAACAAATAATTGAATTAATAATAAAATGACAGTCCAATTTTATTTTTGCAGTTGAGACTTGAGGGTGTGTTTGGACTTATATTGGGATCTGACGGTGGTTCTTGTCTCACCCTTGTGTTTCACACACTGTCACATGAAGGGGAATGTCTGTCCACTGTCTTGACTTCAGATTGGGTGATGGAATAACTTAAATTGGATGATTGGACTTATATTCTCTGTTTGTTTAAGCATTCTATTTATAAATTTTTTTTTAAAAATATTTATTTTTAAAAATTAAACCTTCTAAATTTTTGTTTACAAATATAAAAAATTTTTCACTTTTAGGTATAAAAAAAGACTTTTCCCTTTAAAAAATATTTTTTTACCCATTTAAATAACATTTTAATTTTAGTCAAAAAAAATTTTCATTCTAAAAGTAAAAATTTTCATTTTTTAAAAACAGACACCTCATTCAAACAAAAACTTAATCTTCACTCGTTTAGAGTTTGTCCTAAAATCAAACAACTTATGTTGATGTTTGATTACTTGTGTTGTGTGTGTGTTCATCATGGGTGACACCAATGATCGTTTGCATATGCATAGATTCGGATATATTTATTTACGATGTTGCAATATGAGAATTCTTTTATAGGATATATAACTACGCCTTATTGATACATTGTGGTTTCAGTACCGGCCCTTTCATTAGGCCATTTAAGAATATGATTAAGACCCTAATTTAGGAAGGCGCAAATTCTCCTTTAAAATAGCCTACATTTTTGTTATTTTAAATTTTAAAAATTAATTAACAATTTTTTTTTTTCAGTTGCCATTGAGGCCTCTTTGAAGGTAAAAATTTTGAGATTTGAGATTTTTGGACTCTCTGTGTGTGTGTGTGCGTTTTTTTTTTTAAATGAAAGTTGTCTGTGCATTCTTCAAAAAGAAAAAGTAATTCCCTAAAAAAAAAAAAAAAGGTAATTGCTTGGAGAAATTTTAGGGAGTGACCGAGTAGGAAAGATAATGTATATGAAAACGAAAAGTCTCATCTCTTAAAAAAAAAAATAAAACCTACTTTATTTACTTTTAACGTAATATCTCTTCTATTTCTCATACTTTCTTCTACTTAAAATCTTTTCAAGACTTTCTTTTTGTCACTTTCTATTCATATCTTTTCAATCACTAATTTCTTTTTTTCTTTTTGGTTAAATAATAACCTTCCAAAAATTTTTATTAATAAAATAACTAAGAACAATCGAGAACAATCATGATTATTCCTTTGTTCCTAATTATAACTTTTGAGGTTGGCATTTTAACAAATATCCCACTATTTTGTTGTTGCTATTTATGTGGTGTGTTGATTTGATTCGTAAATAAGGGGAAAAAAAAAAAGGTTAAGAATAAATATGTGTAATAGAAAACATGCATCGAGTATGACAAACTCAAGAAAGTTTGATTCAATTTCAAAAAAGGAGCTCTTGAAAAATTTATCCCAAGTAGTAAAAACGATATAACAAAAGTCAAGTGAATAAACAATTAGAAAAAAAAATTAGATAAGTCAACAAATAATGATGTGATAGTAGAAAAAACCATTGAGAATAAGAATGATGAAATGTGTGATAAAGTGATGGTTGATGAAGAAGCTCAACAAGCCAAATGAAGAAGATGATGTTGAAAATGTTCATTAGATATAATGGATGGTTATGTAATTTTTAATGAGATTTTTTTTTTAAATTTTAATGCAGAATATTTTGATTATAAAAATTTCTTTTGAATAGGTCCCATTTGAAAATTTTTGTTTAAGACTTCAAAACATGTTGAACCAGTCTTACGTAGTTTTAAATTACCATATTGTTATCAGTTATTTATACTGTTTGATTGTGATACATTCTCGAATTAGGGTTCGTTTGGTGAACGCATTGCATTTACATTGCGTTTGAATGTAATGTATTGAATGCAATTTGTATTTGGAAGAAAAGCATTAGCATTGCATTTGAATGCAATGTGTGTTTGGGGGAAAAGTATTTGAATTGTATTTTAATAATAAATATGTGATGTGATGGGTAAAAGTAGAGAGAAAAAAAAGAAGGAGAGAGAATATATGATGTAATTAATAAAAGTAATAGAAAAAGTGAAATAATAAATAGTGATTGTGTTAGATTTAAAATGTGATGTGATTGGTATTTGAATGAAATGTTTTTGTATTTGGGGGAAAATTGCATTACATTTAAATGTAATGCCAAAAAAATTTGTATCCCAAACACCTACTTAATTTCAGATGGAACTACTAATTTGTATGTAGTACTAATTTCCAAACTTAAGATTCTTTTAAATTATTGACATGTGTAAAGAAGAAAACAAGCTGGGAAATTGCCCTAGGTATTTGGAAGTTGTGTCCATAAACTACTTTTTGTCAACATGTTTTTATATATTTTTTTAATTTTTTTGGGCTCTTTAGATAAAAAAACTGGAGTAGTAGTACATTAACTCAAGCACATTGCCCTCATCCCCAAGTGAGTTTTTCACAATCCCAAAACCATGGGAACTCAACTTACTCCAACTTCAAGCCATGTTTGAGTTTGACCACTAAAAGAGATTGAGACCCATTTCCACTCAACTACTCCACAGACACTTTTGTCTTTGCCTTTTTGTTTTTTTTTTTATTGTTTTTTTTTTAAGGTGACAATATTATACAATTAGGGTCGAAATCATAACGTGGGAAACAACAGCAGACATGTTCTGATCTGCCTAGGGGACCCACTGACACGTAATGCTAACGTGATTTTTTCATCACCACCGTCCTCCTCGTTTACGGAGTATAAATGCATGCCGCTCTACATAAAATATTCCCCTTTCCCACCGCTACACTATTACCTTTTTCATTTGCTTTGAGTCTTTTTGTTTTTCTTCTTATTTACATGCTGTGTATATTTTACATAGCAGGGTAAAACAAAATGCTATTAACTAAAACAATTAGCATATTATATGACAACGTTAGAATAGCATTCTAAACTTTGGAAGGAGACAAGAAAGTGTTTGTCCTTCACCAACTGTTTTGGAAAATAAGAGTACCATAAACATAACGTGAGAAGACATTTTTTACTTTCTACTTGACTTCAAGCCACCCTTTTTCTAAATAAATTAGCAAATAGGTATCCATATACATATTTATACGTATATATATTACATATTTTGAACAATGATCAATATCATGAAGGAATTATAAAAAATAAGAAAAAAAAAAAAACCTTGTTAGGGTAAAAACAAAAGAGAGACAACATTGTCATTCCGGTTTGTAAAATGAACAGAGCTTGTATGCTCATAATATTCATTACAAAAATGTTCATAATTTATATGATTGCCTTTTTTTTTTTTGGCGTGGTTCATTCAACAAATTACAACTTCCAAGAGTTAGCGTTTGTTTGGGACAGGCATTGCGTTTGCATTTCATTTGAATGCAACGCTTGAAATGTAATTTACGTTTGGAGGAAAAGTATTTACATTGTATTTGAATGTAATGTGTGTTTGGATGTAAAAGATGTGAGTTTTATAAAAATAATTATTTTATGATGTGATTGGTAAAAGTTATATTAAAAAAAGAATAAAATATAATGAGTGATGTGATTGAAAAAAATGATAAAAAATAAATATATTATATTTTGAAGTGTAATGAATAATATATAATAGATTATTATTATTAATTTACTATATACATGGCCAATACTTACGTAACCAATGAAGGCACTCCGTAGCAATTATGAAGGTTTTTTTTTACTACAATTCCTCGCTGACAAAGAGCAACAGTAAGCAATTAGAATTAATTTGACGCCAAATTGATAAAACCAATAAAATTGTTCAGGTGCACTATTGAACACGTAAGGCCATTTTTTCCAACTTGTAGTCCATTTGTATCCACACACATATATATATATTGTTGAAAGTTGATAAGAACGGTTACGAAATCAATTTGCTGAATGATGAATCTATTACATCATTAATGAGTAATATCACCTGTATCACAATATATATTGTTGTGTGTATTCACAAAAAAAACTGAACATTGTGAAAATAGAACATTATCTCTGCACATTGATGTGCATGCCTTCCTCTTTATTTCCCTCTTTACATTAAATGATACATAATTCTTTGTTCAAAACTTGTTTATCTTTTGTTATAAAATTATAATAAAACGATAATGGCGTTTTTTGCGTTAAATATTTTCATGTCCAATCGGAATACAATAAAGCCAATGTGCACGTTTTTTTTTTCCCAAAAAAAAAAAAAACCAAATTACAGCTCCGAGTAAGGTGTGTTTCGGTCTTTAATGCAAATTGGATTTATTAACTTTATTTTTATAAAGTTACATCAATAAAATTTTTAAATATTTGTTAGAATATCCAATAATTTCAAGTTAATAAACGACACCTGAATACTCAATAAGAGCCTCACACCAGCACGTTTGATAAAAGTGTGAAGATATAAAAACAAAGTTTTTAAATTTTATCAAAATGTCAGTCATTTTAATAGTCGTACTACCTATACCATGGATATATCTGATACCTTTGCCACATTTGATTAGTCAATTCTTCTCTAAATTGATTCATTTGATTATGAGTATTGTTGTCATCTGATACTTCAGGACCTTCAGGCACGTCATCGTCAACATCATCTTGATTGGTGTTATGCGGTTGTGCAATTTCGTTTATTGGTACATCGTCAATATCATATCGTCGAAGAAGCTTGTCCCGCTCCCTAACTATTATGATAAAATTATGTACTATTGCGCACGCCACTGGTATAAGAACTTGCTTCTGTATCAGGTAGTTATTAATTCTCTTTAATATTTTGAACCTCGCTTTCCATAGGCCGAATGTCCTCTCGATGTAATTTCGTAACGATGAATGAGTATAGTTGAAAACTTCTTTAGGTGATCCCAAACCTTGACGCCGACGCCTATATTCAAGCAAATGATAAATGTCACTTCTAAACGGCGTTAAGAACCCGTTATTGTTAAAGTATCCGGCATCACCTAAGTAAAAATTTCCTACGTAAGAAAAGTAACAACTTCTCATCAGAATATATATTTGTGGTACATGTGTATAACATAATGACGTAAGGAAACTTAAAAGACAGCTGTCAAACCTGGTGGAGGTATTGGAAAACCGTAACGGTTAATTGCAGTTTCCAGCACACGTGCGTCATGTACCGAACCCTCACACCCTGAACATATATACGTGAACTTCATATCAAATGAACATGCTGCTAATATATTTTGAGAGTACGTTCCTTTCCTATTTCTCCACGCTGCAGCGTTACGCGATGGTGGAACACAAGGCACATGAGTGCCATCAATGGCATCGACACAACCCTGTAACAACAAAGCAAGAGTCAATAGTAAATTATTAACAACTACAAATTTGCAGTGTCTTTAGTACTAAATTATTATGAGTTACTTACATCAAACCACGGCCTATATTTGTAATGATTTTCAACAATGAATGGTTGCACTCTGTTAAAATCAGGAGGAGTTATTATTTCGTTCTTGAGGCTACATATAGCTAGTAGCACAGTGAAAAACCACCTTGATATTGTTTCTCCTGAGTGGTTCCAATGATCAGCTGATTCGGCATTAGTTGTCCCCTGACATATGATATACAAAAATATAAATAGCTGCTCATCTACGTTTATATGACTTGTTGGTCGAAGTAGTTGTCGGCTTTCTAACAAATTTGATAAATTCTTAAACGTTCTTTTATCCATCCGAATCTTCTGCTTGATTTTGTTAGGATTTCCATTAAGAATTTCGTCTACTCTCATCAATCCTGACAACATTGAATCATGCAATGGTTCTCTATAACTTATATTCATCCTGTAAGCAGTAACAAGTAGACATGTCGCAAAGGCCAAAGTCTCCTCATCATCACTATCACTTTCACTACCACTATCCACGTTTGCATTTAAGGTTGAATTTTCAGTTGGGTGTGACATTTCATGAACCTACATTTTCATCAACATATTTATATCAACTACTGAAAAAACACAAAAGCAACTTACTTTTTGACGGAGTAGTTGTCCATCAATTGAAATAAAATCTCATAACTAGCAAATAATGGCAATGAAAATGGTATGGTAATAAGTTCAAGTTTACGATACATATATAACTGAATAACATAAAGCAATCAATAAAATTGTTAAAATGCAATGGGATAATATTCTAGTTATTAGGATCTTCTGGTGGAAATGGAGGGCAGTTAGGTTGTTGCGGAGCACTTACTCGGCCTAATGTGTCGTTTACAAATGCCAGTCTTGTTGCATCAGTACAATCCAGGAAGGTAGGTATCCAAGCACAGTTGTCGTAGAAATAACGCATCATTTTGACTACATCCCCGACATTAACTCCCAGTTGTAAGATAGCTTTTTCACATGCAGCGATGGCATCTTGAGAACCTCCGTAGTCTCCCGAATCCATTCGTGGCCGTTTTGCAGTACGCTCAACTAGATGGGTGGATATCTGTTGGATTGCTTATGCCATAATAGTATCATTTCCTAACTTTTGCTTTCGAATTGAATACCGCTCCTTATGTTTAGAAGAACCTCCTACATCCCTCTCTTCATCATGAAAAGACTCTTCATCATTACCTAAATCATGGTCTGGTGATAACTCTGCAGTAAGGTCTACATTTGTCCCCACACCGACCATGTATTCATTAGTTAGTACGTGGTTGTCGAAGATATTGTAGTACAATTCCTCGAACTTTAGACCCTCGTAGCGCAACTCACGAGCATCTGAGCTATATTGCTGCAAAAATTTGGTACCACAAGATTATGCTTACCTAACCAATGGTTACACACCACAAATTGCAATAAAATACAAACACAATTTACAGCTGTGCATCATACAACCCATATATACTTACCGCTAAGAAGCTCTGCCAAATGTCATTTGAACAGCTAATCGACTTCGTCTGTGGGTCATAGTCAAGTCCAGTATGTGCCTTTAATGCCTTCCAACATCTATATGTCTTAGCCATTCTTTCTTTTTTGGATTTTAGCTGTTTGTATGTGCAAGGGGGAATAAATTCAGTTCCCCATTCCTCTAGTGCTTTAGGTGGAGGAAATCTACCACCATGCGTGTTCTTGAACGTACTCAAATGGGAAAGTAGTAGGAACTCATTCTCTTCAGTCCATTTGTAACTGTCTTTTCGTGGTGGCATCTACGTAATTGCAGCACGTTTGTAAGTAATATGACAATAATAATAGCCACATACAGACTTAAGATGTCATTCCATGAATCATCATCATGTATTTATGCAAAAAAAAGCTACTTGATTACCGTGTTTGAACCGACTGAACTCTCGGCTTCAGTACAACGAACTTGTGAGGCGGCTGACAATGTGGACCAAAGAATTTTTTGTTGAGGAAAGTCTTTAATGTGATGGGAATGTCGTTTTTTCAAATTGCGAGTAGATCGCCGACTCGGTTGAATACTACATGGTTTGCCACAATAGGAAAGAGCTTCCAACTGTATACCCGTGATTACGGATTAGTTGTATAGCTGGGAAAAATTTGGGAGCTGATTGCAAAAAAAGGCAATTCGCCGAGACCTTTGCAAGCAAAACGCGGATATATTGGTTTAGCGGAGCAAAGAGTGCTCGAGTCCAATAATTGGTAATATGTAAAGTGCCATAAACTGGATATACAATCGGTGCCGAACGTGGTTCAGCCAAAAAATGGGTTAAACAATAAATCACACAACAGTGAATGTGCCATCCATAAATAGGGAGTGCCACATTGGTCGACTTTATAAGTTAAGCAATTGGCTACAATGGAAATAAGGCGAATAATAACAATTCAAAACGACAACAGATAACAAAATAGCATGGTTTAGAGCATACCGCTTCTACTGATGGAATTTGCAAGCTACGCCTTTCCCGTTGAAGGAGTGACAGAGGAGAATAACCTTTACACAACTTGGCTCTTGAATGCAATAAAAATTGTCAATTGCAATAAAATGACCACCTCTATCCATAAAAAAACTCTGTGTTAGTAGATGTATGAATGTTCACAATAAAAAACAAAACATTGACAACATTATAGTATTGAACCAATTGTTTACAACATCTCCTAATATCATCAGAAATGCACATAAACAAAGTGTAACATAACACATAAGCCTTTAAACCAAACACAGTTGTAAATTAACCTGTAAAATGGCCACATTTACTTGTAAAGGTACTAACCGTTCGGCAACAGTTGCTTAGTATGCAATAAATTGTATAAATCCACACAAAGTTCAACTTCCTACTCAAATACGGCAAAAATTAGTACATGTGAAAAATTTGGACTTCCCTGCATAAACGAATTGGTTACATAAACTGCATTCCCTGTAATTGCCTGTAATTGCCACACGTAATTACATAAAACCACAGTATGCCAAACGCACTCTATAAACTAGTTACATAAACTGCATTCCAATATATATGCATTCTGAAGCACACACGGCATAGAATTTATATTTTCAATCTTCAGCTAACATGAAAAAATCGTGCAGTTAATGCATTTTGCATTTTGCATTTTGCATTATTGTTCACAGAATTTATGCTCTGTGAAGTACAGATGGTTAGGGATTCAGACACAAATGCATAATGCAAAATGCAAAATGCAATATGCAAAATGCACGGTTAATCAACCATCATCATGTAACATCGGTTGAAGTAGTCCGGGCAAAAATTTTACTTTTTGCTAAATACACGACTTCAAATCCCATGAAAACCATCCAGAGACAGACATTAGACAATGGGGGCACATACCTTTTTCCGTCCGGTAGCCCTAAACGCCGACAACCCCAACTTGCCTCAGACAGAAAAGGGGGCCGGTAAGTGCTATGCTGGGAGGCCGAATAGATGGAAATCATTAACTTCACGCTGGTGGAATGCTTCTGCTCGTTGCGGAAGCCAATCTGGATTGCTATTAACCCCCGAACGAAAAAATCATAGTTTTTCGTTTTAATATTCAGAGGGTATTTGAGAGGGTAGTTGCAGATGGGAGTGGGTGTCTAGTGAACGATTACAGCAATGAATTGAAAAAAATGACAGGGTAATTGTGGAAGCACTCTGCTTTGCTTGCTGTAGGAGGGTGGATGCGCTGTCGTCATTCGTCGTTTTTGGGAGGTTGGGTGAAGGTGCGAAACAGACGTAATGTTGGCGTAGTGAACTGAAAAACAAGAAAGGCAGGATGAAAAAAAAGAAAGGCGCTGGTTGTTTGAATATTGTTGTCGTTTTTGGGAGGTTGGGGGAATTTGACTAAACCGACCGTGCAGTTAATGCCGTATTGAAGTGAAAAAAATTTTATTGCAGGATGTAATCTTGGCTGCAGAGGGGTGAGGCAGGGAATATATTCCCTGAAGGTAAGGTCAAGTCCGTGAACAGGACCTGACATCATTTTGTATAATTTTTTTGTTTGAAAAACTGTGTACCGGTTGTTTAACTTATGAACAGTAAATATAATTGTGTTAATTGTTAAAAAGTATTGTATTCAAATGTAATTTTTTTGTGTTTGGGAGAAAATGGCATTGCGTTTAAACGAAAATCTGTTCAAATGCGTGTCCCAAACGCATTATTAAAGTAAGTAAACCACAAAGAAACAATTTCTTTTTTTTTTTTTTTAATTTGAAAACGGGGAACAATAATAAATTGCTCGAATAACATGTTATCCTTCATCGCAAACACAAAAATGAGTAGTTAATGCCTGTTCATTTACTATAAAACTTACTTTTATTTACTTCTTCGGAATGTCCAAAAAGAACACCTTTCTGGATTATTATCCCACAATTTGGATTTTTCCCCCAGATTGTCGAATAAAAAGTGACTTTAGAAGAAGGAAAAAAAAAAAAAAAAAAACCCTAACATAAGGCAACAATCATTAAAAGAGTTATTCTGACAATTTCCTCTTACCTTCCCTCCCCCACCCCCACCACCGCCACAACACACAACCCCACCCACCCCAACACACCCCCCCCCTCTCCTTGCTTTTCTCCTAAAAAATCCTCTGAAGATCAACGACTCTCCAAAATACAGCTAGGAGCCAATCCTCTTCTAACATGTCTTCAAAGGCCGACATTTCCTACCAAGACTACAAGAAAGGGACCCTGGCCCGAGGCAGGCAGTAGGCCCAACAACAATTCATAGTCACATGAAAGCAAAGATCTAAATGTTCATAATTTACCTAAAAATAACGACCACATTTCATATAATTAATTTATAATCCTCCTCATTTCATCAATTCAACAGTGCATTTAAAAAAAATTGTATACAAATACATAAAATTTAGCAGCAGCAAAAAAAAGTTTTCGAAATTACAAGCATTACTAATTATGTGCAGAACTAAGATGTGTATAACAAAAGGGACATAAGTAACAAATAAAAGGTTCATTCTAGGGAGAAACTGAAGCTTTCACACTTTTTCTGGGGGACCAAAGGCATGTTACCACAGCCAAATCTTCTCCCTCCGAGCTAGCTATGGAACTGAATTTTATTGCCGAGACATCGGTGCCATTGGCATTGAAGATGGCTGGTTGTAAAAATTACCATCTGGACCCTGGTATCCCTGGTACGAATTTGCTGGCGTTGTTGCATAGGGAGAGACCCCATTCACAGGAGGCCCCACCGTTGGATAACCAGACATTGTGGGTGGTGGTGGTGTTATGCTGTAGCTATATGAGAGATTAGCCATGGACCCAGTAGCAGTCTGCATAAATTGGGGCACTGGGTACTGCGGCATTGGTGGTAGTGGTGGCAGTGGTGGAGGAGATGATGCCGGAGGAGGTGGTGGCTCGTTTGGATTAAATTGTTGGCTAGAGTCGGGATGAGGAAAAGGAGGAACTGGTGGAGGTTGAGTATTCTGAGGAACATAT
This sequence comes from Antiaris toxicaria, assembly GCA_035233585.1. Lineage (NCBI taxonomy): Eukaryota > Viridiplantae > Streptophyta > Magnoliopsida > Rosales > Moraceae > Antiaris > Antiaris toxicaria. The sequence continues at coordinate 55,219,304 of CP141157.1, forward strand.
GGTGATTGATCGTTCTCTAGCTTAGGCCTCTTCTCGGATGGATAGTCACCAGAGGATTCTTTCATTGTGTTGCCTATGACGCCCTCTGATGCCAGTGAGGATAGAACATAAGAGAGCATCTGAGCTGAGGATGTTGAGGCGGTTAGTTTTGCTGCCACTGCTGCAGCGGCAGATTTGCGGGGGTCTTCCTCCACGTGTCCTGATTTTTCAGAAAAAGGTGCTGCATGAGCGTACATTACAGGAGCAGATTGCTCCTTATCTCCTGCTATAAAGCTGTGTGGCGCTACTGAAGTGTGGACCTCCTTCAGACCATGGTCAGCAGCTAGTGACGATGGCATATTGTCGCGGCCTACCAATTGACGGCAGATACTAGTAGCATGCTCCGACTGGGACTGTGCAGCCTGCCAAACAAAACATATTCAAGGATAGCAATATAAGAACCATATACTAGGACTTTTACTCCATATTTGGTAAGAGGAGAAAAGTGTGGGATGGGGGGGGGGGGGTGTGGTGTGTGGTGGGGTGGTGGGTGTGGTGGGGGGGGTGTGGGGTGTTGGTGGGTTAATTTAAAAAAAAAATAGATTGCAGAGCTTTTGAAGAGAAAATGGATCAGGCTGTTTGACAGGGGAGAAAGAGAGAAAATTGAGGGGATGAAAGCACCCATGGGTCCCGCTGTTTTTTATCCATCCAAAAGCAGAAATATTTCTAAAGAAAACTTATTATAAATGAAGAGTCAAATTACTTTTTCATCTTGATGTTCAAAAATATATATTTTTTATAGTTAAATAGTCATTCACTTAATCACACATTGTCACATTCTATCTCTCTCCAATCATACCATTCAAGATAAAAGGCCTGATAACATTGATTCTTCCGTTCATATTTTCTATCCTATCCCTAACATGTTTTCTTTCCTTCCTACGAAACGGCATGTAATCAATGTGCAGATGAGCCGATTTATCATGAAAGCTTAAAGCTTGTTATATTCGGAAAGACAAGACGAGCTATTTGACTAAAGCTTTGATTTCATTAATTTGACAATGGACCCAAAAAAAAAAAAAGAAAAAAGAAAAGAAACAGAGAGAACTAAAGATGTTTTACGAATTGGATTGAAGAACACCAAACCTGAAGTTGATTACGGACTTGATCCAGCTTAAATTCCTGTGAACAAAATAATATCAGCTTTGCATATTGTCCAAATATTTGTATTTATACCAACAATTGGCAACTACAAAGTACCCTGCCAACAAACCTGCTCTCGGAGAGCCTCTCGCAAAAGAGACACAAGACTAGCTCTCGACAATTCAACTGTAGTTAGTTGTTCAATGCAGTCTCGCAGTACAGAATTCTGCCCCTGCAACTCCTCCACAAGTGTAGACCCATGAAATTTCCCTGCACCTAGAAAGAATTTAGGAGAAAATTGGTTTATCTGGCCTATGTAAGCTAAAACGGCAAGAATCAGGGGTAGAAGCACCAGAAATTTGTTTCAGTGGAAGCACCTTTTCACTCTATGTTTCTTTTTTCCTCCTAATATACCAAGTTTAATTGGATTTTTTAAGTTTCAGCCCACAAAAATATGTAGAAATTTTGTATTGTATAATAAAGTTTGAAACAATAAGGATATATTACTAAGTGGAAATAGCAGAAATATTTACTTTTAAATTTAGCAAATCTCAGCGGGGAGAAAATGAGGGATTAATTTTGAAATTTACAAAATCTGTGTAGAAGTAAATACGTAGAAAAGATTCCAGTGGGGGCATGTTTTCAAGAAGAAACTTTCTAAGGGGTCAAAATGAGCGCGCAATTGAAATGTTCAAAATTGATTCCCTCATTTTCCCAATTATATATCTATAAGATTATATAAAATAGGGACTACCACTTTTACTTCAACATTTGGAGGTAGTCGAAGTAAAAGAGTCATTTATTTTATACAAAACTACCTCTTTATGTTTTTTTTTTGACAACATCTTTCCCTCTTCTTTTTAATTAAGTACTTTCAAGTAAAAAGTAAAAAGAGATTTTCTTTTCCGATCAAAAGTATTTTTAGTCACATTTTAAGGACAACACGTTATATCACATGTATTTTGCATGAATAAACTTCGAAAGAAATAATAGAATCTAAACATCAATCAAACATCGTTTATATCACATAAAAAAAAATTTTTTTTTTAATTGACAAATAGGATATAAGCTGACTAAGCTAAACAGTGCCTTTTCTCTTCCTAAACCCAAAGAGTAAGAAGCGAGAGCAAAGCATTCTAATTTCTAATAGAATCTGAACATAAATCCTAACATCATTTATATTACATAAAAACTTCCTAAGTTCTTTTGTTCAACCATCCTAATATATAATAACGATACAGAAATTTTTATTTTTTTTTGTTCAACAGTCATCTTATACAGATTATATTTCATCACTTTCTAATAAGTTTACATTATCTTTTTTTTTTTAATTTATTACAATTTTTAATTTTAAAAATGTCGAAACATTAGGAAGTTATTTTATTATTTTCCACTATTTATTTATTTCCAATAAAATCCTAACAGATTGGAGTCAGTTTTGGATGTCTACGGAGTCTAATGGTTAGATCATAGATTTGTGGTTATTTTTCCTTGGTTTTATGCTAGTTAGTTTCTCAGTTGAGTGGTAGACTTGGGCCTATTTATTTCCCTGTAACTGTTCAGAATTTAATCAATAAGAAAGATTTTCTCCATTCTGACTGCGTTCATAATATCAGAGCATAGGTCTTTCTTTGGGAAATCATGATGGTGAAACAGCCATGACTGGGGAAAGGAGTGTCGTAACCTCTGTTACTACAAGTTCAAAGGCTTCTTCAAGCTCAACCGTAACCTTAAACGGATTTGAGAATCCTCCAATTCAATTGACCATTCACAGATTGAACAGTAAAAATTACCTAGAATGGGCAGAGTCAATCAAGCTCACGATCGATGGCAAGGGAAAGCTAGGCCATTTGACAAGTGAGACGGAGAAGCCAGCTGATAATGATCCAGCATTTAAAAAATTGGAGATCTGAGAATTCGCTAGTAATTGCTTGGCTCGTCAATTCCATGGAACCAGCAATCAAGAAGACCTATTGGTTTCTCCCAACTGCAAAAGATGTGTGGAAAGCTGCTATGGAGACGTATTCAGATCTGGAAAATTCATCACAGATCTTTGAACTGAAAACCAAGTTGTGGCATTCAAAGCAAGGAGATCAAGAGGTTACGGAGTATTATAATGAGATGAAAGCACTATGGCAGGAGTTGGATTTGTGCTATGATGAAGAATGGTATTGTTCAAAAAATAGTGGACGGTATTTGAAAATGATGGAGAACAACAGAGTATATGTGTTCTTGGCAGGACTGAACAAAAATCTTGATGCAGTTAGAGGAAGGATTCTGGGTAGAAAACCACTGCAATCTCTTCATGAAGTATTTGCTCAAGTCAGGAGGAAAGAAGATAGAAGAAAAGCAATGACGGGAGAGAATAGGCAGCCTACATAGGCAACAAGGAGCAATCAGTCTGCTCAATCTAGGCAGCCACAGCAAAACAAGAAGGGTGACAAAATCTGGTGTGATCACTGCCACAAGCCTCGACATTCTAGAGAGATGTGCTGGGAACTAAGCCTCAAAGCTGGCAGCCAAGATCATTCAATCAGACAAACTGTGATACAAGGGCATCTCAAGCAGGAGTCGAGGAGCAAAATGGTGAAGGAAGAATCTTAGAAACACCTTCATTTAGTAAGGAACAGTTAAAACAACTCAATAAACTTTTTCAATCCACACAATTCTCAAGTAGCGTGCCTTCTTCTTGTTCTTTAGCCCACAAAGGCAACTACTCTCAAGCTACAGCGTTTAGTGTGTCCAATCCTGGTCGACCTTGGATCATAGATTCAAGTGCAATTGACCACATGACTGGGTGTTCAGAACTATTTTCTTCCTATAATCCGTGTGCAAGAAATCAAAAAGTCAAGATAGTTGATGGTTCTCTTTCAGCAATTGCTGAAAAAGGAACAATAGCTATTTCTAAACGTCTTGTTCTTCATGATGTTTTACATGTTCCAAATCTTTCTTGTAACCTGTTATCCATAAGCAAGCTAACATGTAACCTGAAATGTTGTGCTAAGTTCTCTTCAACTCACTGTGAATTTCAAGAATTGGACTCAGGAGAGACGATTGGCAATGCTAAGGAAAGTAATGGACTCTACTACTTCGAAGATCGTGGAAACTTGAGTGAACAAGTTCATAAGGCATAGATAACTAGTCTTGAATCATTTTCTAAATCTAGTAGCAATATAATGTTGTGGCATCTTAGGTTAGGCCACCCTAGCTTTCAATATTTAAAGTACTTGTTTCCTGATTTGTTCGTAAATAAAAATCCACCTTATTTTCAATGTGATATTTGTCAACTTGCAAAAAATCATTGTGCATCATTCCCTATGCAACTTCTTATGAGTGATGTCTGGGATCCATACAAGGCACCAACAATTTCTTTAAAATAAAAAAAAAGGTTCTTAGCTCTAATGGATGATCATACACGAGTGTGCTAGGTTTACTTAAAGAAAAATCAGAGGCTGAACATAGTTTTAAAAATTTTTACACTATGGGTGAAACACAATTTCGAGGGAAAATTCAAGTGTTTAGAAGTGAAAATGGAAAAGAATATTTCAATAAAATTTTGGGTGCATCTTTCTTGGAAAAGGGAATTATACATCAAAGTTCTTGTTTAGCCACACCAAAATAAAATATAGTGGCAAAAAAAAAAAAACCATCTCCTAGAAGTAGCTAGGGCATTAATGTTTACAACAAAAACACCTAAGTACTTAAAGGGGGAAGCTATTCTTACTAATACTTATCTAATCAATAGAATGCCTTCAAGAACTTTGAATTTCGAAACACCAATAAATCTGTCTAAAGAGTATTTTCCAAAGTCATAGTTGATTTTTGATTTGCCTCTTAAAATAATTAGGTGTGTTGCCTTTGTACATGTGCATGACCATCATCGTAGTAAGTTGAATCCACGAGCATCATAATGTATTTTTCTTGGATATTCTCCAACACAAAAACGAAAAAATTCTTGGTTACTACGGATGTCACCTTTTTTTGAAAATCAATGTTTTATCTTAAGCTCCTCTTCAAGCGGAGAATGGTTGTGAAGACTCATTACTTGTTGTAGAAGGGAATGACACGGTGCCAAATAAAAAGTCTAATTTGTTGATGAATCCTAATGTTTTAATGAATACATCATTGGATTCCGGTACTTTACATCTAGAAAGTAGGCAGCCTGCTTTAGTGCCCACAAATGGAGTTAATACTAGATTGAAAATGATTTAGGAATGGGAAAGAAAGGAAGATGTGAAATTGTCTACTCAAGAAAAAACCACACTCAGTGGAAGGAGAATATTACAACCTTGCAGAGTCAAGAGTCCATCCCGAGATCAGACCTATATGCTACAAAATATTTGAGTCCAAGGACTCCTATTGATCCATGCCCCATCCTTCTGAAACAAAAACTGATGATCTTAAACCTAAAAATCTTCCCATCGCTCTTAGGAAAGCCACTAGGACTTGCACAGATGTATAGAATTGACTATCAAGAGACTTTTGCTCCAATTGCAAAGTTAAATACAATGCGTGCGTTACTTTCTATTGCTGTTAATTTGGAGTGGCCCCTATATCAGTTAGATGTTAAGAATGCATTTCTTAATGGTGAAGTAGAAGAAGTCTTTATGGATACTCCGCCAGGGTTGGAAGATAATTTTGGAACCGAAGTGTGTAGACTAAAGAAGTCTCTATATGGTTTGAAGCAGTCACCTTGAGCACGATTTGAGAGATTTACAAGGTCAGTTACGAATCGAGGCTACAGTCAAGCACAGACAAATCACACTGTTTACAAAGCATACCAGAGATGGGAAGGTGGCTATTTTGATAGTCTATATGGATGACATCATTCTCACCAGTAGTGATGAGAATGAGAAAGCTAGATGTAAAAGGAGCCTTGCAGCAAAATTTGAGATTAAAGGCTTGGGAGGCCTACGGTATTTCTTGGGAATGGAAGTAGCTAGATCTAAAACTAGGATCCTTGTTTCGAAGAGGCAATTTATTTTAGATCTACTTGAAGAGATAGGAATGAGCGGGTGCAAGCCAAGTGATACTCCAATGGAGCGAAACCACAAACTTGGGGAAAAGACCAAGGGAGTGCCAATTGAATTTGGAAGATATCAACGGCTTGTCGGGAAGCTGATTTATTTTTCCCACACGAGGACAAACATTGGATTTGCTATGAGTTTTGTGAGCCTGTTTATGCACTCACCATATAAGGAGCATCTTGAAGCTATATACAAAATTCTGAGGTATCTAAAAGGTACACTAGGAAGAGGACTCTTGTTTAAGAAAAGTAGACAGAGGAATGTGGAAGTTTTCACAGAAGCTAATTGGCCTAGGTCAGTTTCAAATAGAAGATCTACATCGGGCCACTATACGTTTCTCTGGGGTACTCATGTCACATGGAGAAGCAAGAAACAAAACATTGTAACCAATAGTAGTACAGAGGTAGAGTTTAGGGCCATGGCAAATGGAATGTGTGAGATTTTATGGCTTAAGAGAATTCTCGAAGAACTGAAGCTTAAGTTAGAACCCCCTATGAAGCTTTTATGTGATGATACGGCGACAATTAGTATTACAAACAACCCTGTACAACATGATCACATAAAGCATGTTGAAATTGACAGGCATTTCACCCACGAGAAGCTTAAGAGCAAAGTTATATGCATGCCATTCATTGTTACCAAGCAACAAATAGCTCATGTCTTAACAAAGAGTCTTCCTAGACCTAGGTTTGGAACTCATGTTAGCATGTTGGGCATGATGAACATAGGAAGTTATCTATTATTTTCTGTTATTTATTTATTTCCAATAAAACCCAAACTGATTAGGAGTCAATTTTGGCTATCTACAGATTCTAATAGTTAGGTCCTATATTTCTGCTAGTTAGTCTCTCAATTGAGTGGTAGACTTAGGCCTATTTATTTCTCTATAACTCTTCAGAATTGAATCAATAACAAAGATTTTCTCCATTCTATCTGCGTTCAAAAAACAATTATAGGTTGGTCACATTTTTCATCTTTCTATATTATACATGTTTAGGTTCAAGTTTCAACTCTAGTTATAAGTTGAATTAGCATATATATACTTTCATATATACTTTCTTAATGATAACAATTAGGGAAAAAAAATTTTGAATTGAAAAATTGTTGAGCATAGATTTAATAATTTCAAGCAAAGTTTTTTTGAAAGAAAACATACAAGGTAAAATATATTTTGGAACTAACCAGGGTTGTGCCTAAGGCACGTCCCTTGTATTAGTAATCTAAATAAGAATGCTTTGTCACAATCAATGTGAAGACAGCAAGCTCGCCACTAAGCATTCGTCTAACAGAACAAAAATCAGCAATACAAAATTAGAGAATCTGAACATGCAAAACACATAATTTGTAACAAAGAAATGCCGAACATACAACCTCGAGAACATACCTGTTTTGATATCACCACCGATTTCCTTATCCACTTTCTCAACAAAGTTGATAGCATTTCTACATTTGCTTACTATTACTTCTTCGTCCATCTGCCCATAAACAACCTGATAACCTGAAACTATCTTGTCCAGGGTACTCCCGGCAGAATGTTTCTATTGAGAATAGATATTCAATAGTCAATACTCAAATTGCGTACATAAGATTTTTTTTTTTTTTTTTTTTAAGCAAAGCCTCCATAGAAGGAAGAACAAATTTATGAAAGGGGGAAAAAAAAGTATGAAACAGATTTAATGGGACAGTCTGCTGGAAAAATTTGCATTACCAATTTGACACTCAAATGCTTTCCATTTCTGTTATTGGTTTCCAGGTGCCTTCCCATAAGCTCCTCCTTTAAAATCTGGCCCCGAGAACCAAACACTTTCCTCTCTTCCCATATACTAATCTACACAAGTTAAGGAGAAGAGAAAATTATTAGCTCTATCTCCAGCTATTTACCGACTACAAACAGATTTTTTTTTTTTTCCACTTGTGTGCTAGTGAAAATCCTAGCCAAAACTTACTAGTATAAGTTTTTAACTTTGATAGGTGGACACTGCACAAATACAATGAAACACCAAATTTAAAAAATTTATCCAGAAAATTTCATAAAATTAGAACCAAAAAAAAAAAACACACACACACATACACACACAGAGCAAGGGTAAAAGGCTAAATTAACAGCCCAAGATTTTGAAATTAATATTTCCACCGTTTTAAGAAGACGTCCTCAAAAGTTCAGCCTCATCTAAAGTACATTGCCCTCAGAAGTCAAACAAATACTACCAGTGAAAAAGGAGGGAAAAAAAAAAAGTTGCATTTGCCTTGCTCCAATGACGCAAAGGCAGCAATCACAATGAGAGACTTAACATTTAGGAAAAAATTTATAATCAAGTAGGACTAGAGTAGAAGACCAGTCAAAAGAGTTAGATGGGAATACCAGCCGTAAAGCTGCATTCCTTCCAAATTCATCTCCGTTTTCAGTTACGTCACGAAGAGCGTCTGGAAGAACCTTCCAAAATTCACCAACGAACTCCGAGCCCTTGCGCCTGCTGTTCTGAAGAATATCGTTTGCAAGGTACAGAAAAGCCAACCTCTGGTCACGTGGGGAGCAATGAAATTGCCTATCCCATGTTTCAACAACTTGTCTTGCTTTGTTCATATGGAAAATACACCAGTGAGATAAAGCTTCACATCATTAAGGACTGCAATTAAGCAAATTACCAAGTAAAGAAATAACTGATTTTGGCAAAGAATAAATTCAAACACAGTGCTTACACTAGACTTTTAGAATTTCATACAGAAAAGGAATATTATATCAGACTTTCATTCAAAATTAATTCATTTATTACTCAACATAACTATATATGCACAAAGTGAAGATACAGACTGACAAACAGAGTTGAATCGTTGTGGTCATGTCAAGACTCAAGAAAAGAAATACGAGCGAATATGATGAGATACTGACAGTACATTGTCTAAAGAAGGAATATTATATCAGACTGTCACAAAAAAATCCATTCATTTATTACTCGACATAACTATATATGTACCGAGTGAAAATGTTTACTGACAAGCGGAGTTGAATCGTTGTTGTCATGTCCAGACTCAAGAACAGAAATACGAGCGTATATGATGAGAAACCAAGAGTACATTGTCTAAAACCAAGCATCAAGAGTTATAAACACAAAAATGGAAATTAATTTCTTCATATATTGTGAGGATACTCTCTATGCTGGCCTGTGTGTTGTTGAGCTTGGTTAGCTTTTCCACAAAGATTTGTGGATTGAATGTACTGCCCATGACTTCCGAAAGGATTGGCTCAACAATTGGAGCTTCAATTGCAGACCTCTAAAAACCAGAGGAGCCTTCACGCAACAAAAAAACTTACTTAGAAACCCACACAGATAAATATCCTTCACGAAAAAAATAGCCTTGAAGGAGAAAAGTAAGTAATTTCAAAGATCCAAACAGATTATTGCAGTACGGGGAACAAAAGGTAACAAGTTGACTGCGTAAAATGCGATCTAAAACCAGTTCTTTATTAAAAAAAAAAGAAAAATAACAACAATATTCAGTGCTCATTAATTGTTGATGGGCCTTTGGAAATAATATTTTGATCATGGTTATCATTATATCCACGGACCACAATCACTAACCAAACAAGACTTCCCGTCCTTCTCACACTCTAGAGCAAACATACATACAAACATGTGTGTGTGTGTGTGTATTAACTAGCCACAAATATTTAGTAGCTTACTTGGGATGGGAGTCCTGTCAATATCTAATTCTAGTTACAAATTCCGGGCTTGCATTTGCAGAAAACTAATAAGAATCAATTTCTTAAAAATCAAATTATCAATTCCCACCTTCAGAGAAGACAACAAATGCCAGAAATCCTAAATTTTGCTTCCCTGTTCTTCAACTACTATGAACCATTCTCATCCAACTCAACCAGTTAACAAGGATTACGGTCGCAAAAATCAGGATAAGACAAAAACGAAATTCGAACCACAGTAAAAAAAAAAAAAAAAAGTAAATCCCTAAACAGCCCAAAAAAGAGAGAACAACAAAAACGACAATTTAAAGAAGAAAAAGAAAAGTAAGAGAAATAATTGGAAGCCCTAAAGCTAGGGAAAGAACCTGTGGAGAAAAAATGGCAGCGGAGATAATTACTGAAGAATCAGAAGAAGCAGGCGAAACGTGAATGCTCGGGCTCTTCTTCCATGAAAGATTCTAGAAGGAATTTGGGGAAATTTGTCAGGTAATTGGCGGAATCGGAAGAACCGGGCAGTAGTTTTTTACTCGACGAGACTGAGGAACAGGGGATAATTGGATTGCTGTTATTATTATTATTATTATTATTATTTTAGAACTATGAAGTAGTTTTGTTGTTGTTGCTGTATTGCAACCCTCGTGTGTTGGTCTGTTGAGTTTTTGCTTGGTTTTAGACGTGACACAGTCGGACGCAAATACGAAGTACTGCGCTGGATGTGGTCGAAAATATCGTGAGGGATTATTTTAGATTCCGAAACTGCCCCTATGTGTTGCGAGATTTTTCCATTTTGGGATTATGATTTTATCAAAACCTAAAGTACACCGCCCGAGAGACACAGAATCTACGGAGGGTAGACAGCCAAATATCGTATCTACAATCTGTTCTGCCCTATCCTTTGACTCCTTTTTATTTTTTTTATTATTATTATTAAGAAGGTTTTTAACAAAAATACATTATATTTTAATTATATTTAAATAAAATTTATTTTTTAAATATTGTATTTAATTAAAAAGTATTTATTTTATATTTAAATGAAATGTATGTTTGGATGAAAAGTATTTTAGAGTTGAAAAGTTGATGTGTTGTTTTAAAAAACTTTTGAATAGTAATTATTTTCGTAGCACTGTTGAAAAAAATTATATTTGAATATAAAATTTACATTTAGTGTAAAATTATATTACGTTTGAATAAAATTAAAATATGATTTTTTTGTCAAACACCACCTAAACAAGATTGTGGTGGATTCACTAAGAAGTTTTACTGAAAATTATCATCAGGTTTGTTTATTAATCATTCATGTGTAATTTAGGGAGCGTTTGGTAAACGCATTGTATTTTGATTGTATTTGAATGAAATTTGTTTTTTGAATATTGTATTTAGTTGAAAAGTATTTGTATTGTATTTGAATGAAATGTGTGTTTGGATAAAAAGTATTTTAGAATTGAAAAGTTGATATGATTGGTAAAAGTAAAGATAAATAGTGTAGTTAAAAAGTTGATGTGATTGTTTTTAAAATGTTTTGAATAGTAATTGTTTTCGTAGCACTGTTGCAAAATTTGTATTTGGTGTAAAATTATATTGCATTTGAGTAAAATTAAAATACAATTTTTTTACCAAACAATACCTTAACCGTTAAAATTTAAATATCTATAATAATTATAATATATCTTATTTAATTATATAGGCTAAAAAATTAAATAAAATTTAAGAAAAAAATAAAATAAGATAAATAATCTTTTATTCTCGATGTAGAAAAAAAGGACAAAAGATGACATCGTTTTTAGAAATTGAAAGTGTAGCAGAATGTGAGATAGCCAAAGAAAGCTTGCCAATAAGGAGAAGTTGTGAATAGAGAAGATGTGAGACAAAGAAAGACAAAGACAAAGATAAATACAAAGCATACCTTTTTTAAGATCACTCTTACGAGATGAGGCTTTGAGATTGAGAGGAACATAATGAGATGAAGAACGAGATGGCAAGAAAGAGAGATAGCTCGACAACCAAATACACCGATTGCGGGCAACAACTTTCGTCGTTTGGTGAACTAGAGTTGACAGGTTAAAGTGATTTTTTTTTATAAGGGGAAAGTGAAGTTATAGAAGCACAAGGTAAAGCCATAGTATTGGTGGGGGAGGTGTTGTTGGGGGGATCATTTAGACAAAAAAGAAAAGGTTAAGCTCAAGATGTAAGAACTCAAAAACGAATATATTTATTGCTGGGAAAGAATGACAACAAAATTAAAAAAAAAAACCCAATAAAATATTCCAAAAATTAATAAACAGTAAAAATAATTTGACGTATTATTGATAATGATTAGCATTTGAATGTAAAGTTCTTGCGTTTGGATGAAAATTGCATTACATTTAAATATAATAAAAATATAATACGAAAACCAAATGCACAATTAGACTCTAAAATGTAGAGTCTCCATTCAGAAACTTGCCATTACCTAATCTACTACCAAAAAAATAGGGGGCTTCCTCGAATTGAACTGAGTTGCGAGCGTCAGCCACGAGTTCAAACATGGCAATTTTGTCGAGTCTTTGGTTGTTTATCATCAACGATGCTGTGGATCTCACTTTCTGGTACTAAAAGGCCTCGACTTGATGGGTCGTGATTTTTTTTTTTTAGGTTTTTTTTTTGTGCTAGTTACTGTGTTTGTAATCAAAGTATTGGTTTCCTTATCCATCCCTCTTGTTTTATTCTTAGTGTTGTTGTTCTTTGGGAGAGGATGGATTTTTTGCGAGGTTATGGATGCTGCTCCTACTAGGATATGGATTCTGACAAGGCTTAAGGCAAAGGTGGTTAGTAAGCATGGAGGTTTTCGGTCAGGATAGTTGTTGTACTTAATTTCGCTTAGAGGGTTTGCTTTCGATTGGATTAGAGTTGTTCTTGGCTTGTTTGGTGGGTTCCAAGCTAGTTTAAGTTGAAGGTATGGCTCCTTCTTATCGTTGTTTCTATCGTATCCACCTATTGTAGGAGTTTAACTCTATGTTAAGTTAAGGGATATTCTGATTCTTTAATAGGTCTTTTAGGTCTACGTGAAAACCATTCTATGGCCCTCATGTCATCTACTGTACTTTTGCTTTTTCTCGACTTATTTAATAAAGTATATCTTCTTCCGGTCAAAAGGCATATCTAATAAAAAAATTTAATGCAATTGGCTTCATATGATAATTAATGTAGAATAACTTTAAAAAAGTATTTCACATTGCCATGTACTTGGCTCTCTCTCTCTCTTTTTTTAATTTAGGATAGAGGAATTCGAATCCTATATATTTAAATAGAATTCGATGTGGATTTACTGCTAAACCATGTCTGTAATCACTTAGCTCTCATTTTTAATGTTCAAATTAAACTACTTTCACTAAGCATGCGTTTGGTTTAATATTTTAGCTTAATCTAATTTACAAATTAAGTTAACCCCCGTTTGGTGACAACATTACACTTGCATTGCATTCAAATACAATGCAATTTTTACTCAAATATAAAATCATTTCATATAAATACCAATTACATTATATTTTAAATCCAATATAATTACTATTAATTATTTCACTTTTTCTATTACTTTTACTAATTACATTATATATTATCTTTCTCTCCATTTTTTTTTTACTTTTACCCATCACATTACATATTTATCATTAAAATATAATTCAAATACTTTTTATCAAAGTAGACATTGCATTCACGCAAATACTTTTCTTCCAAATACAAATTGTATTCAATGTATTGCATTCAAACGCAATGCATTTACCAAACGAAGACTAAATTACTCATTTTGTTTTATTTTAGTTTAGCTTAACTTGTTTTGAAGATTGTAAAAATAGAGATAACTTGTATTAAAAATTATGTTCAAATAATAAAAATAAATTCTATTAAATTAAACTAATCTAGAATCAATTTGCTCAATTTAATCTAACTTACAAACTTGATTAAACGAAACTAATCGTATGCTTAGATTGGAGGTTTATTTTTGAAAATGAAAAATTTTAGATTTGGAAAATAAAAAGTTATTTGAATTATTTTCTAAAAGTAAAAAATTGTTTGGATGAATAAAAAATTTTCTTTATCTAAAGATAATTTTTTTTCTATTTTCAAAAATAAAAATTTTTGAATATTTAAATATAAAATTATAAGAAGATTTATTTTTTTAAAATAAAAAATTTTTCATTTTCTTATATGGAACTTCCAACAAACATAGTATAAGTAAATTTTGCGAAAATTGTCTCTGAACGTGTAGTTGTCGCAATCAATCGAGCAAAAATGATAAGAAAGTGGCAATTTGGGTTTGGAATGATTACCCGAATGAAATTGACCCAAATGCCTAACACGAAACCCAAATTGGCTTGAAATTATTAATATTTTTGATAAAAATTATATAAATATAGATAAAATATATATTTTTAAAAATAAGTTTGAAGAACCAAAATAATGTAAAATATAAAACCAATTATCTAAATTCAGAAGGTGAAACATAAATTAATAACATTTAAATATATTTTTAGAACTTGGACGAGGGATTTTAGATTGGAGACGATAATAGCAGTTTTTGAAACAAAACAGTACAAAAAAAAAGGGGGAAATATACTGCAATTATTATACTTATTGACATATATAATTTCAGCTGTCCAAATGTAAAATTTGTGGCTGCAAAAATCAATGAAACTATCAGTTCACAATGTCAAAGCCAAAGGGCTTGTCTGTTGTACAATTTTGTGGCACGATATTTATTCTGGGCGTTTTTTTTTTATTCTGTTATATTAGGTTTAAACGGAACGTAATTTTTATTTAAATATAAAAATTTTATTTTTAAATATAATATTTTTTATAATATTTTAAATATATTTATTATTTTATAATATTTTAAAAATAAAATTTTTAAAATTCATTTATATTATATTATTTTTTTAATTTATTTTTATTAATTATATCAACTTTTCAATTCTAAAATATAATTTTAATATTTTTTATCAAAACACACCTTATATTTAACTATAAAATAAATATTTTTTATCAAAATATAAAATATATTTAATACATTATATTCAAATATATTTTAAATATAATTTGTTCACACCTCGTTATATATAAACCACTAAACTGTAGCAGGAAAACAAAACAAAAAATAAATAAATAAAAGTGCTAAATTACAACAAACCCGAAGAGTTTATCAGCCGTCGGACTAGTGTTCGGCCATACTCTCCAGGGATGCCTTCGTCATTTCACGCAGAATTTCCACGTGGCTTAAAGCGATTGGACTTTCCCCATCATTCTCTGATGCAACGGGGTTGATGGATGATGAAGATCATTGTCTCCTCCGATTGCCCTCGAAAAGCTCGTCAATATAGCTCTCTAAATCCTCCGGCTGAAACTTGATATACTTTTCCGTCTGTCTCCCTGGATCCAAATACTGCGAGTACCTCCCCAAGAACGCCCTGTATGCCGGAATCACCACCGCCGTTATCGACACCCTCAGCTCGGACTGCAGCTGCTCGTCGCTCACCACCCACGAGCTCTGCGTCCGGTGAATCTCCTCGAACATGGCGTTGAAGCTCTTGAACCTCTCCTTCAGCACCGGCTTCGCCACTTTCCCATTCACCACGCTCAGCCCCTCGTGTCCCAAACACCCCAAGAGCTTGCTCCACGTCTCTCTCTGGTAGTTCTTGTGGAACTGCCTCAGCTCTGACGACCTCTTCCGGCACCATGTGTCCCCCATTAGGCCGTGGATCTCCGCCGATGTCTTGATCTTCTGTAATATGTACCGTCCGTTGTTCATCATGAAGATCGAGCTCAACGCTACGTCCTTGTACAGCTTTGATTTCCCTTCTAGGTAGCAGTCCAGCAGACCCATCACTCTCATCAGCTGGACGGAGAACGGCGACTGGAAATCGTTCCGATTCTCCGACACTCCGTCGCATTCGTCTTGATCATTACTGTCTATTCTAGAATGTTCCTTGAAGACTTGCTCCAGCGTGTCCTTGTACTCGCATGCGTACTTGAGGTAGTTCATGGTGTAGCGTGTTGACGGATGAACCGCGCCGCCGGGCACCGGAGTTCTCCCGGTGTCGGCTTTGATCGAGTTCTCCAGATCACAGAAAAGGCTGATTGCGGCCTCGCCGAGGCGGGACTTAGCTAGGGAGGCCTCCGTCCTCAGCTCGGCGGAGCACTCGTCGGCCGGGAAGAGGCCGTCCATCTTCGGAACCATGTCACGCAAGGTCTCGTACATGTCCAGCGTCTTGAACAGCTTCTCGGCTGAACGTGTCGACATGGCTATGCCTTGGGCGAAGTCGAGGAGCTGAATCACGACTCCTCTCGCCAGGTTGCTGAACAAGCTGGCCGCTATAGAAGGGTGGTCTGAGAACACCGCTTCTGCGAGACTCCTCTCGCCGGTGAAATGAACGGTGGCGCATAGCCTGAATAAACCAAACAAAAAATCATATATTAAATGTAGAATGTTCAGGAAAATATCTAAAATATATTGATTGAATAATTAACTACCTGAAGGTCTTGATCCAGGCGGGTGCGATTTCTCTTTCGAGAGATTCCCAGTGCATTTTCTGAACATCGTCGATGCTGATCTTCTCGAATCCCAAACTCTGCAAGATCTCCTCTAGCGCGTTCCTCCTCGCGATCATGTAAACCTCGCAGCACTCGGACTCGTATCCGCCAAAAATCATCTCCTTCGCGATCTTGTTCATCCCCAAAACGACGTCGCGAGGATACCCCGGGAATGCAGATTCATCCGAATTGTTGTTATTATTATCATCACCACCCTCGCTAATTATACTATTCTGATCATTAATAACGTTATCCGAACCATTGACACCGGTCTTGGAATCTTCCAGAAGAGACCGGAATTCCTCTTCCAGAAACGCCATGGCCCGCTGATGGACACTTCCCATGCGGTTGATTAACGAAGCAGTGCCGATCTCTTCCGATTTCGAATCTTTAACGACGGACTTGCAGAGCTTTGATACACGGGTTACAGATTCTAGAAAGGCTTGACAATCATGATCCTCCTTCTCGAGCTTCGCGATCTTTCCTTCGATGAGGTCCAGGAACTCGGTGACGACGGACTCTGCCTGAAGCACGGCCTCTACCGAAACGACTTCATCGGAGGCAACGAACCGGTCGATTTCTTCAGAGGCCTTTTTTAAGGCCGATTGATCAGGATCTTCGTTGTCGTTAGCTTCAGGAGTAGGAGGAGGAGGAGTCTCTTCTGGAATAGTTTCCTCCTCCGAAACGACATGGGGTTTGGCGTCTCCGCCACTACCGGATTTCCCTTCCGGTAGGTCCTTTGTCTCCATTGGGATTTAATGATCAGAAAGATATGCGGAGCAGAATATGGTTCAGGTGTTTTTTTTTTTTTTTTCAATTTCTTTGTTTCGTTTTGTTTTGATCTGAAAAGAGAGGGAATATTGAAATGGTCGTGGCGAGGGAGAAGGGAATGTACGGTCGCAAATGTACTTCTGCTTTAACTTATTTTTCTACAATTTGAAGGATTAAAAAAAAAAGAAAATTAATTGTAAATAGGAGGATTTTGTTGCGTGGTTTGGGGGGTTTTGACCATCATTTTGTGCGTGGCAAGAGTTTTTGTTTTCCAATTTTGTCGGAGAGCGAGTTACTGCCGGCACCAACAAACGGGTTTTCGAGTTTGGAAAAAAAAAAAAAAAGGATTAATTAGACAACCTGTGTTTGTTCTAGATTTTTATTTTTATTTTTTTAACCGAGGGTGTGATGAATGGGATTTGAAATTTATATATTTAGATAAAATAAATATATATCAAGATTTTTTTTCCATTACATTTTAATTAACGCATGTATTCTTTAAACTTCTTTAAACACAATTTATTTTGGAGTTTTTAAAATAAATGAAGTTATTATTAATCACTAACAATGATTAAGGGGGCATTTGGAGAAAGTATTGAATTTTAATTTTACTCAAATACAATATAATTTTACACCAAATATAAATTTTACAACAGTGCTACGAAAACAATTACTATTCAAAACATTTTTAAAACAATCACATCAACTTTTCAATTCCACTATTTATCTCTACTTTTACCAATCACATCAACTTTTCAATTCTAAAATACTTTTCATCCAAACACATATTTCATTCAAATACAAAACAAATACTTTTCAACCAAATACAACATTCAAAAAACAAATTTCATTCAAATACAATCAAAATGCAATGCGTTTACCAAACGCCCCCTAAATATTAACTAATTATTTGTTTCACCAACTTGAGTTAGAAAATTTTGATTTGAGTTCTGTATTTGGAAAAAAAAAAAATTTGTTTAGAAAGAAAATATAAAAATTTGAAATATGTTAAAAAAATACCAATATAAATTTTGTTTTATCTGTCTCGAAATTCTATGAAATTTGAAAAAAAATCATCTAATTTAGATATATATATATATGCAAAGTTATAAACTTTTTGTTTAATGTTCCATTTTAGTTTAAATTTGCTCAAATTAAGATAAGTTTAAGTTAAAGTTAGACATTCAGTGCTAAATGCACAACTTAACGATTAAGTTAAAACATAGTTATATTAGACCATAAAAATGCGCTAAAAGTTTGAACTTCTAAACAATAATTGGAAATGATAAATAATAAAATTTATTGACTTTTAAGAAATAGATAAAAGCTGAGTTGAGTTTTTTTGATTTAAAATAATAAACCAAATGTGAATTAAGTATTGTTTGGAATGGATTTTAACATTTATAATTTTATTTGTTTGTTAAAAAAATTAATTATTTGATAGGAAGGATTAAAGGAGGGAATTGATTGGAAAATAGGTTTAAAATTATCCAAAAAAAATTTTGTGACACAAGTTTGAAAGAATCATAATAAGTAGGCCAGCTATAAAATTTAACTATATTAAAAACATAAGGTTAAATACTATTAAGGTTTTGTTTGGTATTTAACCTTTAATTCAAAATTTCTATCTTATATTTTTCTTTTTGTAATTAATAAAAAATATAATTAATTTTTAAAAAATTAATCAATACTACCTTAAAATTTTATCATTAACTAACTAGCAAATCAAACAAAGGCTAACTATTAAGGAATAAAACAATAAACATGACTTTCAAAATATAGTAAGCAAACAAATTATAGGGTAACACTGTAGTAAAAATCTTAAAATAAATAATTAAGATTTGTTAATTATAAAATAAAAATCTTAAAATAATATCTATTATAAATACTGTATTTCAAATCATTCATGATTAAATAATTAAGATTTGTTAATCCATAATAATAATAATAATAATAATAATAATGCATTTGATATCTAAGTATTATGGAATAAAAAATTTTAAAAAATTTGAAAAATTAATAAAAAAAAAAACTCAAAAATCCCCTCCAATCACAGATCCCCCGCGTTCGACCGCCACCCCCCTCCCCGATCGCCAGCTAGGTTGTTGCCTTTGTCTTCAGCTTGACTCCAAGAAAAAGAATAAAAGAGGGAGGGCGGGGAAGTGGGCAGATTCGATGTGGGTAGATTCGACGTGGGAGACTTGGATTTTGTCGGTGGAAGGTTGCAGTGAGGGGTCGACGTCATAGTGGAAGGACGAGGCCGTTGCCTCCATCTTTGGCTCAGCTCCAGGAGAGAGTAAGAGATAAAGGGAGGGGAAGTGGGTAGATTTAGTGTGGGAGATTGCGATTCCACTAGTGGAAGGTCGCGGGGAGGGGCCGACATCGCAATGGAAGGTTAAGGCTATCGCCTCCGTCTTCAACTCGGCTCTACAAGAAAGAAAAAGAGAGGGAGGGGGAGTGAGTAGATCCGGCATGGGAGACTGTAATTTCATCAGTGGAAGGTTGTGAGGAGGGGTTGACGTTACGGTGGAAGGTCAGGGCCGTTGCCTCCATCTTTGGCTTAGTTCCAGGAGAAAGAAAGAAAGAGGGAGGGGGAGTGGGTAGATATGTCATGGGAGATCATAGTTCCACCGATTGAAGGTCGTGGGGAAGGGTTGGCATGGTGATGAAAGGTCAGGGCTGTTGCCTCTGTCTCTGACTTGACTTCGGGAGAAAGAAGGAGAGAGGGAAGGAGAGGAGGAAGGTTATGGTGGTGGGGGGTTTTACCGACAATTGAAGGAAGGGGGAGGTGCGAGGTGGTCAACAATACTGGCGCCAATGAGGTGGCCTGTGCTGTTTGGGTAAATTCGAGTTTTTTTTTTTTTAATTTTTTGTTTCTTATTTTTTTAATTTATTAATTTATAATTTTATAGACAAGGTATATTATAATAAATAAATATTAATTTTTAAATTATATTTAAATAAATTAAAAACGAATATTAGATATTATTTTGACGTTCTCCTGGGTTCTTTTTTGGTTTTCATTAGCTGGACTGATTGAGAAGTGGAGCTAGCTTTACAAACAGGTCGTACGCTTAGCTATAGCCATTTTAGAGCTCCTTCGTCGGCAACGGGTCTGCCGCTCCAGATCTAATCGTGAGTATAAACAAAAGCCAGAAAACTAGAGAGAGAAAGAGGAAATGAGGCATGGTGGATCTAGAAGGAGACGGACTTCGATACGGTCGTTTGTAGTGGTATGCGCGATGATATTTGGCGCGTCGGGCTTGCTGATACTCAATCTCACAGCCGTCGATCCTCCGACAGGTCCCACCATGCTCATGAATCGCGATTCCGATCCGATTTCTTTAAGCTCTGGTGATGTCGGAATCGGAACTTCGACTCAGTCTCGGACGACAAAAAGAGGAACGAGGCGATGCGCGACGGTTGAGGAGATGGGACGGGACTTCAGTGGAGGGTTCTGGAAGGAGAGTCTCCGAGTTAGAGCTCTCATTTTTCGACATTTTTCTCTTAACGGTACTTTTCTTTTTAACATTGGTATTTTTTTTTTTTCGTTTCTGTCTTAGAAATTTGTTAGTACTTATGTATTGTTTCGTTGGAATACGAGGATTGGATTCAATTACCAGCTTTTCTTATGCTTTGTAAGTTGATAGACATCATCTAAGCTTCACTTGTTGTTCCAACAAATGAATGATTTTTTTGGTGTGCTAAATAAGTCAGTTGTTTCTATTAAGTACATAGATTAATTTACTTTCCATATGCTAGAACTAGAACACATTATATATATATGCATGTATATGTATATGTTTTTCTTTTTTTTTTTTTGCTGGAAATTTATGTATGTATAAGTTGATGTCTATATTATGTGCCTCGGAAGTTTTAGACTTTTAGGACAGCTTAGAGCATTTTCAATGCAATGCTAAATTATTGTATCAATGGTATATTTTTGCATTTAGCTGAAAAAAGTGCCTTTCAATAAAATACTATCCTTGATGTCAAATTTGCTATATACTAGACTTTGTGAAAATTTAGCACAAAGTATAGTCAATTTCATATCTAACATTTGATTTTTATTGTTGTTGTTTTTTTTCATGTAATTATTATAATATTTTTATTTTAAATTATTTAAATACAAAAAGTTCTCTTTTACAAGTACCAAATCCAAAGCATAATATTAAGGAAATAACATTTTACATTAGAGTATAAAATAAGATAATGTTATTTTTCACACTCCTTTGTAACAAATATGGCATTGGTACACACAAATGCATTTGGAGATGCTTATCTTTAGGGAGGACCTGTGCTTATGCTTATGAGAGAGAGATCACATGCTTGCATTTCAATTTCAGGTGCAATGAGAGTTCGAAATCTTCCACCACAGCAGTTCTGCCGACACGGTTTTGTGTTGGGCAAAGCATCAGAGGCAGGTTTCGGGAATGAAATGTACAAGATTTTAAGTGCTGCAGCATTAAGCATAATGTTAAACCGGTCCTTGATCATTGGGCAAACCAGGCATATTGGTCCTTTCTCAAGCCTTTCTGGTTTTTTATTTCAAATTGTCTTTTCATCGAGGGAAAAACTAAAAATCTCAGAAAAGGGTGGTGTTTTGGCTAAGCATGACAAAAAAAAAACTGCCATATATTTTCCATTTAAAAAGTTTTTTTGGCTTGTACCATAAATTTTCAGATCAGATGTCGCGAAACTGCGGTCATTTTGGCTCTTAATTTGTGCTAATTGCTGCTTCTTACAATTTTCAGGCAAAAATTCCCGTTTGGAGATTACATTTCGTACTCCAATGTTTCCTTTACCTTGAAAGAAGTCAAGCATCTCTGGAGACAGAATAAGTGCGAGAAAAAATACGGAAGACGTCTCTCTATAAGGACTGATAATTTTGAGAAGCCAATGCAGACTAATGTTCTTTGTAGCAACTGGAAGGCATGGAAACAACCTATCATATGGTAAAATGAGGACTTATACATTCAAACTTCTAAAAGTCCATGAGGTAATCATAAAGCCCTAGCCTCTGAACTGCAGGTTCCAGGGCACGACGGATGCTGTGGGAGTTCAGTTTTTCTTGAAGAACATACACCCCGAGATGAGGAATGCTGCTTCTGATTTATTTGGACAGTCGGAGGTTCTCCAATCCCATTCTAATGTATTTGGCGAACTGATGAGGGTCCTCATATCTCCTTCAAAGAGCGTTGAGGAAGCCATAAACTGGGTTCTTGGTGGTGGAGCTGATCCTGATATTACATTGCACATGCGAATGCTTATGAACAAGTATAGCAATATAATTTAAATTCTCTGATTCAAATCTCTATTGTGTTGCTTGCTGATGGGATGGTTGCATCCTCCGTTATGGAGTCATTGATGAAAAAACAGACCATCAAAAGTGGTTTATGAAGACAACATCTCCTTATGAAATTGAACATTTTTATCTTAAAAAAAGCTGTGGAACTCATAAATATAACAGGAATGCTGTATGTTGTCCGTACTTAAGAGTATGACCTGGAGCGATTAATGATGTAAGTTGTTGCACTCTATATTTCAGGTCTGTTAGAGCCGTACAGGCAGCACTGAACTGCATTAAAAAGGCCACAAACAATCTAAACAAGACCTCAAGACCTAAGGTGGTGGTAGTTTCAGAAACTCCCTCACTTGTGACAAGCATTACACCAGATATTAGCAAATTCGCTGAGGTATTTATCTGGTATTCCAAATCATGCTATAAACACCAATTATCACTTCCATACATCAATATAAGCCTCCCTGTAATTTCATACCGGAGATGCTGTATTACTTTTGGAACTCAGTCTCAAATAAGATTTTTACTTGCAGCTAAAGATATCCTTTACTTTTCATTGATCTAAGCTAGTTATGTCTATTTTACTTTCAATCGTGCACAACTTTTGCTTTTTGCAGGTTCTTCATTTTAATTATGAACAGTTTAAAGGAAATATATCCATCCGTGGCAATAGTTTGCAAGGTCCAGATTTTAGAGTGAAAGATTGGGGACCAGCACCCAGATGGGTTGCCTTTGTGGACTTCTTTCTTGCTTCACGAGCAAAACACGCTGTTGTTTCTGGGGCCCATAGGCGTGTTGGAACTACCTATGCCCAGTTAATTGCAGCGCTTGCCGCAGCAAACAGTTTAGGTACTTCTACCTCCTGAATATCCACACTTTTACCTTCTCTGTGTTTCCTATGATGCAATAGGAGCTTCTTGGCATAAAACAGTCTATTTATATTGATGGATCGTTTCCTGTTTGATATAACAAGATCATTATTATCATATCTTGCATGATGAAAGTTTGTTTAAGCTTTGTTAAAGGCCTGAATAAGCAATAAAGTATTTGAAATATGAAAATGAAGTAATGAGTATGCCTAGATCATTCTTTGGTAAATCCCATCCTATTTTTAGTTTCAACCTAATTCAAATGGTATTTCAAGGATGTTCAAGTAACTTAGCTATGTGTATCTGGATAATGCTTTAGTTGAAGGATTCTGCCTCCAAGAACTCTGAACAATTTCTTTATTTCTTTGTCAGGTGATAACGCTACTGGATCTAGCTTCTCTTTCTTAAGCAGCTTCCAAAGGAACTTGTTGAGAGAAGGTTTAAGGTTTCAGATTGGGTGGGGACATGTCTGGAACAGATTCGCGGGTCTCCTGAGTTGTCACAACCAGCCCAACCAATGTGCCTTCACACCCCTTCTCCCTCCAGCTTGGTGGGATGGCCTTTGGCAATCCCCGCTTCCCCGGGACATTCGTAGGCTGGAGGATTTCGGGATCCAGTTAACTGGTTTTGGCACAATTAATGAAAACCATCTACACTCTTTCTGTAATCGAAGGAAAACTGTTGTGAAAACCATACCAATACCATTGTGATAATTGGCCCCCCCTTTTTTTTTTCGTTATCATAGTGACTAACACTGGTAGTAAGTTGTTTTTTTTTTTTTTTTAATGCCTAAGCATATTTCTTTTTTCTTCATTTCTTGAAATTTATTAATTAAAAATTTTTTTTATGTTGATTAAAAGTAAAGGTCTTTCTTCATTTTAGTTTTGGCGTAGAAATAGTTTTATATCAGATTTAAAAAAATCAAATCTGTTCTGACAAGGGAAACTCCCTTTTATAAGTCCGTTTGGATGAGTGGTTTTTTTTAGAAAATAAAAAATTTTTAGATATAAAAAATAAAAAATTGTTTGGATGAATGAAATTTTTTTTTTTTTTTTTAGAGAACTCTGTTTTTATTTTTTAAAAATGAAAAATTTTAAATGTTATGATACGGAAATTTTAGAAGGTTCATTTTTTTTTAAATAAAAAAGTTTTCATTTTTTAAATTTAGATGTGTCATACGAACAGAGATACACGTTATGATTTACAAGTCAACATGTTTTGTCGAGTCATTTATCAAAAAATATATATATATATTTGAGGAGTCAATTTTAATTTCTAATGTCCAACTATTATAACAACAAACATACAAATTTGTAGATTTTTCTGGATAGAATTGGAGAATATTTAATTTGGTTTTATATATATATATATGTATATTTAATTTTCATGTTCACGTGGGAAAATCTAGAAGAATATATATAATAGTAATGTCCAAAGTGATGATCTCATAAAAAGGATAAATAATTTAACAAATAGATCATTTCCAAAAATTCCAAGCTGAAAAAAAAAAAAGGGTTAGAAATATAGAAAATTATATTAAAAAAAAAAGATGTTACTTACGTATCTAGTGTCCATTCAGTAGTGACTTGCTGTGCTAGTTGATCTTGCTTCTTCTTCTTCTTCTTTTTCTACGATTTTGCTATTTTTTTGGGGCCAAAATGAGTTTCTGCTCACCATGTTTTTGGTTCAAGAAGAAGAAGAAGTAGAAGAAGAAAGAAAAGAATGTCAAGAACGATGAAGAAGACGACTCCATACTTAACGATGAATACCGATAACAGTATGCTCCAGAGAATAATGTTCCAGAAGTACTATCATCTCCTGGTTATTTTTTGTTTTAATTTTTTTTCTTGATAGATTTTTCCATATGTATACTACTTTTCTATGTAAATCGTTCTAGAGTACTTGACTACTTGGATTCTGGTTGTTTCTATATTTTGAAGTGAAAATATGAATTTATTTTGTTCATTGAACTTCAAGAACCAAAAGTGCTTGTAAATCTTAATCCTTAAATTAGATAGTACTACAGAGCTTATTCTAAATGCTCATTTGACAAACATTTTTTAGTGTTGTTGCATTCAAACGCGATATAATTTTTCATCAAACGTAAAATTTTACATTCAAATACAATCTTTTTCAACAGTGTTACAAAAATAATTACTATTTAAAAGTTTTTTAAAACAATCATATTAACTTTTCAACTCTAACTTTTTATCTCTACTTTTACCAATCACATCAATTTTTTTAACTTTAAAATACTTTTAATCTAAATACACATTTCGTTCAAATACAAAACAAATATTTTTCAATCAAATACAATACTTAAAAAATGAATTATATTTAAACGTAACGCGTTACCAAACTACTCATAAACGTTGAGCCTCATTCTAATTAAATAGCTAAACTGATATAGACAATCTCATTCTAATTTATTCTGTTCATTTGTATATCGAGTGCTGAAAATCTCGATGAAAAATCGTTTGAATTAGGAGCCAGCGACGTCAAGCAGATCCACCAGTGATAATATATAGGGACCTAAAACAATCAAACATATTATTGGGAGATGGATTCCTCCCAAAGTTATCGGATTTTGGGCTTGCTGGATTTGACATAACTGGAGACAACACCCACGTCTCCACCAGGGTTGTGGGCACCTATGGTTACTGTGACACTGAGTATGCCTTTACTGGCAAATTGATAATTAAGTCTGACATCTTCAGCTTTGATACGGTGATGCTCGAGCTCATCACTGGACGCCACGCTCTTGATCACACACACGGTCATTTGAACTGGCTCATTAATTGGGTAATTCACTTCATTCCTATAGCTATATATAATTTGTTTAAATCAATCAAATTGATTAAGTATGCTCGACATAATAAGTTGTAGCATCTAAGTATCGGACATCACTAATATTTAATATCATTATTATTTAAAAAATTGATTTCTATATGAATAATAGTATTTGAGATCGCAATTCATATAAATATAAGGACTCATATAATTATTAATGATCTTGCTTTTAAAAAATTACTTAAATTTTATGTGAGTTCAAGCTCTAACATGACTCGTACTTATGTTCTTTCAAATTTCAGGTAAAACCGTTGATGGAAGACAGGAAAATAGACAAAATAGCAGATTCTAGTGTGAGTACCCGAAGTGTTTGTAGGAAAAGGCCTTTAACTTGGCTGCACTGTGTTTCCAAGAAGAAACCATGCTCAGGCCACGCATGACCTATGTGGTGCGCAGTTTGGAGGAATTAGCATCCCAAAGCATGATAAAGTAGTTGATCGTCACCATCATGCCAAAGAGGATGATAAAGGATCTCCAACCGAAGAAGCTACAATGATGTTGTTGTTAAACAAGAAGGGTTTGGAAAGAGAGCTCGCGGAGGCTGAGGCGGAGAGTTGCGAACGAA
This sequence comes from Antiaris toxicaria, assembly GCA_035233585.1. Taxonomy (NCBI): domain Eukaryota; kingdom Viridiplantae; phylum Streptophyta; class Magnoliopsida; order Rosales; family Moraceae; genus Antiaris; species Antiaris toxicaria. Next base: position 55,246,074 of record CP141157.1, read on the forward strand.
AGCCAAGGCATAATGCAGAATGCTCTTCTTTTACATCATGGCACTACTATTTCTCTTAAATTTTTTTTTTTTTTTTTAAAGAAAGGCTCAAACCACTTTTGTAGTCATTGAGATTCCCATTTTGTAAACGGATTGATATGTTAATGGTGCATGGTAAATTTTAGTACGAGTACTAGATTGTATTCATATTTTGTGTGTGAATTACAACACAAATGACACGCTTGTAAATGAAACAGAGACTAGCATCATACTAGCATCATAAGCAACTCTCGAGTCTATACATTCTTTTTTTTTTTTTTCTTTTTTTGCAAAGAGTTTGTGTATGCATCTTGTTCCCATATTTTGTTACATGTCGTTATCATGAACTACAACATGTGATGACTTGTCCCGTGTGTAGTGTTTATTATATTATAATAACTTGATAGGAACTAAGAAGATCAAAGACAACTATACATTTTTTAAATTAAAAGGGGAAAAAGACGCAAGAAATCACCTTTTATTCCTTCCTATGAATGAAATTTTCTTGATTTATAATATAAAAAAACAGGGAGACAACGTGTCATCAACTCCGTTGTCGTCCAGCGGTTAGGATGTCTGGCTTTCACCCAGGAGACCCGGGTTCGATTCCCGGCAACGGAATGGCTTTTGCTTTTTCAGTTTTGACCCTTCGTGGCACTGGAACATGACTAAAGTGCAAACATAATAATAACAGAGGGAGAAAGGGAGAGAATTCAACCGGATTTTTTTTTTTTTATTTCAACCACTAATTTGTATCATAATCTATCAGTTTTATGTTTTTTTGTTTTAATTTAATGTTTATTTGAGTAAGGAAATTAAAGAGGGAGTTGCTTTGGGGAAGCGCAGGGCCACCTTACAGATGCATAATTGTTAGCGGAAAAGAAAATACGGTTGGGCACACTTATGACTACACAAACCCCAACAAGGAATGAATTTAATGGTCTGAACGCGTTATATTTGTATTACGTTTGAATATAATGTATTTGAATACAATGTGTGTTTAGGTGAAAAGTATTTGAATTATATTTTAATAATAAATATGTGATGTGATGGGTAAAAGTAGAGAAAAAAAAAAGAGAAAGAGAATATATGATGTAATTAATAAAAGTAATAAAAAATGAAATAATGAATAGTGATTGTATTAGATTTAAAATATGATGTGATTGATATTTGAATGAAATATCTTTGTATTTAAGAGAAAATTATATTGTATTTAAATATAATGTAATTTAAATGTATGTACCAAACGAAGAATAAATAAACAAAAAAAAAAAAAAGTTGTATAATGCACTGCAATGCATCATTGAAATTCAGGAGAGTTACTGTATGAATGGAAGGAGGGGGGTCATTGTTCTTAGCTGGTTGGCATCAATTTTTTATTCACCTCTTTTTGCATGCTCTTTTCTTTTAGCTCATATAGGGACTCTTCTACCCAATTGCCTCTTTTTTTAAAATAAAGTAAGTTGTGTATTAATTTGGCCTTGGAAGGCAATTCTTCTTCCCACACTTCATCTTATAATTTTATCATTTCTCTATTGTGAATGAAATATGAGGCACGTCTTACAACAATAAATAAGGAGTAAAAAAAGAGCCCATAATGAAACTAGTGATTTTACTTGGCTAATTTCTAAGACAAAAATGAGTATCTTTTATGGCTATAAAAGGCAAATAAACAATTTCAAGATTCAACTTCCATTAGGTCATAAGGGAGACATTTTGTCACCAAATTTGTCCAGTAAGTGACAGGTCAATATAGTGTACCGTTCTTTGGCAAAAGAAAAATCTCCCAAGGTCCCATGCATGGATCGTGGACGGGTCAAAAAAAAAAAAAAAAAACAGACATATGTTATATACGAGAAAAGAGAAAATGCCCTTTCGAAAAAAAAAAAAAAAAGAAAGAAAGAAAGAAAAAAGAGTCAAGACAAAGCAAACAGGAAAGCATTTTCTTAATACTAATTTTTTAGGGGGAAGGGAAAGGGAAGGAGAATTATTGGTAGATTAGGGTATGGAAAAGTACCATATAGATACTAATCTACTTTAGATATCAAATTTTCACAAGTTCCCTAAAATTTATGTACTTTTTCATCTTTATATAATTTTGATATAATCTAATGTAATTTAGTTATAAAAGGACTTCCAAAATGATAAGTTTGTATCCATCTTAAACTTGATATGCTAGTTTGAATTATTAGATTTTTAAAAAAATAAGAATTCATATATATTATCTCATTTTTTTATCCTCTTAATTGTCTGTTTAATTAAATTTTAACATTTCAATAAATTATTTAAATATTTTTAGAATTTAACTTTCATTTATATTATTAAATTGTTTAATTTAGATAATATAACCAATAAAAAGTAAATGGACAACTAAAATGACACCTGACATTAACATGAGAGCAACAATTCTAGATCGAGAGTTTACTTAGATTACAAGTTTGAACTAGAAAATTTAAATTAAGTTTGAAATAAGAGCTCGTTTGATTACAAAGTTTAACTTAATCTAGCTTTTAAGTTATATTACATTATTCAGTTTAGATCAATTTAATTTAACTTAGTTTATCTTAAAATAAACTCTTTTTTAAAGTTAAATAGTACTAATCTAGTTTAAAATAAACCTTTTTTTTTAAGTTGTACAATACTTCATAACTTAAAATAAACTTTTTTTTTGTTTTTGTTTTTTATCAATACATATTCAGATTCAGGGAATAGAGGTGAGATTAGAAGAGGTGAATTTTTTTTATTTAATGTATTTTTTTAAAAAATTACAAGCTAAACTATATATAAAATGAACAATTAAGTTTGATTTTTTAAGTTAAGTTAAATTATAAAACGGTTAACTTAACTTTTGAGTAAAACCATAAAATGTTCGATCTAAAGTTAAATTAAATTACAAAATGACTGATTTAACGTAATTTTTAAGTTATATTAAACTACATTACATATCCAAACGCACTCTAAATTAAATAATGAAATTAACCTTATATTTAGTGTTCAATTTTGAATTAAAAATTTTTAATTTGAGTTAAAAGTATTTAAATAATAAAAGTTAAATTTGATCTTATATTAAAAATTATTATTATTATTATTTTAATATAATTTTTTATATGAAAAAAAATTATAAATAATATTTTTAAATGTAAAATACTATATAAATTATATTAAAAAACTTAAAATGAATTAATAAATGAAATAGAAAATTAAAATTAAAATTAATCTTTTTAAATTCAAATCTATAATGAAATGAATATTGAGAGGCTGAATGGTTGGTTGGATTGTCTGTTGAAGATATTGTAACTAAAGTAAGTACGTAAATTTAATGAAATTTCCTAAGATCTATATCATTCATGACACATAACAAATTTGATTTAAAAAAAAAAAAAAAAAAGGAAGGTGAAATGAGGAAGAAGAGGAGATTGATGGGACCCAAGAAAAGCCATGGCAGAGTGACAGAGCAGAGAGCCTTTCAGGCCGCAACAACAACAACAGCTGAGGGCTAAAGCCTCCTCACATTCTCTGTTGGCAGTGCCTTTCAATCTCACTCTATCCCCACCAATCACTCCTCGCCACGTCAACCCCACTTCCCTTCTGTAAAGCCCAACCCCAAACAATCTTTTACCATATCTCTCTCTCTCTCTCCTCTTTCTCTCTCTTCTCTGTTGTGTGTGTGTGTGTGTGTGTGTGTGTGTGTCCCCCTCTCCCCTCAAAATTTAGCACTCATCATCAAGAAAACCCCCTTTCCTAGACCTCGCATGTCGAAACCCTAGGACCAAGGCTCCACGGTTTTCACCTCTTCCTCTTCTTCTTATTATTGTTCTTCTTCTTCCTCCGATGTATTTTCGGCTTCTGTAATTCTTCAAATCAAGGGATCTGAATCGGAGCTCGGGAACCATAGAGTCGGAGCGTCATCGTTTCTCGCGTAGGTGAGAGAGAGAGAGGGAGAGAGGGAGAGAAATGTACGTGGTGCCTCCGCCGCAGCGCTCGGATCCGGCGTTGTCTGGATCCGCCATGGGTCCAGGCGATTTGAGGGTTTACGAAGCTTGGAAAGGCAGCAATGTGAGACCACTCTCGATTTCATTGTACAATTTTGCTTTTCCTCATGGTTAATGAACCAAAGATTAAAATTTTTTTTTCCCGATGATTATCGTCTGGTATTTGCAAATAATACAATTTTCTTTTTCATTTTTGGTGGGTATTTTTGACCACTTTTGTTTAATTGTATTTTTTGCTCCATTTTTTTGAACTAAATTTTATTAATTTGAGAAATGTTGCATGGTGGAACTTTGGTTTTGGAAGAAGCTAGTTTCATTTCCTTGTAAAGCTCTATTATTGTTTTGTGTCTGGATTTAGAATTCCAATAATTCTCATGCTAGAAACAATATTCGAATATAAAGTTTGCTAATTAGTTTTCGGAAATTTATGTCCTCTTTACTAAATGTATGTTCTGGCGTATCTGTATGAGTTTTTTTAAGAATTAATATCGCGTAATAAATCCTTTGAAGCTTTGGTTTTGGAATAAACTTGTTCGGTTTCCTTGTAAAAGTCCATTGAAGGTGAAAATGGTGGTGAGATTACTATTTACGTTCTGTTAAAATTTTCACAAGCTTTGGTGTTTGTTTTGCAGAAATTTTTTCTTCAAGGAAGGTTTATCTTTGGCCCAGATGTGAGATCACTGGGTTTGACCATATTCCTTATCGTTGCTCCTGTCACGGTTTTCTGCATCTTTGTTGCTAGAAAACTGATGGATGACTTTGGCCATCACTGGGGGATTTCGATAATGGTCGTTGCTGTTGTGTTCACAGTTTATGTGAGTTCTTTCTGTTGTTCATTGACGAAATGTCCTGTCTCGCATGTTTTTGAAATGCCTCGGAAATATGTATTGCTCATAGTGAAATGTCGAAATAAGTAATTTGTTTCTTGGTGCTTGTTGCTAATGCCATACTTCTAGTATCGTTCTATACAAAAGCAGCTTGATTCTGTAGTATAAGTCATTTTCATGCTGGTAAGAAAATGATATGGAGGGTACATAGCACCCTGATGGGCATGCCTTAATAATATGATTATATTGCTTCTATCATGCTGGTGTTGGTTTTATCATTACGGCAAGTATTTATAGAACTGTTTAGGTAATGGGGATCATTGGAAAAAACAATTTATTTGATATGTAGGTAATATAGTGTACTTGGCTCCAGATGGATATTATTTTGGGTGCTTCCTTTCTGGTGGGCATGGTAGTTTTTTTGCATGTGTTTGGTTCAGTGTTCACATCTGTGGATGAAAACTGATGTTCCCACATGTGATGTCTGTGATAGAATGTGGATGAAGACTGGAAAGCACGATTTGACACTTTATGTAGCTTTTAATAGCATGGCTAAATTGCTAACGCCAAATAATATTCTGAGATATGATTTGTTACTTTATGTAGCTTTTGATACCCATCTGCTAATGCTACATAATCTGAAGTGATGATTATGTTCTATTTGCAGGTATTAGTTCTTCTCCTGCTAACTTCTGGAAGAGATCCTGGCATAATTCCTCGCAATGCTCACCCTCCAGAGCCAGAAGGCTACGATGGGAATCTAGATGGTGGGTCAGGACAAACTCCGCAGTTGCGTCTGCCCCGTATCAAGGAAGTAGAGGTCAATGGCATGACAGTTAAGATCAAGTATTGTGACACTTGTATGCTCTATAGGCCTCCTCGCTGCTCCCATTGTTCAATCTGCAATAACTGTGTAGAGCGTTTTGACCATCACTGCCCCTGGGTTGGACAGTGTATAGGCCTGGTAAGTGCTTCTCAGTATGCAATCATGTGTAAATACATATGCTCGTGAATGTTAATGCAGCATGTTAGAATGTTTAACAGTTTTAAGAAATGGTGTGAGAGAACATCAGTATCCATGTACTAAATACATCTAACAATTTAGGTGAAGATTTTATGTATGTGGCATCACAAATGTAGAAGACACCTCTAGTGAATGGGTAAAGCCTAGGAGCCTGAAAACATGATCAAAATTGTTTTGTGTCTATTGATTTTTTCTGGTTATCTGTTTGAATTTGAAAAATAAAAACGCTTGTAAAGGGAAAAGAACGCAAAATGACAATGGTCCAACTAGTTTCAGAATATATTAATTTAAAATGCATATATTTGGGCGTGAAATATTCTTCAATTATTATCCCAAATTTTATTAATCTAGTATCTGTTATGAAAGTAGGCTGACTTTTTTGACAGAATCTGAACAATCACTCATTTGATTGCAGCGAAATTATCGATTCTTCTTCATGTTTGTCTTCTCAACAACCCTTCTTTGTATATACGTATTTGCATTCTGCTGGGTCTACATTCGGAGGATTATGAGCTCAGAAGAGACCACAATCTGGAAAGCAATGATCAAAACTCCAGCATCCATTGTGCTAATAGTTTATACTTTCATATCGATGTGGTTTGTTGGTGGGCTCACTGCTTTCCATTTATTCCTCATCAGCACAAATCAGGTGAGTGATCCACCATGAGGTCTCTACTCTATTGCTCAGAATTCTGTCCATGCAGTCCTTTGTTATCTGAAACATGGATTCTCTATTTATAGATATTTGATTTTGCAGACTACATATGAGAATTTCCGGTATCGATATGATAGGCGAGCCAACCCCTACAACAAAGGAGTCCTGGAGAACTTCAAGGAGATATTCTGCACCAGCACTCCTCCATCCAAAAACAATTTCAGGGCGAAGGTGCCGAGGGAAGCAGGGTTTCCTCCTGCACGATCAGGGGGTGGGGGTTTTATGAGTCCGAACATGGGAAAAGCTGTTGAGGACATAGAAATGGGAAGGAAGACAGTATGGGGTGACTTGGGTGCTGGGGCTGATCATTTTGAAGGGCAGCTTAACAACAATGATCGGGTAAATGTAAAGGAAAGTGATTTGGGCGAAGTATCCCCAGATATAAGGACTACCGTAGATGAAACAGTGGATCGTGGTGGAATGCATCCCAGACGATCCAGCTGGGGAAGAAAAAGTGGAAGCTGGGAAATGTCGCCTGAGGTTCTTGCTCTTGCGTCTAGGGTTGGAGAACCAAACCGTGTTGGTGGGAGTACCAGCAGTGGCTTTACAGCCGAGGGCCGACAAACATAACCAAAACACAGCAGACCGTGGGATGTTACACGCCGGTGTTTAATTGGGGGGAGTATGGGTTGGTTATAAAGTTAGCCATTTGTGCTTTGTTCTTTCAACTCCCGCGTTGATATTCTGAACAATGTGGGATTAACTTTTTTCTTTGGCTGGATGTTTGTAAGTTTGGTTTGGCCATTGTGCTGTTCTAGGAAGGAAATGGTGTGTTTGTATGAGTGAGTTTTCTTCAGCCTTGCTTTTTTTTTTTAATTAAATTTTAAATTGCTGTTGTGGTTTTAGTTAGTATCTTATTGTCTTGCAAATGTGGAATTAGATCTCTCTTTCTTCTTAGGGACGGTTATGTGCAAGCATATAAATATGTCTTTTTTGTACGACTTCCTTTTCTTTACTAGCTCATCTCTAGCTGATACGATAAATTACACAGATAAAAAGCTTTAAATGACGGATAAGCAAAAGTTAACAATAACAAACTGTAGTAACGAAAATTCCACGAGAAGTAAATCGAGCGTATATTATGTCTTTGTGTTTTTGCGGTATATCTATTTAACAAGTAATTAATATGTAGGTGATTTTTGAAAGGAAAGTCAATTTTATTATAATCATCTAAACGATGTGAAATTAAAACTCAATTTGACAAATTAATTAAATATTAATTATTTATGAGATGAATGAATTTGTTTCATATAAATATGATTGTATACTTGTTCTCAAAGGGGTTAGGTCTGTACTTACATGTCTAAACATGCTGTTTAAACTTCCACATTGTCACTCGTTATTAAAGAAAAAAGGAATAAAAAAGATTGTCACTATGCATAATTGCGGCCCACAGCGTCAAAGAGAACTGATATGGAAAGAATTGGATGCCAAATGGAGGGGGAAAATATCATCGTCAAAAAAAAAAAAAAAAAAAAAAAAAAGGAAGACGTGGGACAATGATATAAGAAGTGCTCGTACAAAATCTTATAAAAAAATAAAAAATAAAAACACGAATGCTTGTACAAACGACAGGAAAGCTGGCGTCGCTTCTTTGTTTTGATGGGGCTCAAACTTCTAAAACATGGGAGTAAATAACTAGAAGAACCAATAATAAAGGTAATAACGACCCAACAAGTAGACTGAGCAATCACTCCAGCCCTTGTTTGGTACTGTAGAGAAGGGAGAGGAAGAAAATTGAAAGAAAGATGTTGAAGAGAAAAATGAAATCTTAATTGTTTGGTAGAGGGGAAATGGGGAGGGGATAAAAATTTGAAAATTTATGGGTCATCACTTTTTCATCTTTCTAACTTTAAAAGAAAAGTAGATGGAAAAATTTTATAAAGTAATGTGAGTAAAATAACTCTTTTTATAATAACTGCAGTGTATTCAAGATTTTATCTTGTATAAAATATCTCCTCCACATTAATTTGGTAAATCTAGGATCTTGAACTTACAAATACGATTTTAAAGAATTGATAACACTCAATAGGAATTGATTCTTAGACCTAATACTTCAAAAAATACTAAACACAAGTAATTCACTATTGACACTTGATCACCAAAAAAAAGTAATTCCCCTTTAAGCCAACTCCTTGAGGTAAATGTAGATAAAATAACCATTTTAACTTTAATATCTTATAATATTTTAATTTAAATAAAATTATAATTATAAAATATTTTTTTATTAAATATTTTTTTTCCCCCTACCAAATAACATGATAAAAATCTCTTTCCTTACTTTCTATTTATATCACTTACAAATTTTACTCTTCTTTGGTTTTATATTTTCTGTCCACCCACCAATCATAGCTAAAGGATTGACAAAAGAAGATTATTTGCAGGTGGTTTAAAAAAAAAAAGAGTAAATATATATTTCCTTTATTGATTGAGTGAAAATCCGGTTTAACCTCAAAAAAGAAAAACATTTTTAAAAAATCGAGTCAAGTGAGGGAAGTTACTGTCTTGTCAACGAATTGCATAGAGTGGAGCAGACCGTTGCGTCAAAGGAGAAAGGCCGTCTTTGTTGTAGCCCTGTCCAATCTCCGGGACTACTTTGTAATTTCAGCACCTAATGATAATGCACTATATTGTCACAAATACCTTCCCACCTCTCAGAAACCTTCCCCACCTCCCCCAAAAAAGTTCTCTAATAGGTTATTTGATAAAAACATTAAGGGAGCGTTTGATAAACGCATTATATTTTGATTGTATTTTAATAAAATTTGTTTGTTAAATGTTGTATTTGGTTAAAAAGTATTTGTTTTGTATTTGAATGAAATGTGTATTTGGATGAAAAGTATTTTAGAGTTGAAAAGTTGACGTGATTGTTTTAAAAATATTTTGAATGGTAATTGTTTTCGTAGTACTGTTGTAAAATTTGTGTTTGGTGTAAAATTGTATTGTATTTAAATGAAATTAAAATAAAATTTGTTTGTCAAATGACATCTAAGTTTAATTATGTTTAAATATAATTTATTTTTTAAGTATTGTATTTAATTAAAAAATATTTGTTTTATATTTAAAATGAAATATGTATTTGAATAAAAAATATTTAAATTGTATTTTAGAATTGAAAAGTTGATGTGATTGATAAAAGTAAAGAAAAAAAGAGTTAAAAAGTTTATATGATTGTTTTAAAAAATAAATAAATAGTAATTATTTCGTAGCACTGTTGAAAAGGATTATATTTGAATGTAAAACTTTGTATTTGGTGTAAAATTGTATTGCGCTTGAAAATGATTAAAATGTAAAACTTTTGTCAAACGTCCCTAAGGAAAAAAAATTAAAGAAAGAAAGAAAGTCTTTTACCCTTGCAACTAGGTAACATTTAATGCATTACCATTTAAACAAAATATTACAAAAACTTTTATAGAATACCTACATAAAAAGTACGAGGTTATTTATGTAAACTTAGATTAATAATTAATATTAAATTAAAAAGCCATAATATTAAATAAAATAGATGTAATAATTAATTTATGAAATATAACGTAAATGAAATAGAATGTGAAATTATAATTTTACTCTTGAAAAATAAACCTAAAAGCAATATATATATATAGATATCCGAAGGTTAAGGGTTATTTAGTAGATTTTTTTTATGTTATTTCTTGTATTATGGGCATTTTTGACATCCTAAATATCAAAATCAAGTATTGATCAAGAGAAGATATGAATTGAATTTTGAATATAATTTGTTGATATTAAAATACATGATATAAAAAAATAAATTATCTAATTAAGAAATATAATAAAAAAAGAAGTTATTAAAATTTTAAAGAAGGAAAAACCGGAGAGGTTTTTAATCCTTAGAAAACTGTGCTGTATTGGGAAAGACTTACAAAACCTGCCTTCAAACCCAATTTTCCCCCCTAGGGGTTGAAAACATTAAATGTAACACATGAGAATTGCAGTTAAAGAAAGAGACAATATAGGTAAAAAAAAAAAAAAAAGTCAGACTCATATATTCTAACTCTCAAAGCTTTATTTTGCCATCCTTTTATTTTTATTTTTATTTTTATATTTTTTTTCACTTGACAAAGTAACCTACAACTCCTCTTTTCTTCTCCTTCACTGACGAAGACATTACTAACAGTTTGGTGCTTCTCTCAAAGCCTCCAGGCCAATGTAGGAGTTGGAAATCTGGTTGAACACGGTTTCTTTTTTTTTTTTTCCTTCTCTCTCTTCATTCCTGTCTAAAGTTTATTGATCTCCCGTTCCTTTGCTTATATATTACACTTTGCTTATGAATATATTTTGGTTTTACGGTGAAAGAGTTGCAGAGAAATGTATAAGAATCAACTGCAGGAGCTTGCACAGAGAAGCTGCTTCAATCTTCCTTCGTATGCTTGTATCAGAGAAGGACCAGATCATGCACCAAGATTCAAAGCTTCTGTCAACTTCAACGGAGAGATCTTTGAGAGCCCAACTTATTGCGCCACTCTCAGGCAAGCTGAGCATGCAGCTGCTGAAGTTGCCCTCAATGTTCTCTCCACTAGGGGTCCTTCCAGGTCCCTAACTGCAAGAGTTCTTGTAAGTTTTTTTTTTTTTTTTTTTTTCACTTAATTTCTTTGTATAATACTCTATATATATACACACACACACATATTTGTCTATTCTTATCTTATTTTGGTTCAAGGATGAGACTGGAATTTACAAGAACCTTCTACAAGAAACTGCTCACAGGGCTGGTCTGAGGCTCCCAGTGTACACCACAGTGAGATCAGGTCCTGGCCATGTCCCAACTTTCACTTGTACCGTGGAGCTTGCTGGGATGAGCTTCACAGGTGACTCAGCCAAAACCAAGAAGCAAGCTGAGAAGAACGCCGCTATTGCTGCCTGGTCTGCCTTGAACAAAAGTAAGTGTTCTGATCTGAGTTTTATTTTTTATTTTTTATTGTTTTTAAATTGTTTTGTGTTTGAACTTTAAAGCATGACCAGCATTAGATTTTTTTAATGCAGTACCCAGATTGGCTGGTTCATTGGCAACAAACAAATCGGAGACCAATGAAGAGCAAGAGCAGGCAAGCGTCACTAGGGTCCTTTCAAATTTTAGACCAAAAGATGATGCCAACAAGCATGCTAATCGGAAGAAGGAACAAAACCCACCAAAGAGAGTCTTCAGAAGTGGTCATCATCATCAAAGAGACAACAATATAATCCCTGCCTCATCTTCATCTTCAAGTTCAAACATCCCTTTACATGATGAAAGATGGAAGCTCAAAGATCTGCTAATGGATTTGGGACAAGAAGGTTCTTTACAAAAACACCTCAACTCCTTTGCATCTCTCCTCCCTCCACCTCCACCTAGAACTGCTTCAAAAATCTTACCACCACCACCGCTACCAACAACAACAACTTTACAATCTCATTTCTCTGCATACTCATCAAATTCGCCAATCCCAGTACAAGCTAGAAGCAGAACATTACAGATTGTTCCACCTCCATCGGATCAAGATCATCATCAAAAGGATGAGGAAGAATGGCTTGGTCAGAAACCGAGTGTTGTTAAAGTTAATCACCCCAATGAAAGAGAAGGTCTTGTTTATGGTACAAGCCATACATTTAGCACTGGAAAACTTGCCACTTTTGGAGCATCATCATCATCACCATCACCATCAACATCAGGCATTAGTGTTCCAAGAAGGATGTACAGTGGACAATGTCCTCATATACGCAGGATTGCCCCTGCTGTTCAGATCAGATCAGTGATCCCAGTGTGTGCAGCACCACCACCACCACCAACAACAACAACTAAAGAAACTCCAAAGTCAACCTTAAATGCTTCTTCTTCTTCTACTTCTACTTCATCTTCTTCTGCTACTACTACTTCTACTTTGGTGTACACACAACCAGGAGAAGGAGATGATGTTTCATCAGCTAGCTCAAAGTTCAACAAGCTACAATTATGAGGATTTTAAAAATATATATGTGATTATCTAAAAGCAAACCCATAATAAGAATTTCCTTGGAGGTTTTTTTTTTCTTTTTCCTTTTTTAAGGATTTTGCTTTGTTATATATATATATATTACTTAATGTGGTGTTCCCTAAACTTGTATTTAAGGTGGCATAACCAAAAAGGAGGATTAGGATAGAAAGTAGTGTTGGTTAGAGAACCATGGTTTTGTCTCATGGTTTGTGGTGTAATTTGGAATTTGATAAAAGACAATAGGGGCTATGTATAATTTCAAAAACTTAACATGTATTTAGTTGAGAGGAAGAGATGGAGAGGGAGAGAGAAATAAATGAGATGTAGAGGAGTGGTTTGCAAAGATAAGAGAGGAGGGAGAGAGGAAGAGAGAGAGAGAGAGAGAGTCGAGAGGTGTGTGTGGGGGAGGCGGATAAGGGTAAAGCATTGAAAGCAGAGTGAAGAGACGATAGTAGTGATAAACGCAATGGCAATTAATTACTTACTCAGAAACCTTAAATGGTCCTGACTTCACCGTTTAATGCCTCCTCCATCTCCTTCCTCTCTTATTTAATGCCCTCTTTTATTTTTAATTCCATTTCTAAAAATTATTATTTATCATATTGACATTAGTATATTTAATTATTACTTACTATTTCAACTTTTTAAACAATTTTGACATGGTCTATTGTTATATTTTTAGTTGTATGATTCATAATTTAAAAATGTATCACCTATTGTGAGCGTTTGGAATTCAAATTCAAACCGGACTTTTCATATTTATTTTTGTCTTTTTTTTAACAATAAACACAAATTTTGATAAGTTTTTGAAAAGTTAACTACCTCCAATCTAAAAATTTTATTTCAAACTGATCCTAATACTCTACGATTTGCAAATGTCAATTCGATTCCATCTCCGAAACTTAAATACAAGTATGTTACATTCTTTTAGCTAATCTTTTCTTTTTCTTGTTCTTGTTAATTTATGCCCTTCATTTTGACTACTCATAAGTTCCATGTTCCAATAACCTCTGGCCATTGGAAAGTCAATTAAAAACCTACTTGGAAAAAAAGTAGCCGTTACACCAAGGGAAGCGTCGGTTGGTAATTGGAAAAAGGTCCTTGTTGAATGAGTGAGGCCCAGAGGTGGCCCAATTTGGGACCATTGGGCCGAAGAGGGAAGCCCACGAATAGAGGGCATTAAAAGGTCGATGTACGACAATTGCAACGCTTGAGACGTTGACGTGTGTAGTGGCAATGACAGGCTTTGGATTAGGGTTGACGTCAGTCTTGGTGGGAATCAACGGTTCGTGGATTGTCGGTAACATAGACAAACACTTCCTGTCTTTACTAATTTTATAATTAATAACAATAATTTTTATTGTTGAAAGCTTTACTAATTTTAAACGTAACATGTTGAAGTAAAGTGTGATTAAAAAAAAAAAAAAAGTTACAGAGCGTTTAAATAATATATTATATTCGTATTGTATGTTGAATAAAAAATATTTATATTATATTTAAATATAATGTTTATTTAGATGAATAAAAAGTATTTATATTACATTAAAATGTAATATTTGTTTAGATGAAAAATATTTGAATTATATTATATATGATATGATTAATAAAAGTAGAAGGAAAAAAAAAAGAGAATATGATGTGATTAGTAAAAGAGTGAAAAAAGTAGAATGATGAATATTAATTATATTATATTTAAAATATAGTGTGATTAATATTTAAATACTATATTTTTACATTTAAATGAAAATTATATTACATTTAAATACAATGTGAATACAATGCGATTAAAAAACAAGGTATTATTCTCACATTCTAATGTGGTATATTTTTTAGATTCTTTGTCACATAATATCATAGTATCATTGTTATGTTACAATTTAGGTGCAGGACTAAAGACAAATTTTTTATTTTTTAACCAAGAAAATGATATATTTGTATTAATTGAGGCATGTGGGAGTTATTGTGTTTCCTTTTTTTTTCGAAAAAGAGTCCCACAAAATTTCTAGAGGATCTGTCTTGAGATGTTGGTTGCTTGTTTCCTTTAGAGTTAATGGCCCTTGTCCACTTGCTTTTTTACTGGATGCAAAAGGGTTTTAAATTTCTTCTTCTTTTTTTTTTTCTTTTGTTAATCAACGTATTAAAAATTCTTACCGTTTGAGCAAGTCAGTCCTAGCTTGATAGTAATTATATTTACTCGATTTTTTTTTAACAACAGAAAAAGATCAAAAGAAAGCCTTTGAGAGCTTTGAACTTCCCCCATTCAAGTTTGGCCAACAACATTTCAAAAAAAGAAAATTGGGCCAAGTAATTAAGTTTTAAGTTTTAGTGTGCGTTTGGTAAACGTTTTGCATTTTAATTATATTTGAATGAAATTTGTTTTTTGAATGTTATATTTGATTGAAAAGTATTTGTTTTGTATTTGAATGAAATGTGTGTTTGGATAAAAAGTATTTTAGAGTTGAAAAGTTGATGTGATTGATAAAAATAGAGATAAATAGTAGAGTTAAAAAGTTGATGTGATTGTTTTAAAAATGTTTTGAATAGTAATTATTTTTGTAATACTATTGTAAAATTTGTATTTGGTGTAAAATTATATTATATTTTAATAAAATTAAAATGAAATTTAATTGTCAAACGCCCCTTCTTTCTTCGAAAAAAAAAAAAAAGGGATTTCTAACAGAAATAAAATAAAATAAAATAAAGTGGAGTTCTCTTGATGGTGTATGATGATTGAAAGTGCAACCCGGTGGGCGATCATTGCCGCAAAAGCAGCACTACAGTTCTCACCTGCTCATGGAGCGCATGTTTGCCAAAAAGATGCCTTTTAATTAACGAAAAATAAAAAAATAAATGAAGGAAAAATGATAATTTTCTGAATAAAAATCCACCCGAAAAAAAAAATATATATATATATATGCGCATTTTTCCCCCCTCTTCAAAGGATCAGGACGATTAGAACAAGATACTGTCGTGTTGGGTTTAATTAGTGACAAGTGACAAAAGCCTTAAATAATATATTTGGAAATATTGGGGGAGTTAATAGTGACACTTTGCTCATGAATTACCCTCCATAATTGTTTTTGTCTACAAGAATATATTCCAAATCCAGCCGTTTCATCTCTATTTGCTTCCCCTTTTCCTTTCGTCTTTCGTCTTTTTCTCTTACTAAAGTCACTACCATAGAGCTGGAATCTTCTAATTAATATCAAGCCTAATTTGTTCTTAGATTAATTAAGTAGCTGTTTGTTGCTTAATCACATTCTTCTTGAGCGACAAATTACAAATTAATGGAAGTGGTATTATTATAAGCGCGTCATAAGATGATATACTATATATTTGATTACACATGTGCTTACCGTTTCTCTTTATGACATTAATATATATATATATAGCTCCCATTATTTTTTTCTTTTCTGCCTTCCTTTTACATGCAATAGGACATTTACTCCTGGATTTTCATTAAAGAGGAGTATATTTAATTAAACAAAGCTTACAAATACCAATACCAATGATGTATAATAGATAAAAACAAAATTCTCAATTAAGATCGAATTGATTAATAAAATCTAATGAAGCTAATGGATAAGAACATCTACGAGAGTCTCGATGGACTAAGAGAAAATAATGATGAAATTTTATTTTTGTTTATTCTGTTAAAAGTCCAAGATTATCACGGAAATTCCCATGATGACATAATATATATATATATATTACTACGTGTCATAAAATTTGAAAATTTAAACGGTTGAATTCAATGCATTAATTAGTGGATCTTTAATGGTCAGTCAAGGCAATTTAGTTAGAAGAAATACGTAATCCATGAGATTATTATATTTTGTGCTCATCTTTCAATAATACCCCCTTAATTAAAACTCTAAAATGTTCCAGCTCATAATTAATCGTCCACTGTTTTTGTTTTTTGTGGATTAGGAAGATAGGATTAGTTTGGATGAAAAAAAAAAAAGCCAGTAATTTTTATTTTCGTGTTTACATTTATTAATGTGAGATTATACCATTTATCTAACATCAGATATAACTTTTGAATGATTATTTAGTGTTCAACCTCATGAACTAGGTCGACTAATTAAGAGGTCAGGTGGGCTAAAGAAAATAATATTATGGTATTGAACATACTATTTAGCTAAGTTTAAACATGACACTTGTAATTAAGGTCAACACAATATTATCTTATTTTTATTTTTATTTTTAAACATGTCTTAAAAATGTCAATGAGTTGTGTCCTCCCTTTACTTGAGAATATAATCTGTCAAACTCAAAGACACTTCTGAAAAATTCCATAATTCCTCAAAATCAAGCAGATGGGAATAGGTGGCATTGGAGATCTAAATTGATAAAATGAAACTTCCAAGGCAGCCACCAAGATAGGATGTATGTTGTGTGGTGGATGCATGATTGAGTGCTATTTTATATACATATAAATATATATATACATATATATATATGTATGTTTGTATATTATCATAGAAGACATCTCAATGCCTTATCTTTTCCTCGTCGTTTCCATTGAAGTAAGTGGATTATTGTCCAAGACACATAAGCCTGTCGTGGTTACACATCATGCATGCATCTTCACCCATTCACTCCCATGCTTTTCCCATTTTATAGGTCGTCTTTTAAAAAAATAAAAGAGACAAAAATGAAATTTCATTAACTAATATGGTTTTGTTGGTTCGTAAGCTGGCAAATCCTTCAAGTCCAGATCTCTCAATTTTAGGCAACCTTATACGCAACATGGGGCTCACGTTGTAAATGCTCTTCCAAATTCCAAAGATCAATTTATTTGAAAAAGCACCAATTTGTCAGCTCAACTTATGTCGAAAATTTTCCATGATGTAGCTCCGTTTGGTTACATTCAAATTGAATATATGAAAATTTGTGTTAAGATAAAAGCAAAATAAATGTGATCTAAACAATAGGTTAGATTTGAATTTTAATAAATTTAAAACATATTGAATTCAAAGTGGTGATTTAAAGTTTAAATTGAACCGAATATCAACTATAAAATAAAGGGAGAATTAATTAAATAACATATCTAACAATGCTATTTTAAAATAATAGTAAGAATAAAACTAATATAATCAAATATCATAATTTAAATTAATTATATATTAAAATATTAAATTTATCTTCATTCTTTTTTTCACTCTTCCTTCTCCCTTATTTATCTCCCATCTTTCTCTTTCCTTATCTCTTTCTCTCTCTATTGCCCTCCCTCCCATTACAATTGGTATTGCACCGGAGGGTATCACGACAACAGTGACAAGACCAGATCACAATAGTGATGGCATTATTTTCTATATGAGAAAATATGAGAATATTTATTTTTAGTATTTCCTATATTTCTATCTATAAAAAAATGGAATTACAAGATAAGAACAAAAAAATACTAACAAATACCAAGAAATAACTATAAATCTCACCAAATTAACCACAAATACCAAATTATACCAAAAATATTCTGAATCATCACTAGATCTTGTCAAAATCCATTCAAATTCGCCTTGATTTCGTCGGAGTCCTCATTAACCACGTTGAAATTGTGTGTCTCACCCTTTTCTCTCCCTCGCTAGAAAAGGCGTGCCACTGTATTTGGTGAACCACATATATTAAGAAAAATTGCGACCTCGCTTAGCATAAATCGCGAAGAAACTCAGATTGCGGTCGTCTGTCCTCGTCGCCATCATCAGGGAATCTCTGGCCACCCCACGCTCACTAACCACTGACGTCCAGAGCTTGCCATCATCTCCGGCAAGCAAGTGTGAAAGAGAGAGAGAGAGAGAAAGAAAGAGAAGTTAGAGGAGAGAGAAAGAGAGAGACACACACACAAAATGGGAAAAGGGAGAGGGTGAGGAGAGAGAAATATGGATAGATTTGAAAACAAATATATTATCTTTAAAAGAATGAATAATATATGTTATAATTTTATTAATTTTTTAAAATATGTTATATATTTAGGATTCGTTTAGTTTTAAGATCTAGCCTAATCAAGTTTGTAAGTTAAGCTAAATTAACTAAATTGATTTTAACTTAGTTTAACTCAGTAAAACTCATTTTCTTTGTTTCTTATCTCTATTTTTATTATTTCAACATAATTTCGAATGTAAATTATCTTAATTTTTACGATCTGTAATATAAAATAAGCTAAACTAAATTAAAATAAAATAGCTAAGTAAACTTGCTTTATAAGTTAGGTTATGCTATAATGTTAAATAAAATGCACGGGTAATGAGAATCTATAAAATATATTTTATGGCATGATTAATTGCGTGAAATGCAAATAATCTTCCGACAGCTTGGCGCCGAGCCCGCGGTGTTTATCCACAGTCCACGCCAATTTTGCATTCCAAAGTTTATTCTTCTTTTTTTTTTTTTGGACTTTTTTTTTTTAAATTGGGTGTGAATGAATAAAGAGATATATTTTCTAAAAAAATAAAAAGAGAGAGGGATCAAAGAAATATTCGATTGGATATTCGTTTCCCGTTGTTCCAGAAGGATTAAACTATCATATACATGTGGATCACCGAACGAAAAGTTGCAAACGTTATGGATTGAAAGAAAAAAGAAAAATTAAAGGTCAAGAAATCCAACCTCCACCTTCCCACACGAAGCTGGCGTGACAAAACTCTGTCAAAATGGCCTCTTCTTCTATTTTGCTGTTCGGAGAGAGAATTCCACCTCTTGGTTGGCCCGTCAAAGTACGACTTTTTTTTTTGTAAGCGACCAAGTATGACTCCTTTTCTTACCAAAACTCGTACCAAATAGATTTTTTTCCCCGTATTAAAGCCAAAAAAAGGTTTTTTTTTTTAATTCAGCGAAAAAATACATATATTTAAAAAAGTAATAATCATAGATGGATTTCACATCGGATTACACATAAATCAAAACTAAAAATTTTGATTAGATTTTTATGTTTTTTGAAAAATCAAAATAACTAATTTTTAAAAATTTGACTTCAATCTCGAAATTACATTTTAAGTTTTTGTTCTGAATACAAATTAAGTTTGAATGAAAAATTACCAATTAATAATATCGTTGGTCCTGATAGAGTTAGCATAGGGGATAGTTTTAGATACAACATTACATTTAAAGAGAAGTCCAACAAATAATATCATTGGTATCTGAATTGAAGCATAATTAGAAAAGTTACAAAATAGAATAGAATTAAAGATATATCATGTCAAAAGACATAATAAAAGAACGAGGAATACAATAAATTATACGTATCAGAATTACAAGTTGAGATTTAAATCTTGTAAGAACATAATCTCATCATGAAAAACTATAAATATAGATGTGGATATAAAATTTGTATGTTTTTATATATATTTGAGACTTATAAACAAAATACATTTCTCTTTATATTCAGAAAATTAAAGTGAACTTTGTAATATATTACTTGTCGTTGATTCAGATTTCGACATAAACAGCTAGCAAGTGAGAAAAGATGGACCTAGGCAAGAATTTTTAAATTTAAAATTTTGAATGCGTTAATTTTTCTTTTAAAATTAAGCAGGAAAACATAAATTCATTAAAAAAAAGAAAAAAAAAAAAAAAGACAAGTCCACGGGGTTATTAGCGCGTGATCTTCTTTGAAACGCGGATGGGAGTCGGGAACAGTAGATTAAGCCAACGAGGACAATCAAAACCACATAATCAAATCCCAGCTAGTCTTGGAAGCACCCGATCCAATTTAATAGAAACATCTTTTTATTTATTTATTTATTTTTTGAGCAACATTAAAAACCTTTTAAGATTGGGATTTAGGACACAAATCTTAACTCTCTGTTTCCCCCGTTAGATTCTGACGGAACAAGAATATCTAGAAATCACCAAAAAAAAAAAAAGAAAAAAAAAGGAAGACGGCGTGAAGACACGGGCTAGAGGGAGGGGAAAGGAGAGAGGAATATCCAAAAGCATATGACAAAGTTATAACGCAAGTCGAAAACGAAACCAAGAATATTCCAGTCCTAGATCCCTTTGCATTGCCTTCTCCTTAAATAGCCTCTCTCACCACCTCCAGCCATAATTTTCACAACAATTCACCCCTCTTTGTTATTATTATTATTTTAGAGGCATTACCTCTGTTTTGTTTTTATTATTATGGCACTTAAAGCCGTCCATGTCTCCGACGTCCCGAACCTCGACCAGGTCCCGGAGAACGCCTCCCTTGCGCTCTACTCCACCCGGGTTCCCGCAGGTAAAAAAAAAAAAAAACGCAGTTGTGAACTGTAAGATTGTAATTATTGCATTTTGAGTCTAGTTAGAATATGTTTTGCTAACGAATGTTGTTGTTATGGCTGGGGGTGATAGGGGTGGAATTGGGAAGGGGTGTTAGGAAGCCGAGGTTTATGGTGATAGGACACAGAGGGAAGGGAATGAACGTGTTGCAGTCGCCGGATAGAAGAATGAGAGACATTAAAGAGAACTCCATCGCCTCCTTCAACGCCGCCGCTGCCTTTCCCCTCGACTTTATCGAATTCGATGTTCAGGTTAGTCTCGTCTCCGACCTCCCGATTTCTCGGAACTTCTGATTCGCATGTTATTTTTCCGTAGTCCTCTTGCCGCGCGCGGTCGTCTTTCCCTTTCTTTTTCCTGTTCTCTCTCTCTCTCTCTCTCTCTCTCTCTCTCTTTTTGTGTCGTTTTCAGTTCCAATTTGTTTTAAGGGCCCCACCAGGGTGTTTTTGGTATTCTTGCTTTTAAAAAAAAAAAAACTCAACGTTCGTTCCTGCCTTCAATAAATAAATAACTAAATAAATTTAGGTCTCAAATTTCTGTAAGATTTTCGATTCAATTTTAAGAAGGGTACTGATATGATTTGTGTTTTTCCTTTCTTTTTTTTTTTTTTCCTCCCTGTCCCGTCTTCTATGGTGGCCTTTTCTTTACTGAATATGGTGATGAAGGAAAATAAACAATAATAATAATAATAATAATAATAACAAAAAGAACAATAAAAAGAAAAGTGAAAACCAATATGGTTGTGTTCTTGTAATTGTAGGTGACCAAGGACGATTGCCCAGTCATATTCCATGACGATTTCATCCTCTCCAGAGATGATCACGTAAGCCCACTTGCAAATTAATCTTTATTTTCACCGAATTTTCTTTCTTGAGAAAAAAAGAGAGAGGAACTTTAATTGAGGTGAAATTGATATGGTTTGTAATGTGTTGTTGTAGGGGACTGTGTTTGAGAAGAGAATAACAGAACTGCGTCTGTCGGAGTTTCTCCGCTATGGTCCTCAAAGAGAGGCAGGGAAAGATGGACATTTGTTGCTTAGGAAGACCAAGGATGGCAAAATTTTGGAGTGGAATGTTGAAACTGACGACTCTCTCTGTACACTCCAAGAAGCCTTCCTCAATGTTGAACCTTCTCTGGGTTTCAATGTCGAGTTGAAATTTGATGACCACATCGTCTATGACCAAGACTATCTCATCCACGTCCTAAATGTTGTCTTACAGGTACGAATATCTTAAACATTTGTTCGAGGAGAATTCTGTGATAGAATATAAAAAATTATTGAATCAGAAAATTTATTAAATCAGTAATGTCTTGGACATTCGAACGACATTCATACTTTTTCATTATGATATGATTTTGATGGACTCTCACGGTTAATGAACTTCCTATACTGGAACAGGTGGTGTTTGGATATGCTAAAGACAGACCGATAATCTTCTCGAGCTTTAATCCTGATGCAGCCTTGCTCGTTAGAAAATTGCAGGACAAATATCCTGTAAGCATCATGATTTAATTAAACAAGTTGATATTATTTTTCCAAAAAAGAGTTGCCGAATTTATTAGCCGATGTTGCTGAATTATTGCAGGTGTACTTTTTGACTAATGGTGGAAACGAGATTTTCTATGATGTGAGGAGGAATTCCTTGGAGGAAGCCATTAAGGTGTGCGTGGAAGGTGGCCTTCAAGGAATAGTCTCCGAGGTAAAGGGGGTTTTCAGAAATCCAGGAGCAGTTACCAAGATCAAAGACTCCAAACTTTCCCTCCTTACCTATGGCAAATTGAAGTAAGCCCTTTTATTTTGTTTCCAATTTGATACTTTATCAGTTTTTCAAAACTTGATGCCCAAATTGCTTGTTAACAAACTCAACTCAACTATCTCTGACAAGTTCGGTTTTAGTTTAAATGCGTGTTGTGAAACTCTTTTTTTTTTGGCATGATGAGTATTATTTTGCTTATACATAATGTTGGAATGGTGCAGCAATGTAGCGGAAGCGGTTTACATGCAACACCTTATGGGAATTGATGGAGTGATAGTTGATCTTGTCCAGGAGATTACGGAGGCGGTTTCCACTTTGATAAGGCCATCAAGTGATCAGGAGAGCCTTACTGAAGGTGTAGATGCCAAGGAGGAGCTCAAATCAAAGCCCATGTTTACACAGCGCGAACTTTCCTTTCTGTTGAAACTCATTCCTGAGTTGATACAGCATTGATATCAGTTACAGCATTTACTTATAAACACTATTGAGCCTGACTTTTACTATACTTTTTTTTTTTCGTGAATTTTCTCCACTTCGTTGTGTGGCCATACTTACAACGTTGTACATAATTTTGTCATAATGAGATCTTCATAAGTTTACCCAACAGTTTGCCTCATGTATAATCTCTAGAAAATTTTCATGTTACAAGTCTGAACAACTTTCGTTTCTCATGACTTTTGTTTCTCATGACTGTTTACTTTTCTTTCTTGACTTCCTTTTTTTATTTATTTTGATGTTCCTTTTTTTTTTTTTTTTTTAATTATTGTTAATAGTTGTCAGATTTCTAGTTATTATTGGAGAAAGAGTGAAAGAAAAACATTTCAAATTTTGAAAATTGAAAGGTAGCATTTTCTTCTGCGACATCTCCTTATTGCCACTTTTGAAGCGACGAGTTACCCTTCAAAAAAAAATTTTTCTTGTTGCCGCTTTTGAATTTGATTATGGTGATTGAAACTTTTGGATTGATTTCTGCTTTGATCGTCCCAACGCCTAGAAAAACACATGAAATGCAAAATGAGACATCGAACAAAAAAAGTCTCCTGTCATCAGGTCACCAACTTCGTTGGCCTTGCAATGCCGGACACGTGTCAAACCCCATACATGGTCTTATGACTATGGGAAGACCTGTGTTTTAAGTGCCGCAAAATCATAAAAAAGCTACGTCAAATTTCTGAAACAACAATATTTATAAAGGATGGCAGGTTGAATAGCGAGTAATGTATGAGAAACGATGAAGAACGGAAAAATCAAAGCAAGACAAACGACTAAAAAAAGGACAAACGAAAGAGTTCAGAAAAACGACACTTAACGAAACATGATAACAAAAAGAACGACCAAAATTTTAATCGACCAGACCACGAAATTAATGACAAAAAATTGAGTTACGACAAGTTTAGAAAACGACATTAAATTTTCATAACGATGATAGACTACAAAACAAGTTTTACGCCAGAAAAAAAAAAAAAAAAGGACAAACGACGTGTTATGAAATGACAGCATCAAACAAAAACGTAGAAATTTATAAACAGAGAATTTTGAAATGACAACATCTGAGAAGCGAGACAACGAAAACAACAATATCAAAATGAAAAACATTTGCAGAAAGACGCGGAATTAATGGGGCAAAGTGTTTTAAAACAACGAAAACAAAGGAAGAAAAAATCAACTAAAAACTATAACACATTGTAAGACAAATTACAGAAAACATGAAAAGATCGAAATGTTGTGCGTTCCATTTGGTTGCTCGATTTAGCTTAAACCAAGTTAAATTGTGCATTTGGACCAGTACAAGATTTAGCTTGAATAATAAAGATCAAAGTGGCGAAGGACGACAACAATGAGATACACGCAACACATTGAAACGACAGCTTTTCGAAAACGACAATAAGAAAGCAGTACAAGCAAAGACAAGACAAAACGACATCTTATGGAAAAGAGAAGTAAAACAACCTAAAGTAGAAACGACAATTGACATTTAAAAACGGCTTCAATTTTGTAATATGGTAGAAATTTAATACGACGCGAGCTGGAAAACGACAAAAACATGGAGTAAAACTAATCCAGAGTAGAAGACGACAATAGTCCGAAAACGACAAACAACAAAAGAGGGGAGAATTGAAAAGAAAATGTTCACCCTATAGCAACAAGAAAAACTTTTCTAACCACATTACCTAATGATAATATCACATTTAATTTTATTCAAAGCGTAAAAATTAAAATAAAAAAAATCCTTCTGTAGATAATTTAAAATAAAAACAACTTGAAGATTCGAACTCCCCATATTACTCCCTTATATTTTTATTTCATTTTATTTTATTTTATACTCAAATCCTGAAGAATATGAAAAGTAAAAATAGTAAAACTATTGAATTTAGGCAATAATGGGTGTTGATTATCTTGGCTTTGATTGTTTGTGTCTCTGTTTTTTATATCAGTTCCTGCTCTGTTTGCTTTTCACTAAATTTATTATTTTTGTGGCTTTACTAATGCTTTTTCTGTATGTACGTATGTGTATATATGGAGATACATACATGTATATAAATATATACTCACACATATACATAGATATATATATGTGTGTGTGTGTGTATTGAGGGGGAGAGCTACTTTACAAAAGGCAAAAAGAGTGATCATGAAGCAAAGATAGCAGTCCAAAAAACGGGCTACTTTTTGTTAATTGAAGCAAATTAACAATATTTAGATACCACTTAACGTCACTGACAATCAACATTGATTCGCAGTACCTTTATGTCAACAAGAAACCTAAGATATTGTATGAATGATCTTCGAATTTATATATATAATTAGAATCAATCCAATTTTTTCCTTTTTTGCATGTGTAAACGCAAGTGTTTGATTCTTTGAAGTTAAGTGCTCTCTTACGTGACTTGTTGGAACAAATTATTATTATTATTATTACCAAATACCCATGGTTAAAGCGTATCCCATGAGGAACCGGAATCGGTATTGATTCAACCGGTTAAAAGTGCTTTATTGTTTCCCCTAAAAGAATAAAGTGTTCCATTGTTTATCAATACTACTTTTTTAAAAAACAAACCATACACAACTTATTCTAGACCTCTTAGCAAGCTGATTGGCGTGCACCACCAAGTGCGATTATATATTGATAAATGATTATCATGGTTAGATTTGTAGTATAAGATTTGAGTATTGGATGATTGTCTTGAAGTTGTTAAATGTGAAGGTTTATTCATACTAATCTAATATGATCACGAATTAACAAGTTTGAAAGTACGTCTTATATATGTTGATTACTAGCACATTTGTTGTGACCGAAATAAAGAGCTTTTTATTAAGAGATAGGACTGATCATTAGGACTTTTAACAAACATTCATATGAGCTTCTATGACTATTCTTTTGATCACATTAAGGGGGTGTGCTAACATCAATTGTCCCCTTTCCAAACATAAACTCTAAAAAAATAAATAAATAAAAAGCTTGGAGGGCTATAGTTCATATTGAAACATAAATTGGTCCCTTTATAATACAACAACCTTATTGGTGCTGCTTGCTTTTAGATGTCGAATCACATTAAAAGTATTCCAATAAAGATCTAGCAATTTAAGTGGCATTGAGTAATATTGTGCATTGAATCAACGAGTGCTCTTAAATTATAAACACCTTCATGAACAATATTGAATAGGCTTATACAGAGCCCTAGTAAAGTTTGCGTGCGGTACAGATTTAAGCATGATCACAAGCTAGGTTTTCACTTATCAGTCAACTTTTAAGATCTAAATTTTCATCTCCTAAACTTAGGCTAGATGACTCCATTAGGTTATTCAAAGTTTCTAACCCTAATGAGTTGCAACTTGGGAAAATTGAACGGGACTGAAAAAGGTCACTTCAAGCATAAAGTGTAGATTTTGGCCACAAAAATTAGGCTAATCAAAATACTTTTTTGCAAGTGTTTTGTGACCAAAGTACATCATTGCGCTTTGGCAGTAGCCAATTGCAATGTCTAGAAATTGGGGCAAATGTTCAAGTTTTGGAACCTCCACCAAAAAAGGAAAAATCGTCAATTTTACACTGCCACTTGAGGAAGACACCGCTACTAGACCCTTGTTTTTAAAATCTTCTAAAGCTTACACTGAATAATAATAATAATAATAATAATAATAATAATAATAACAATAAAATGATTTGTAACTACGTATTTTTCATCCATCACGACTTTAACTCCAAAGGTCCATCAACCTGGATTCGATATTTTTCATAGCTTCATCTTTTTTCATGGTCAATGATTCAATTATTGTTCCTGAATCATTAACGGTAAGCAGGATTGTAATGACCGCATAAAATTTGCTCTTTGCTTAATTTGCAGAATTTTAGACTTAACAAGACTCTTAATTATGCGACACTTCTCCTAATGATCAAACAAATGATAAGCAATTATGACTAACACCTTGATACAATTATACACATTTTGCTAGCTGCATGGAAACATTAATTACAAGCAAAGATTTATTTTATTTTATTTTCCAAAAGATGATGTTTTATGTCCATGTGTCGCCAATCCAGCACCTTAATTTTGGAAATTGGAACTACGTTTCTTAAAAATAAACAAATAAATAAATGAAACGGTAGAGATACGAGAAAGAACAAAACAGCTAAGGGTTCTTGGAAAACAAAACAAGTGGAGGTCATTAATTAAAGATGATAATGTTGATTAAAGAGGAAAACACTAATTAAATCCTAGCCATCAATGATAGCGAATCTCGCTGCCCTGAACTTGAATTATCAAATTTCACTCATCTCCAATTCCGAGAAAAACCGCAACCCCCACGGCATGGACAATATATATATATACATACACACATATATGAACAAATATATATATATTTTATTGAATATATATTAATTTGTCGTTCTCAAGGTCCAAAGAAGTACGTGCAAAACGAAGTACACTTGGGGAAGAAGAAAAAA
Organism: Antiaris toxicaria; assembly: GCA_035233585.1. Classification (NCBI taxonomy): domain Eukaryota; kingdom Viridiplantae; phylum Streptophyta; class Magnoliopsida; order Rosales; family Moraceae; genus Antiaris; species Antiaris toxicaria. The sequence continues at coordinate 55,273,583 of CP141157.1, forward strand.
AAAAAAAATCAAAATCTATGCGTTCAAAACACGCTTCGTAAGGACGGTGTTGGGTGTTCTGTTCCTCTACGTTTCAAACGCACAACGTGATTTCTTTTTCTTTTATCTTTTTCTTTTATATTATCATATCTTATTCAAGATTTGGATAATTCTTAATTTCTTGTGGCGTGTTTATGTTCACGTTTTGATCATTAGCATTACAATCGTGGTTGACTTAGGCCATTATATTTATTTAAATAAGTAGGAAAAAAAAAATAATGGCTATCAAATTGGTTCTTCTTTGATGGCAATTGACATTAGCAATAGGCAGCCCATTTTTTTTGGTTTCAAACTTCAAACTTCAAACAGATATCTGCACTAACTTTTTATATTTTGTCTTTTCAAAGGAGGCAAATAAGTACATAACTAAAACTATATTATTTCCCAATCATGGTATATTTTGGTCAAATTATCTTTTTTTTTTTCCCCAGAAATATTTTGTTAATTTTTTTCCTTGTAGAGACTAGATGATGATCCAATTTTTTTTTTATAACAAAAAAAAAAAAAAAAGGAAGAAGATAATGAGCAAGTTTGTTAAGAGGTACCAATTTGGAGGGGCTAATAAGAGAATATTTTGATGATTAAACTTTGGGACATTTTAAGCCACAACACGGCTACGTGTACCAGAGTTTAATCTCATAATTCTCTAATTACAAATATAGATTTAATTAATTGGGAGAAAATCACTCAATTACTTTAATTGATCTGAAATTGAATTTCTAAAAAAACACTATGGGAAAATAAAGGAATCTTGCTTATACAAAGCAAGAAAGTTGACTATATAAAATCAGGAAAATTGTCAATAAACAAAACATCTGAAAACTGCTACAAATTATTATTAACTTTTTTTTTTAAGAGTAAGTGCCTCAAAATCGGGAAATCTATTGATTCCTTTCGTCGGCCAAAGAAAAACGGAAAACAAAAAACAATTGAGGCAATGGAAGTGGAGTATTGGTTTTTCATTTAAAGTGAAATTCGATATTCTTACAATCGAACAATGGCCCCACAAATTTCTCAAACTATATTGCAAAGTGTAAATGTTATTAATTTTTATGTCTTAAAGCAATTGTAATAAATTGTTCTGACAACTTAAAATAATAAGATTATCAACTAAGTTGTATAATCTACTAAACAAGCTACGTAATTTATATATAACCATGTAATATAACTACATAGTACCTAATGAAAGCTATAGTTATATAGATTTAAACGATAGTTTTACAGTTTAAGGGGACATTTGAAACTCAAAAAAAATGTCTCTAAAACTATTTTTTTAGTATTTTTTTATCTTACTATCATTTTTTATTATTTACATATTTAAAATACTACAATAAACTCCAAATTTTAAAAGTTTATAATTTTGTGTATAAAAGTTCAAATGAGATAATTTTTTTTAATTTACATAAAATTTTGAGAGAAATGTATAATATCTATATTGATATATTTTTTTAAAAAATTTATAAAATTTTGCCTTTTTTTTTTTTTCATTCCAAACATTTTTTTTTCAAATATATTTTCTAAAATAATTTTTTTCCAACAAGAAAAAAAAATTTCTAAAACGGCATCCAAACGGATCCTGAGATCATGAAAAATTGAAGACAGGCTCTAATAAACATCTCGTTAATATTATGCTATTTCAGACTAATCATGTGGATTTAGGGTATGCATTCATAAAGAAACCATCTGGAACAATTTATTTATTTGAATGTAAAGAGAAAAATTAAAAAAAAAAAAAAAAGGATAAAGTCAAATGAGATATAATTAGAAATGGAGGGGAAAATGCCCAAAGAAGACTGAGAGGGGAAAGTGGCAACGCAAAACGTGACACACATGGGTCTCATACTACGCCGAGTTGAGTTCATTCTTGTTGACCCAACTGTAAGCGTGGCATTTTCTTGTCCTTTTTGATGTCCCACACGTTTGTGAAACCAACGACGGTCAAACTATCTACAATTTCATTTTTTTATTAGAATTTCATTTTAGCCCCTCAACTATAGTTGCTTTCGCACTTTGCCTCTTACTAAAAACTTTTGGCACATTTTTCCGTATACTTTCCATTGTTTGCAAATATCAACCATTGTAAGTAGACACGTGGATTCCTCAATAAGAGAAAGGGGCAAGAATTTTACCGAAATTATATTTCATCTTTTTCCTATTTTGTTGTGATGGCCAACAAAGAGCTATTTGAAATTTTATTTAAATATCTAATTATGCTTGGGTTGCAAGCGTGACCTAACGAACATTTTTTGTTTAACTTCATTATAAGATACGAAATTTATCAAAAAATCTATTTATGTCATCATCTATATAATTGTATAATTAACAAATAAAAATTACAATTAGTTCATATGTAACCTATTAAGGATGACATTTTTTTATCCATACATGCAGACACCAACATTCAACGACGCATGTTTGGGGATGCTATATGGATACGTGGACAGGATATAATACTACCACATTTATTTTCACCCTTACGTACATATATAAGAAAATTTAAATATAAATTTTGATTGAAATACAAAAAGGTAAACACCTTCTTTAAGGAAAAAAAGAAAAAAAGAAAAGGAAACCATTCATTATCTTGATTTTCTTTATAAAAGTTTTAATGAAATTTGTGAATTTTTAAAAAATTCTTAATTAGTAACTAGGTAAGATATGTGTATAATATCCTAATGAGAATTCCTTATCCTCACATCCATTTTAAATTAGGCAATCGGATTAAAAATAGAAGTAGAAGTAAAGGTAATGGAAGCATACTTATTTCATCTCATCTCATTACCATACTAGAACCCACACCCTCCCATTCTTGTCCCATTTCATTAGAGACCAAAGGGTCTTAGGAAAAAGAAAAAAAAAAAAAGTGATTGCTTATGTAGAAAAATTTCATCTTAAAAATTAACTGAAGTTGGTTAAAAGTTGATCTTTAAAAGACTGAAAAGTATGAGGGGCCATTTGTCAAAAAAAAAAAACTTTGTTAAAAGGGTAAAATGCCACAAGTGTAAATTTTCGTTTAAAAAAAAAATTATAAATCTTGAAAAGGATTCCGAGTCCGAGTAGGACTTGGAATTTTCCTTTTCACATTTCAATTTGCCTAGTCAAGAATAGGTTTCCTAGTCCTACTAGGAGTAGGGAATTCTCACTCTTCATTTCCGTCTCTCTCTCTCTCTCTCTCTCTCTCTCTCTCTCTCTCTATATATATATATTTATATATATATACACATTAATATATAACAAACAAAGCACGGCCGTTCTATGCCAGCCACACAATCCACAATTCTCTCTTCTCGTTCTGCTCATGTTTTTCTGTATTGGGTTTCCCTTTTTGCTTCAGATTTAATCCCTAATCTTCGTCAATCACCACATATATACATACACACATGTCGGTTTCTGAAAAGCTAAATCGGAGGTCGGGTTGATCTGAGACATACATACATACATACATACATACATATATACATATATAGTTGTCTGTTTGTTCCTTGTGATTAGAAATGGAACAAGTAAAAAGCAGCCTTGTGATGAGTAATAGTAGTAGTGGGGGGCTAAAATTGCCGATCGGCTACAGATTTCACCCCACCGATGAAGAGCTTGTGGTTCATTACTTGAAGAGGAAAGTCTTTGCCTTCCCTTTGCCTGCTCTTGTCATTCCCGACTTCGATGTCTTCCAAACTCATCCTTGCTCCTTGCCAGGTAACTAATACACATATTCTCATATTCAATTCATGAAATCAAATTAACTGTTTTGTTTTACTAATTAGAAAGACATATCTTTATATATTAGGCGCTGTGAGGGAAAAGAGGTACTTTTTTCACAAGCAAAAAAGGGATATAATGAGCAACAAGAGAGTTGACATTAATGGTGGTTGTGGATACTGGAAACCCATTGGGAAGGAGAGGCTGATTTTGGCTTCCGAGTTTAACAATCAACCAGTTGGAATCAGGAAAACTATGGTCTTTTGTGGAGGAGGAAAACGTCCTGATTCAGCACTTTCCAACACGCGCTGGCTCATGCATGAATTTCACCTTGTTCGTCCTGGACCAACCCCTAACTCACTCCAACTGGTACTTGTTACATATATTGTACTCTTATATATACATATATATATATATGTAAGTTTTATCGTCATTATCCAATCAGTACTACATATGTGACAGTATATATAAGTGTGTGTGCGTGTGTGTGTGTGTGTAGATATCTCCAATGGAAGTGAAGGAATATTGGGTTGTATGTGGGGTGTTTCAGAAGAAGATACGGCCCAGTAAGAAGACAAACGGGGTCGTTTCTCGGACCACAAGCAGCAAGAGAAAGCAGATGAAGATAACTGAGGTTACCGTGAGGGGAAATTGTTATGTGGGCCCAACTACGCCAACTTTCTCAAGCTGCAGTGGAATCACCGATAATGATGATGATGATGATGGTCAAGAAGAAAGTAGTTGCAAGATTAATGTTGCAAGTCATTCTCATGGTAATTGTGACAAGAGAGTCTTAAATTAGCTTAGAGCTACTTTCTGATTCATCTGTAATGCAACCAAAAAAAAAAAAAAAATTAACGACAGCTTTCAACAAAAAGGGGCATTTCATTTAAATGCTTGTTAGATTGTGCTTTTAATTCGAGTAAAATCTATAAATGATCTTTCTCGTGATCATCATAATTATATTCTTTTTCATTGTCCCTTAATCTGCTTTAATTTACCAGGTTTAATCGGATTCCATGTTAATCATGACACTGATTGTTAATTTCCTCAGTTTGTAAGTTATTATTATTATTTTTGTTGCTACTACTGAAAAAGCCAAATCATTTTTATTGGACAAAAAGACGACGCAAAGTATTAATGCACACGACACATTGAGGCATCCTAAGAAAAAAGAAAAGACAACTTTTTTTTTTTTTTTTTAAAATCTCTTTCTCAATTTTTTGAAAATTTCTCATCCCATGCCAATAAGGAGAGGAGGCAAGAGTGATTTTATTTATTATTACTTTTTTATGAATAAAGGGGAAGAGGGTTCTGCATGATCTAATCACGACAATTAGTGAAAAGAAGAGATCCTTTTTTATGTGTGGGCACATGAACATAAACTATTAGAATAACAAAATATGCAAATTAGTGGCAAAAGATCAAATACCATGTGGGCGTCACTAGCATTCCCCCTTTTTTTAATTTTTAAATGAAGCAACTTAATAGGTAAAAAAAAAAAAAAGGTTTTTCCTCGTCGAATCTTGATGACTTTTATTTTTTTTTTTCTTTTTTAAATCTGCCCATTCACAGATTCTTTTATTAAAAAAATAATAATAATAATAACAAAGATTCTTCTGCCAGTATTGTTCCCAATTGCCAAGGCATTTTTTTGGATATGTGTTGTACATATTTAATGGCCTTTGTTCATGGTTTCACCTAAGGAAAGGTGTTAATTGTCTTGGAATCCGTTTGCAACCAACATTTCAAGACTTTTTTTTTTAATTGAAAAAAAAATTAAAAATATATTTAAAAAAACTGTTTAAAATAAAAAAATATAAAATTTTAAAATTAAAAAAATATCAATATAGATATTGTTTTGTTTCAAATTATGTGAAATTTAAAAAAAAAATCTCATTTGGAGTGAATGTAATATTTTAAAAATATAAATAGTAAAAATTAATAATATATTAAAAAAACTATTTTAAAAACGTTAGTTTTGGTACTCAAATATCCTTCCGAGGAAAAAACAAGGCCACTATTTTTTTTTTCTCGAGAGATAGAGAGAGATATAGAGAGTGGTATTGGTACTACGAATTTTCTAAGCACGGGTTAGACTGTTGAGAATAAGATTCCATGTGTCAACCAATGAAGAGACATCCATATGGTTATTTACTATTCCAAAACTCAAAAAAAAAAAAAAAAAGGTCTCTCCAAAACTCAAAGTGTGACAATTTGACCTTATACTAGAGAGAAACAAATCAGAAATAAGTTGTGCAGAAATCCAACCAAAACTTCACGAGCATCAGAGAGAGGAATAATTATTAAGTTACATGCATATGTGAACATAAAGAAATTGTATTTCTGATTTGGATTTGACCAAAATCTCTTCAATATTCACGAGATCATAGAAAGATGAACAATCCTTCAAAAAAAAAAAAAAAAAAGGAAAGAAAGACAGAAAGATGAACAAGTGACACCACATCACAGAATATAATAAGATCACATACAAATAGTCTAATTCAATGTGCAGATATACATGATCTCTTTTTTCTTATTCTCTCTTGTTTGCTAGCCAGTTGGAACAAATTCTTTTGTCCTAATTCGCGCTCTCATAATTAATGAATAACTGCCATGCCAACTTAACGTTTTGATATGACAAAGTCATAATAAACATAATAAATAGTAAGTTGTTTTTGAAATATTTGTAATGTTTCAAGAGTCGTTTGAGGTGAATTTCAATTCATCCCTATAGTTTATACTTACTTTCTTTCTTTATTTATATTTTTTCTTTTTCTCTAACTTTTATTATTAACTTTTCTTAAATTTTACTATTTCAATTATTTCAAACCTATCCTCTCTCATATGCTGTTAGCGTAACAATTTAAATGTAACAACATAAAAAATAAACATAATAAAGTTTAAAAAACTTCCCTGATAAATTTAATGGTATTTGACAATATTTTTGTCTCTGATATATTTGCAAGAAATAGTAAGTTGCCCACTTAGAATTTGTAATTTTGGTAAACTGCCAAATTTAATATGGTAGTGCAACAATGTTCCAAATCAATGGTGGCAGTGAAAATTTTAATGCAAATACCTGCATACACTTAATGTGAAATGCCATCACTATCATAAGCTTTAATGGTTGATTGGAGACATTAGGCAACATTTTATTGAATATCATAACCTTCGGATGAACATTTATTACGTGCATAAGGGTGTTTCGATTTTAATGGTCGATTGGAGTACACTAGGCAACGTTTTATTGAATGCAGTAGTTATTTATCAAAATTCGAAGTTCACACATAAGATGTAGATTTGCCAAAAGTTCACACATAGAATAACAAAAGGATCAAGCGTGCCAAGAAAAGAAACACTACCAGTCGAGGATGGACTTGGATTTGACATTGATCATTCTAATTACAGTTTCCTATTTACACGTTTAAACTGTGGTTCAGCTGCTCTCTTTCAAATAGTTCCAAGGGAAGTTAAAGAGACTTTGTGGACGGTTTTCTTGCGTGGTTGGAGAGTTAGGAGGCACAAAAGACAGCCGACCAAAGTTTCTTGAACAAGTGGTTTAAGAATCTCATTGAAAAAATCTTCACCTTTGTGAAAATTGTGTGTACTTTATATAGCCAAACAAATCACTTAATGGAAACAGAAGTTGGAATTTGAGCCGTAGCAACCAGCGTATATTGCTGACTCTTCTGCTTTTTCAAATCAATATTTGCTTAGTCATGCATGTTTTTGTATTCATTAATAAGAGGTATGATTTATGTTAAACATCATTATAAATGTATATTTTTAATAATAATTGGTGTTCAATTTCAATATTATTCTATTTGTAGGCCCCATGCTTTTCAGAATAAAATAACTAATTTGATCCTTTCAAACTTTTTTCCACCGTTTGATTCGATCTGTGATATTACAAGAAGAAAATGGAAAACCTACCTTCTAGTGTAGTCCACGAATTTGATGACGGTAGAGGAGACATTTCACATCTAGAGAGGAGTTAGATGTCATTTTTGGTTGAAGACATGATTGAGGTTAATTTAATTTCATCTTCTTCCCTTTTCTTTTGTTTCTTTTAAAATGAATGAGTACCTAGATCAGTTTAGTTAGAATAATAATTTCTTCAAGTTTGTAAGAGTTTTAGTAATATTCATTTTATTTAATTTTGTTTGAATTAAGTAAGGATATAGTAATTATTTTATTATTGCACAGGGACACGATTATAATTTCTATTATTTGGGGTTTATTTGCTTCAAGATTTCAAATTCAAAATTTTTGTTTCAATTTTGTCTTTTCTTGAAAAATCAACAAAAATTATAATTAAATCAACCAATTTCGACTCAAATTTTCATTTTATTCCCGACTCAACTCATGCACCATGCATGCCTTTATTGATGGCATAAATGGAATTTTAATAAAATGAATTTGACTTTTATGAATTCTGTAGTTTGATTTTGATTTTAATAAATAGAATTTTGTTTTGATTGTATAAGAGATGAAATTTCAAATTTTTCAGTGACTAAGACCGCTGGGATTTCGGACTAGTTTTGATCCTTAAGCTTTAAGGAAACTAGATACCTGATTAAAATTTTAGTGCAGTAACTACGAATTTTTGTCGAAAATTATGTTATTGGAATAACTGGATCCTATCATGCTTTTTTTTTTTTTTTAATCACTATGCAAACGGCTCCATTCATAACCGTTAAATGTTTATCTGTTAGATTTAAGGATAAACAAAAAAACAAAAATCATTAGAAAATAGAAACCATCATTGATGATAACAAAGAGAAGAATCCAAGAATAAACTTTTGACAGCAACTCTTGGTCGCAAAAAATTGTGCATGTGGTCGCAAAAAAAAAAAAAAAGAGAGAGAGAGGGGGAGAGAGAGAGAGAGAGAGAGAGAGAAACGTACCAAATGGTAGGCTATTTGAAAATTTGAAAAAAATCTTCCGATGTGAAAATTTTGTGAATATCTTGAGCAGGCTTCAATCAGCAGAAACGTACCAAATGGTAGGCTTTTAATCAGCAGAATCCAAAGAAAACTAACGCAATATGACATAATTAACTAGTGAAGCAAAGACTTTTCAGAGGAAAAAAAGAAATGAAGCAAAGACTGGAGACACATTTAAACTTAGTAGGGAAATAAGACGTATTATAAGATCATGAGAGTCATGATACTCTCATATAGATAGGATGACAAAGGAAGGTAGTGCTTTTTTATTATCTCTCCTTTCATCCATTTAGGTTTGGATCTCATAAAACTTCCATAAGCTCTCGCTCCAGCTTAACTATTAATGCATTAAGTTGGTAATATTCTGGGATAAGGTTTGAGTTAATGACTGAAAGAGGTAAGGTTAAAGGCTTATCTTTTTTTTGTCATTCCCAGAAAAGTGATACTGCCTATCGGGCTAAAATTGAGGCGATAAAAGACCACCACTAGAGCTTTTTTTACTTATAAAATACAAAAAAGATCATGGGAGTTATTTATTAAGGGTGTGAAGTCTAATTATTAACCTGACAAAAATGAAGAAGAAAAAAAAAAATGAAACACAAAGTCTGAGATGTAATCTTTCTATTATAATCTTTTACTTTATCATTGTGAAATTTTGCATTGGCTAAAAGTATACATAATTATTATAAAAGGATGAAACACTATATATTCTTTTTGTGATTGTCTGTTATTGTTTCTCTTTGATTTTATTACTTTTACTCGTAAAGATTTAGGGCTCAATTCTTAAAAATGCAGCGAAAGTAATGCAATTTGCAATTAATCACAATTTCTTTCGTAAATAAAAATCAATTTCTCATTCATGTTTGTTAGGAAGGAGAGAAAAGTGGAAGAAATGAGTAATACATCACCTAGATGAGAGAGGTGAGGATTGAGGGAAAGATCTTTTCTTTCATAATGTTAGATATGGCAGAAAGGAAAGAAAGCAGAAATCATTTTTTCTGTTTTGTATAAAGATGCAGGGAAAAGGAAATAATAGAATTTATTTGTAAAATAACAACTTTTTCTTTCGTTAATTTGCTTATTTTCTTCTTATTATTTATTCCAACCAAAAAATGAGTTTTTATCATTAATGAGGGTACTATTATAATTTTAATCTATATTTAATCAGGTAAATTGATTCCCTTTAAAAATCTCTCCAATTTAAAGAGGTTAAGATTGTAATCTTTCAAGGGATTGGTAGCCCTTCATCTAGTCCCTTTCATCCTCTCTTCCCTCCTACCAAACAATAATGATTGTTAAAATCTTTCCACAAATTCCTCCACCCCTCTCATTCCTTCTACTTTTCTCTTCTACCAGACATAGCCTAAATGAGTAACTCCCTATAAATGATGAAAAACGAGTTAAGGGGTTACTAAGTGTGCATTTGTTTTTATTTTTGAGAATGATTTTCCATTTTCAAAAACATAAAAAAGAAAACGGTTTTAAAATAATGTTTGTTTATTCAACATTTTCAATACTATTTCGAAAATATTGTTTTCAACTATATTGTTTTTTTTTTGATTTTTTGAAAACAAAAACAAGTTATTTTTACTTTTTTGTTTTCATTTTCTCTCACATTTTCCCCCCTCTCTCCTGCTGCATGTGCAAAATCGGTAACGATGACTATGTTTGATGATCACTCCTATCCCTCATTGCAAAATCTACCATTAATGGGTTTTTTTTCTAAAATATGACTAATAAATTATTTTTTGTTATTTTTTTAAGTTAAATACAAATATGTTTTCATAAAATACTCACTTATTAAATGGGTTTTCAAAAATATAACTAAACAAAGTTTTATTTTTATGTTTCTCATAATATACACTCAGAAAACATAACCAAATACAGTTTTAAAAATGATTTTAATACAGTTTTCAAAACATTTTCATTTCTACTTTGTTGAAAAACTGAAAACATTTTAAAAATAATACAAAACACCACCTAAATATTCTTATTACGATTAATTTTTATATTCCTTCTGTACTTTTTTATTTTTTTATATTTATTGAAACCCTTGCTATGTTAGCTCATTTTGGCATTGACATATTACTGATAGATGATAAAAGAGTAAATTATAAAAATAGCACTTTTCAGAAAAATATTCTTAATTTTAACATCACTTTTGTTGACTTTCCAATGTAGCATTGTCACAGTAGTAGCTTTTTTTAAGGTAAAACTAAAACGTCGATTCTACCTTTGAGGTCAAAAATTTCAATTCACACTTTCTCATTTTTCATCTCTATCCTGCCCATTCTTTCACAATAAAGCTTCACACACTCTTTCTCATAAAAAAAATAGCTTCATTTTTTATTTAATTTCTCTCTCTACAAAACATGAATCTCTCTCCTCAATACCTTATCTGCAAAGCTTCACTTCTTTCTGCCATTTATCATCATTGCTCATTCCAACAAGAAACGCCGAATGAAAAAGCTTAAATTGGTTTTGTACCAATTCTGAAGTAGGTAAGTTCTGTTTGTTACTTTTTTTTTAATTTCGGGTGGCTCTGGATGTTATTCTATGGTTTTTCATCTTCATTTTAGTTAAAATTAACTTCTCTTCTTTCTTGAGTTTACATGGTGGCCATGAAAGGAAATATTACAATTCTGTGATATTAAGTCAAAAAATTAAATGAATGTGGGAAGAATTCACAGTTTTCTTGGCTAATTTGAGATGTTGAAAGGATAATAGCTGACATTTAAGAGCTAATTCTATAATTTGAGATAGGTAACATTGAAGTTATTGTTATATTGACTATATGTAAATACTATGATGACCATATAATAAACATCAGTAAAAATGATGTTTTCTTTGTAACTAATCTGTAAAAATAATTGCTAATAATCACTATAATGACCTTGTTATAGAAAAAAATAGAAAACGTGTATAGCGAAATATTAAAAATTTTCTAAAAGATTGTGCTAATACATGTTATCATATATAATAAATTACACAACAATTTAAATATATTATGAGGAAAAACATCAAGAACGTTAGAAGATATAACCAAGAAAACTTTAAATAGCTAGCTTTCTTTACTACTCTCCAATTTCCGGATGGTAGAGAAAGCAGGTACTCAATTTTTCAATTGGTATTTGCACAGCTTGTCTTCTCCAACTACCTTGAGTTCTAGGAATTTAATATTATAAGTGAGAGTTATAATAATAAATTTATTTACTTGAAAATCTGTGCTTTGAGTAAAATAGGAGCTCCGAGAGTCCTATTTATAGTCATTGTATTATGTAGATTTTAAATTTGAATAAGACGTTTGAAAAAGATTTTTCTCTCTCTTTCTACCATAGTTGGCTTTTTTTTTTTCCTACTTGGGAGGCATAAAAAATTTGCCTACTTCTAGGTTTAGGAAACTTAAAATTTGATTCAAATTTCATCTCTATTTATCTTGTGATTTTATTTGCATGGATAATATTCTATAAATACAATTTAAATTCAAAATAAAATTATGACAACTTTACTTGAATTGAACAATTATGTAATAATTATCTAAATAAAATCAATAAGGAGAAAATCAATTTCTTTGTCTTATCCTTAAAAAATACGCCTATCATAAGCATATTAGGAAAAGATTTTGTTTCAATTCAAATTTAAATAGGATAATCTTCATATTTAATTTAAAATATTTATTCAAATAAGATTATCTAAATATTTAAATTAATTATTCAAATAATTAATTCATCCATAACTTTAAAATTTAAATCAACCTTAATCTTAAAACATAAATACAATCAATTTAAATTTCAAATCTTATCTTCCAAATAAATATTTATATAAATTAAATATTTATCTAATTTATTAAATGAAACAAAATTCTGATTCTACTATCAGCAAGAAAAACGTCTACACTTATTGAGAGATGATCCGGATTTTCTCTTCACTAAGTTTAAGAATTGAAGGCATAAAGAATATAATTACCATCAATTAAGGAATTATGTGGAGCTAGTAAAGAGATCGACTGGACATATATAATATGATTCCAATAATCTATGTAATTAATTATTTTATACTAAATAAATCAATTATACAATTATTAGTTTCAAAATCACACTACCATTAATCTGAAACTATACTCTAAATTATATACCATATTACATAAGCCAGTGAATAGCTGCAGTCCAATGACTTTGTCATATATACAATACCCTCGTATAATAACCATGATTAACTTAAAGTCAAAGTCCATTCAATTTTTTGATCACGCTATCTTAAATATCTATTGTATATTTAACAAGAAAATGATTATTCATCGTACGTGAATGATAAATAATTTGCTAAGTAAACGACTCAAGACTTTATCTATTTTCACATTCTGTATAATGCCGTTAAAAAGATAATCTTTACTCTTTATTAGAGGTAGGATTGCAATTCTATAAGTAAACTCTTCATCGAGTATGAGTTATATACCCAACGAACTGATTTAGTAACTTACTACTTCGAGATGCCTTAGCCTTTGGAATATCAAAGTATACAAGTTATACACATAAAGCTATTTACTTACTCAATATTAAGGTTGTTGTATAATGAATGACAAAAGTGAATTAATTTACTTAAGCGAATTATATAGATTAAATACGCTTTGGTCCAAATCCAATATGTCACCCCGACTAAGCAATATATCTATATCTCTTTTTAAGAGTCGACTCACTTTAAACAATCAAGACAAACTATCTTTTCAATTAGATTTCAAAACATAATAATATTAATATAAATTAAATGCTCACTTTAACCTCATAGACTATAAATTTAGAGTACTTACTTTAACACATTGTCTTCTTGCATATAAAATACCATGCCATATTTGCTTACATTTACTTTAACATGTAAATTATATAAGAACGTATAGCAATAATATAATGAATAATTTCTAATATATTATTAATTATATTAATCAAGTAGTTAATGAGTTTAACATTCTAACAGGTATATAATTAATTATATAATTAATTGTATTATTTTAACTAAACCATTCTAACAGTTTAATATCAAATAGTCAATGAGATATATTTGCTTACATGTACTTTAATATATGAATAAGATGTGAACATATAATAATGATATAATGAGTAACCTCTAATATACTATTAATTAGTTCAAAAATAAATGAACTACATTAAAACATCTTTCCCTTTTAGAGCATTTCTAACACTTGTTGTGACCAATATAATTACTTAAAGTCACATAGTATAATGATTTAGAGTAATTATTATATTGATGGTTAGTAAATACTATAATAATCATATAGTAAATATTAGCAGAGATGATTTCTTTGTGACTAATCTGTGAAACTAACTATTGTTAATCACTGTAATAATTTTGTTGTAACCATTATAATTATTTAGAATCATTTTTATGTTAATTAAGAAATTAGATGTGCAAGACTTGTTGTAATTTCTAGTACATTTTATAATGAGTTGGAGTCGTTGTTATGTTAACTAACATACTATAATGACCATATAGCAAACATTAGCATAGATGATAATTTCTTTGTGGTTAATTTATGAAACTAACTATTAGTAATCACTATAATGACCTTGTTGTAATCATTATAATTATTTGGAATCATTTTTATGTCGACTAATAAATCAAATATCTAATACTTGTTGTAATTTCTAGTACACATTATAATGACATGGAGTTATTATTATGTTTGTGATAACCGAGGAATTTTATTGTTCTCGAGAAATATGTATAATTTATGTATACAATGAATTTTGTGTATTAAATTATAAAATGTATGATTTAATAATATTTAGAACGCAATGAAATATTCTAACAATGCCAAAGAGAGTGTATTCAGGAATGGAAAATTTTATCGAACCGAAATTAGACCAACGATGCCCTTTTTAGTATCAAAAACCCTAAAAATATACTGTAAGTCACTAAAAGATGAAATACTTACGACATGAATTTTTAGTCTAACTGGAGTGAATTATGGAAAACCGATCGCACGGACAGCCTCAGAAACTCGTCTACACGATTTCGGTGCAAAACCGTTTGGTTTAACTTTCTGGCCAAAGTTTTACCAATATATATATGGAGTCAAAGATTAGGCATGTGACACTCAATGGAAGCAAGGATACATCACAATCCAAGGGCTAGGGTTTAATAACTCTTTGATCCAATGGCCATGATGCAAAGTCAAACAAAAAAAGACAAGAAACAACTTAAAGCAATTTCAAGAATTTTCTAGGCATGTAAGGTGGCGGATTTTCATGGGAAATTCAGAAAAAAAAATCAGCCAAGGTTTTCTTTTCTTGCAAAACAGCCCCTAAATGTTGTTAAAATTACTTAAAAAGCTTGCAAAAAAGTCCATAAAAATTTGCATTTTGGTCCCTCTTTGTTAGCAGTTTTATATACGGTTTTCAGCCATGAAAACCAGAAAAAATTTTGTTCTCAGCCATTCCATTATAGCCATGCAATTGCAGTCGTGGGTTCCCTCCATTGCCAAGCTCACCTTCTTAAAAAAATTTTTCCACTAAAATTGTGTAGAAACCATTCCTATCATCAAGTGATCAACAAGTAAGGTAAACCTTCATTCTACAAGCTCTTCTTCTTCTTTTTCTTGCCAAAAAACCGAGGGCTGTAGGATGGATTTTAAGGTGAAATTTTGATGGTTGTTTTATTGGTTTTGTCTTGAAAAAACAAGGTTAGCAGGTGATGAAATTAGGCCATGAATTAGAGTTCAAAAATATAAATGAATTTTTACGTAAAAAGTTTGGATTTTACATAAAAATTAGGACTTTGGTTTATTAATTAGTAGGTACCAAGGGTTTTGAAGCGTTACCTAAACACTGAGAACCTAAAAATTAAGCAGAAACGCTACCGAAAATTTTACAACGTCCCGAAGGGTATTTTAGGAAACGAGAGGTAAATTAGGGTTGGGATTTGGAAACCTGAGCCCTTTGATGACCTGGGCTCGAGGAAGGACAATGGATGATTTCAGAAGTAGTAAAATGTCTATTTGAGATCCTGAAATGTTAGAAAAATGAGAAACAACCTCGAGGGTCGGAATAGTACCACCCAAGGGTCGGGTGAATAGTAACCCGAACATTTTGGTAAGAAATGTTGTAAAAGCTTAGTAAGGTCTAAGAAAAATTATTTTATGATTTTGGGCCTAGAAACCCCTGTTAAAATGGTAAAATGAAAATTTTACGGTCTAAGATTCCGTCAGGGGAAAAATGGTCATTTTGACCAAAATTTTCCAAAATGCCAGAAAAAGACCGTTATGGTTTTAGAATGATTTAATTAAATTTTTAAAAGCCAAAATAGAGCTGTAAGCTGGAAAAACGGAAAAAAAAATCCCGTTAAGGATGAAATGGTCATTTTGTCAAAAGTTAAGGGCAAAATGGTCATTTTGTTAAAAAGTCAGGAAAAGTAATATTAAGACCCGAAATGGTATCCTAAGGCCTTCATTAAGGTTTTAATGATCAAATTCAAATTTTTTAATAGTACACGAGCGTGTACTAAGGAAACACGGGCATATAGTGAAAAAAATTCATAAACTCGAAGGGTACAAGGCCATGAACACGACCGTGTACTAGGCCGTGTAAAAAAATAAAAATAAATAATAATAAACCCCTAAACGTATTTCAGGGACCCAGAATCAGAAATTTTGTATTTTTATAATATTTTAAAAATGAAATAAATATTAAAAATAACCATGATTTATTTCAGTTATAGGAATCCAACTAAATGCGACAAAAGAGCGCCGGTTGACCCCAGCAAGGAAATGCTAGCAAAATATCTGTAAGTTCAAATATTTATTTATCTGTAATATGAATTTACATAATGTGTTTATATGTTATGTATGACATGTAAAGTAAGTATTAAGGCGCTATATGCACACTAACGTGGAAAATAAATACCCACAAATAAAGTGCGTAATGTAAAAGGGTTTAGACCTACGAGACAGTAATAATACTACCAGTTAGGAATCACATAAAAGCTGGAAATGAAACCAATATTGGCGTACCGGCCTTCCACACAGGTGGAGGTTTTTCATGTTATGTTATGTTATATCAAGTTCATGTCATGTAGACCGTAAAGGATTGGCCAGTGGGTCGCACTCCAGAGTCCCTCTCAGTCATGCGCATACTATGATACGACCAATCATAGGGTCCAAAACCAGAACCTAAGCAAGATAAAGACCTAAGACTTAAGAATTGCCCATAATCGAGCATAATCAAGTCCAACAAGTACTAAAAGTATGATTAGGGTTTTATGATATGATTTATGGTATACGTTATTATTTTTCTGTTTGAACTTACTAAGCCTGTCGCTCATGAGTTTATTCATATTGTAGGTAAGAAACCTGTACATCAGTAGATACGAATGGACGAGGAGCGGGATCTGCATCTGCCATCAGGGCTGGGTAAGGGAAGTGGTCCTACCGATGGTTTCTGCTGAACAATTCTGAAAAAAGTTTTGACAATGTAACATGATGTAAATTAAGCACGACAATGTATGATATGTATTTCAATATATGTTTTATAATGCTTTATGACTTTATAGTTTCAAAATCAGTTTTTTTTTTAAATCCCCAGTTTTCATGATTTAAATCAAATTTTAAAATATGAAAGGTAATTAACAAAGGTAAGTTACAAGTAAGTTACTGGTGACCCAATGAGGTAACAGTCTATCATAGTTGGCTTCAAAACTCGACTGTGCTAGTACTGTTAGCCTCCACGATGGGCGAGCTGCCACAATGTTGACTAATAGATCATTGTATTTGAAATTATTTTGGAATGAGTGGATTGAATGTCTTCATCAAGTATAATGGACATGGAACTATGAATGGAGATACGTTTGTTGTGAAATGAAGAGAATACTGGTTCCCACTGACACAATTTGTCTTGGCTTTCTGAGGTTGGTGAGAAATATACTTAGGTACTTATTATTATTATTACCCTTTTGTGTCCATTTAGACTTTCATAATACTGTATGGTTTGCTATGACTTTTTCGTAGTTTCGTAATGGTTATTAATATATTTACAGGTAATTATAATTATGAACTTGAGTAATTTTAATAAATACCAATAACTTCGAGTCCAAACTTTTTTTAGAACTATTCATACTACAATAACACCTTAGGTCATTGTGAATATATTTTTACATATGGTCATTATTACAATGACCTTAAGTAAATATCGTCATGATTAATTACTTGAACTAATAGATGCAATGTTAAAAACCTTTTTACTAGAATATATAAATATATAAATTACTTAGAGTCGATACTTTTTATGGAACTGTTCGTATTGTAATTAACACCACAAGTTGTCATGAAGATATTTGTACATTATAGTCATTATTACAATGACCGTAAGTAAATACTATTATGATTGGAAATTACTATAACTATTCATTATAATGCAATAAATTATCAATAATTATACTATACGTGAATATGACATGCTCAAACAATGAGTACATGACCTAATAATTACTATCTGTACTATAACTTGTAAAATATTATCCTTATTACAATACAACTAATTTCACTAAAATAAAATCAAAACATTTACAAAACCCACTTCACTAGACTTCTAATTTATTTCAGCTATTGTCTTTCAGATTACTATTTCCAAAAGGCATGGTATCATATGTGCTAGATCAAGTACTCATGAAAAATGGGCATACATCCTTAAATAGCTTAATAACCTAGTCTCTTACCTTTGACCAAGGAATAAGTATTAACGATAGTGAATATGCCTCAGTCACCCTTATATTGTCTTATATTTAGACGAGTTAGTTAATATGGAAATTACTAGGAGTCAATACTAAAATTTCTAATTACTTTGGTGTAAGATTAAAATTATGAATTACTAATTTTATATTGACTTGTTTAATCTTGTAAATGGAAAACTAATCAAAATGGCCTAATACAATTAAAAAAATAATAACATAAGACCTTTTTTTAAGATGGAAAGTATCAAATAAAAATGGAAATTGTCAAACTCAAGAAAAATGAAAATACAAACCGAATTGGAATATGAAATTCCTAAGTCATCTTGTTATAAAAACAAAAATTACTTTAGTAGAAAAATAAAAATGACTAGAAATGGAAATAATGCCATTTTTAGAGCCCTAAACGATGGAATTTGGCTGAAAAATGATGTATGTCGTGGTGAACTGATGGGTTTTGCTTATTGGCTCATTTCCACCCTAAAAAATACTATTTTTTCATCTAAATCCGACGATGTCAATAACCCATATGAAAAACTGAAAAATTGCATTATGTAGCAAGCTAAGTACTAACTGTAAAGGGTCATACGTCTCTGAATCGTCTAATAACTTAATCTCTTACTTTAGTCCTCACAATGCCCCTAAATTGTATTATAATCAAATTAAATAATCAATTAGTCAACAAAGAAATGACCGATGGTCATTATAGAAATTACTACAATAGGGGTAAGTCAACCTATTAATATATCAAGTCACTAAAGAAATAACTATTGACATTCTAGAAATTACTAAATACTAAACAATGTTAACTCAATATAGTTATACACCATTAGTTACTACAAAAATTATTAACAGAAAAATAGTGTTTAAACAAGAGTATGTCCTATGAGTTTGATTTTCACAAGAACGATATAATCACTTATTTCCACAAGTTAGTTAATAATACTTCTCAGTTCCCACATTCATGCAAACCTAACATATAGATCTAATTTTAAGTAATAATGGGGGTGTTTGTTTTTGTTTTTAAGAATGATTTTCCATTTTTGAAAATATAGAAAATGAAAACGATTTCAAAATAACATTTGTTTATTCAATGTTTTCAAAACCATTTCAAAAATATCATTTTCAACTATGTTGTTTTTTTGGGTTTTACGAAAACGAAAAAAAGTTGTTTTCATTTTTTGTTTTTGTTTTCTCCCTTCATCTCCTCTCTCTCTCTCTCTTTTTCTCTTTCTGCCTGTGCAGCGTTAGTGATGATCATGTCTAACGATGGCATCCATTTCTGACAAAAGATGATGACCATGGACTAGCGACAATGACAACGGCCCCGTTGTGACGATGACTATTGACTCATGATCTTAATCTCGCTGTCACCACCACCTAGAGCTCAGACCACCAATGTCTTCCATCATTATTCCTTATTGCAAAACCTATCACCTAAGTTTTTTTTTTATTATGACTAATAATTTATTTTTTGTTATTTTTTTAAAATTAAAAATAAATATGTTTTTATAAGATACTCATATATAAAATGAGTTTTCAAAATATATAACCAAACAAAGTTTTATTTTTATATTTTTCAAAATATACACTCAGAAAACATAATTAAATATAATTTCAGAAATGATCTCAACATAATTTTCAAAACATTTTTGTTTTCAACTTTTTTGAAAACAAAAAATATTTCAAAACCAATATCAAACGCCATCAATGTTAACTTTGAAATTATTGCTACATAATTGACCTATGGCAAACTTAGACAAATACTTAATGCATGTAAATAACCCAAAAAGAAAAGGGGGGCGGCCTATAGAATATGAACATGACCACTAGCCAAATAACATCCCATTAGCACACAAATATCAAAGAACCAAATAAAAATATAGCAATATGAAGATGAAAAGATTATTATAATTGTAACGAGTAAATCAAAACAAATATAACAACATTTAACAAATATAATAACAAAACATACATATAAACAAATAGCAACATTAAACTACATATCAACATGACCTCAAGTCTATATGAACATGACTACCTATTCAAATAGAAAAATTACTAAAACTAAATGTAAACACATGATCAAACCAAAGCATATACCAACATCCATCATCCAATTTAAAACAAAATGTCCTCATATTGATAAAAAAAAATTATAAAAGAAGGCATGCAAACCTAACATATTACAAAATCGATAAAAAATGAAAAAAAAAAATTTCAATGGAAAAAATTTATCAAACCACGTTTTACTCACTTGTAATATATATACAAAGTATATTAAAACAAAACATCCTTATATTATTCCAAATTACAAAACCAAAAAGAAAAAAATTATAAAAAAAAGGTATATAAAACAAAACATATATCACAATATGAACTAAAAATGAAAACTTTTTTCAAACACATAAAAAAACATTTTACATTTAAAAAAAACCTGGATGGTGGGTTTTCTCCGAGTTTTTTTCTTCTCATTTTATTGATTTAATTAGGAATGATAATTTTACTAGCTAACTTATTTACCTGCAGTAATCAAACTTAAATGGTGTGGGGAAAATTTGGTTTTAAATAGGATGAATTATAAACGGGGCGAGTTTTCAAAACCCATGACAGGTTTGGACCGGAACAGGTCTAGGGGTCTCTGACTTTATTACTCACCCTATTTTGATATAATGCTTTTTTAAAATATATTTATATATATTGTAATAAATAATATATATATTTAAATCTATAAAATAAAAATTTGTCAATCTTTATATAACGAACATGCACATACATATATATTACCTTTTATGTATTTTTAGATTATTTTTATACTATGCATTTCTGAATTGATTAACAAGGAAATCCCGAACACACCTCACAAAAACCCATCCTAAACCCACCTTAAAACATGTTAATGTAAATGGGTATACGGGATGGGGACTAGGGAGTGTTTCTTTTTACGGGGCAAGTTGATGAGAAACTTACAACATCCCGAACCTCCTCGCCAACCTACCCCGTTGCCATTCCAAGATTTGACTTTGGTGCCAAGGCCATCTTCTTCGGCAATGCAAGAGCCTCGCGAGATCTCTTATTTGATTGAGAGTTTTATTCCCTGTTTCGCAAGACTGGAGATCCATCGATTAAGGAAGACGACGACAACAACGAGTTAGGATCTTTGTCAACTACATGCTCGTGTCTCTATTGACGACTGTCATGATTTTCTCACGGATTCCCCATTGTGAGCCACAGTGATGGTGCAATAAAGAGAAAATAGAGAGAGAGAGAGAGAGGACACAAAGTTTTCTTTTTTTTTTTTTTTTTTTGAAATGGGTTTCGAGGGTTTTGTTTGGTGAAAGTTTGGTCAGACAAAGAAAAGGGGCAATTTCGACATTTTTCCTCCTTAGCAAAGCTCGGGCCCTACCTTTTAAAGAATTCGATGATATAGCGGCGTTATATAAGAAAGTCTACAAAAGTAGTACTAAAATTAGAAATAATTTTCTCAGGAGTACCTTTTTTGTAATTTACCCCGAATAAAATCAGAACCGTAATGTTGCAGAGTCCAGATCAAATGGCATGGTAAGTTGGTAACATATTCTTAGCTCAAATGCAACATGTCCACCCACAAGCTTTGAAAACTGCAACAAAATATATGTATATATATATATATATGTATATATAATACTGCTTTCACTTTTCCTTGTTGCAGCAAAAATAAGAACTCTCACTTGATTAGACAAAAAACCTAATCCACCCTATTTTTCTATGTACGACCAATCAATCATACATATAATTTAACTTATTATATCAAAAGCAATGGTGGCAATATCTATATATATATATAGTTATATATATCCAAATTGAAACTGACCTTGTTTATTATTCTCTGTCAATATTACAAATGTTCTAGTACAATTATATATTCATTCCCTAACTCAAGAAAACAAGTATAGAGCTTTCTCTCTCTGTCTTTTTTTTTTTTACTCATTTTCGATGCTTCCTAAATACTTCCGTACAAATATGACACTTGGAAAATATATATCTGTATAAATAATTATATATATATAGATGCACTTCAGCACCAAACAACGTTATACGGTTAAACTCGTGTGGTGCATACACATTAAAGTTGAAACGGATAGATCAAGGCCAGTTAATTAACATTTTAATCATCAACAATCAAACGGTTAATCAAGTATATGGATTATGGATGGTTGGTGTTAATATTTAACAATAAATGAAAAGAAATTGACGTTATCTTTTTAGCATCGTAAAACAAAATTCAGCCAATGGAAGTGGAACTAAATGCATGGCTCGTTATGCATTCTTATTATAAACCCCTTTTCCCGTGACTTTTGGTTATTTCTCTCGTTTTACTTCTTCCATATTCCATTTTTCCCTTTCCCTTTTTCCTTTATTGGTGTTTTTCCCCTTTCTTTTGCATGGTCTCTACTCATTTACCTCGTCATACAATTACCAATTCGTCCATTGATTAGATATATTCACACACATATATATATATATTTCATGGGTTGTGGCGTCTCGAGGTTTGAAAAAGATCAAGAAGCAGATCAATTTAACCCACTACCATTTGATGCTGATCATCATGATCGTAATAATCATTCTCAAGCTAAGTCAATTGGGAGAAAAAGTGTTTTCTCGCGTATAAACAAGAAGAAGGATCAACGCAAGTGGGAAATCAAAACAACGATGGAGGAGGAGGAAACGCAGGAAAATAATAGCAAAGGCGACGGCGAGAGCCAGAGCGGAGATCAAGATATTGATCCTGGCAACAAATTAGAAAAGAGGGAAGATGGCTTGAAGTTTCCGAGATCTCCCAGTTTTAATGAGTATTGCAATTCAGAGAATGATGGGAGATCGAAAGGGATAATAAAGAGTAATGGTGAGGTTTTTTAATGTTTCTTTTAACAGACAAATGATACAAATATATATCATGTTAGTTTGATAGGCATCATGTAAGTTAACAAAATATGAAAGTAGGGATGAGCGCAGTCCGGTTTGTGTCCTTTTTTTAGCAAAAATATTGGCCAAATCACAAGCGGAGTTAAGTGAATTTTATTAACCACGGCTAAAAAATTTTAGTTATTAAATAACCTCATCAAACCACCTTAATTTAGTTCATTTAACAAATTCAAAGTGAATTTTTCAGGCTTTTTTCTCTTTTTTTTTTTTTTCTTTATAAGAATAGGTTATATGTAGCAAAGCATAAAACAATTTATAAAACAATTGCTAAAAATAACCACTAAAAAATAGATTTTATATTTGTAAAATTGCAATGTAATATAGAACAATATTTAAATATTACATCAATGAAAATATATGGTGTGATTTGATTATTGTCGTTTTAAGAAAATTGAAACCCACACCATATATATCGCGCGGTTTAGTGCTAATATATTCTCAAACCAAATCCCACAGACAAAATAACAGCACCATGTCACACGGGTTGATATGGTTTGAAAGATTTTCACGGTTAAACGATTATTTTATTCACTCCTATTTAAAAGGATTATTTAATTTTTGTCTGATGCTATTCTCACATTTTGACTTCATTGTGTTGCAGGTAACGTTGATGAAGCGAAGATATGCATGTCACAGATGGAGCAATCTCCCGACGTCGACAAGGTATCCTTGCCCTCTCTTTTCTTTGTTTCCTGTCATGTTCATAAAAACGGTCAAAGATAAAATGTCCGAAAAAACTGATTAAAAATTAAAAATTGATTTTTAATGGGATGAAAGAAAACTCAGATTGATATTTTGTTAAGTATGTATGAACAAAAAGTCCTGTATTAGCTAAACATGAAGTTGGAATAAACTTGGGTGACTTTTTTTAATAAGTTAATCTTTTAAAATTGAATCCCAAGAACACAACAAGTAGTATTAGAGTCAAATTCTAGATATAACTATGAATACGTATGAGATGAACTTCATAGAAAAATCCGATGAAAGTTGAGAGCATTAGAAAGTGCAATAGTTAGAAAATTCGTGATATCTTGAGGTGGAAACTCCATGATAACACGAGGCCCTAACACAGCAAAGACTTTGATGGAATGTGATCTTTCTAGTTTTCCTATTTTAGGAAGATAGATAAAAGGATCATCTTTTGAGGGAGGGTGACGATGATAGTGGGTTTTCCTTTAAGGGAATAATTGTTAAGTATGTGCGAACAAAAAGTTATGAATTGACTAGACATAAAATTGAAAAGAGGTTAAAAAAACTGAGGCTATTCTTTGTAATAAGTTAACCTTTTATAATGTAACCCAAGACCCCAACGTATTCTTTCCACAAAATTTCGTTGAATTCCATTAAAAAAAAAAAAACCTTAATTATGGCATGCCTGAACGTGTGATTTTAAAATTACAGATTTTTTCGAATCCAATTCATAGAGAGTTCTCTTAAAAATATTTCATGTTTCTTACCATAGTTATACATATATATATATATTATGATGATATATCTAAAAAATGAAAAACAGGAGGATATAATTTTATTTTTGTTTAAAAAAAGGAGGATATATAGAAAAAGCTATTATATCTTGTACGTGTAGCTACACTACCATATATATCAAGTTAAAAGTTGGCATATATTATCTTTTTGTGAAAGTAATGTTCATGTAAGGTCGTCATGTTGGGCAGAAATGCGTGGTTCAAACAGTGAAAAAGGATAGCAGTGTACTGAGAAGGATAACTGGTGCCATAGCCAGGAGTAGGCAAGCCAGAAACAGAAAGTACTCCATTTTGAAATGATCATGGAAGGCACAACGCAAACTATTCTCTCCTTTTTCTTTAGCCGTTTATAGATATATTTATTTATTTATTTATTTCTTAGGTTCATTAGTATAAAGGCTGACAAACAATACTGAAAATGTGTATATAGTATATTGCTAAAATGTTGTGATATTAGTGTGTGTATATATATAGTTCAACTGAAAATGCGTATTTACACTTTTGACTTTCAATAAGTAGATTTTCTGAATGCCCATTTCAATTCGTGGCTCAAGCAAGTGGAGTAGACCGGTATTAGTGAATATCTATACCAAATTAATAAATTATCATGAGGTTTTGAGGCTGAAAAAATGAGCTTTAAAATAAAAATTAAAAAAAAAAGTCCTTGTAATTAAAAGGCTAATGTCAATTTATAACAACGATTAAAGGATAAATCGAAGAATTGTATATATATGTTTGACTGAATTATATTTATACCATAAATTAGAAACCAGCCAATTAGTCTGAGAGAGCCAAAACTAAACAATGTTAAATAACAGGTTGAGCGCCATCTTTTGATAGAAGAGTTGAGATTTGCTATTTCAGATCTGATAAAAGATGAATATCACGATATGAGATTTGCAACAGAAGTAAATTAAAGAACGTAAGAAATTCAGTGGACATGTGCCCCCACAATGAGATGTGGCCATCAGTGTCTGCACTTTTCATAAGTTTTACTCTCTAATGCCCCTTTCGATTCATAACTCGAGCAAGAGTGAAGAGGACTTGCATTAGTGAATATCGATCAATATCAAATTATCATGAGTTTATGAGGCTGAACAAAATGAAAAAAAAAAAAAAAGTCTTTGGAAATTAGAACGAAAATTTTCATTTATTGCAATAATTAATGGGTAATCGAAGAATAGTAGTTATGTTTGACTAAATTATATTGAGTAAGTTATATTTATATCATAAATTATAAACTTGTTAATTAGTTTGAGAAAACAACATTAAATGACAATGGTGATTTTAAGCATCATCTTAAAAAGTGAATCTCACTATATGAGATTATAATGAAAATAAAAATATATAAAAAACTCAGGGGAGGCGTATGCTTCCACAATGAGTTATGTGGGTCCATACCCGCACTTTTCATTAGTTGATTCTCTGAATGCTAATTTTAATTCATTGCTGAAGCAGGCAGAGTAGACTAGCATTAGTGAATAACAATACCAAATCATAAGAAGTTTATGAGGTTGAAAAAATGAGCTTTAAGCCATTAGAGTCCTTGGAAATTAAAAGGCTAATGTTTATTTATTACAACAATTAATGGGTAATCGTAGAATAGCATATATATATGTTGGACTAATTATGTTGACTAATTAATATTTGTACCATATAGAAGCCTGCTAATTAGTTTGAGAGAGTCAAAACTAAACAATGCTAAAGGACAATAATAATGCTAAACAGCACCTTTTTATATAAGATGGATTTCACAATAAGAGATATACAAATGTGATATACTTTTTGTTAATAGCGGTGTTTTCAATATTTTTGGCAAAAACTTCCTAAGAAGATTCCAACCAAAATTGCTTAGATGTCTTAATGCCTTAAATCTTAAACTAACAAGACTAGGCGGCCTTTTTTGAAAAAAAATATATGTAGCTGCTTAATATTCTTGCCTCGGCTGTCTAAGATTAACTAGGCTTCAAGAAACCACAGCACACCTTTTTGACCAAACCCAAGGGGGAAAAAAAAAAAAAAGGTCTTTATTCAAACACCAACATCTCCTTTTCGTTTCCTGTCTCAATCATTGTGTATCATAGTTTGAAGATCCAAATGAAGTAACGTTTTATCTGGAATAGCGGCTAGTTAGCTCCCTCTACACCCCAGAGAGAGAGAGAGAGAGAGAAAGAGAGAGAGAGATAGAGGAATTCTTTGATAGATTATGAGAATACCCCGCTGGGAAAGCATGCATAACTTTACAGAATTGATAACATTTCATAATTGTGTCGTAATTTATAAATAGATTTGGGTAGAAATTATTTTTAAAAACTAGTTTAAGAAAGATGATCTTCAATACATATATAAAAAATACACCAATATAGTAATTTAACGACATAAGATAAATTGAACTTCCAAGAGTAATATATTAGAGATATTTTTGGGTCCCTCTCAAAATAAAATAAAAATAAAAGGTTAGATTGAAAGAAAAATTCGACAACATTTAAAGGAAGCAGCTTGGTGCTTTTTTTGTTGTTGTGAAGTTTCTATTGTGATAATAAGAATATCAATCAATGGGAAGGCTATTGGTCTCAGTTTTAGTTGAGATATTTAAAGGGGGTTTCCCCAAAATTGTCCCCGTCATTAATAAGAAAGTTTATATCAATTTAATATTATATATCTCTTGCATATTATAGTTGTGTATGTGTGTTCATTGACATAAAATTGATAATCCACTGACTTTTAACACACGCAATTTTGTATATTATAGGGAGCTATGTAATTATATATATATATGGTTATATGTATGTACTGTAGCCCCATATCATCAGATGAAAACCTTATTTAATGCTTTGCCATTCAACACTCACCTATAAGAAAACTGTTTCATCAAAACCCACACCAAACTCTCATTTTCAGCTTCACCAACTTTCTCTATTTCCTACTTTAACGCCAAGGATATTTTTCATCCTCATTTTATGGGTAGCAACCTAACTAATTGAAGGATTTAGGAGTTACATTCAAACCAATGAACTCCTTAGCACTTGTTTTTTACCCTTTTCTTTCTGTTTCATTGATTTTCTCCCATCCAATAGTATCTTCTTTCCCACTTAAGCCAAACCTTAATCAATAATTAAGAATGTTATTTGGTATCGTACAAATGTGATATGATTTTATAAATTAAATCACATAATAATCAAAACAACACATAAATATAATAAAATTAGATAACAATCTAACGAGCTAGAATCATATAACACTAAAAATATATCATTTTCATTAATATATGTACGCCAAAACCATCACACACAATAATAAGAGGTCTAATAATTTTATTTTATTTTATTTTATCACGAGAAACTTCTATTATAATACCACAAATGTAACAATATCAATAGTTCACAGATAATAATGCTATTTTGTACTTTGTTACAAAAATCTGAAAAGAAGGAAAAAAAAAAAAAGAGCCCAAATTTGTTGTCTCCTTTTTTCTTTTTATTTCTTTATTATTATTTGACCAATCATCTAAATTTAATAATATTATCATATAAATAAAAATAAATACTTAAAATATTTAAATATCGAATTTAATTGAAAGAATAACTAATAAAATAAGGCTTGTTTGCAAAGGACTTTAAACTACATTTTCAAAATTTTTTTTTGCCTTTTTGTTTCAATTCATACATATTTTTCACTCTTCACATCTCTAAATCCCTATAATACTTAAACTAAAAAAATTTATAACTTTACCATGTTGAATCAAAATAATACGATTTTTTAAATTATATAGAATTCAAAAAGAAAAATAAAATAACATCTATACTAAATTTTTTTCAAACATATCTCATTTATATTTTTTCACTTCAAAAATGTTTTTCTATATCAAATGCATTTTTAAAAAATTCTATACATGTTCAACCAATATATATATATATATCCAAAACTCAGGGGAGATGCTTGGAGACATTATTTTTGAGTTAAAAAAAAGTTATTTTGAAAAAAGTGTTTGAGAGAAAAAGTTGTTTGAAGTGAAAAAAATAAAAAATTTAAAAAATTTTTTTAGAAAAAAAATATCGATATGGATATTATTTTGTTTTTTTTAAATTCAATTTAAAAAAAATTTATCTCATTTGAACTTATATACATAAAGTTATAAACTTTTAAAATTTAAAATTTATTATAATATTTTAGAGATATAAATAATAAAAAATAATAAAAATTAGAAAAAAAATCCAAAACTAATCTCAAACGGCTCCTTAATTTTGGATTGTCCTCAAAATGGCCTTAAAATAAGAAAATAGGAAAGAGGCAGGAGATATCATTTGGGGGAATTGAAATCCATGAGTGAAGGTGGAGAATCTGACCCACCCAACGTGATGGTCAAACTTCAAAGTAATATTAGTTTTTTTTTTTTAATTTTTTTTATATATTTTTTTTTGGGTTCTGGAGAGAGTAGATATACAGAGCCGCTTCTTTCCTTGTCACTATTCGTCGTCCTTCAGCTTTCTTTGACTTTGACTCCTTCATTGCCACCAAAACAAAAACAAACTCTTACGAACTCCCGCTTCCCCAACTCTGCTCCCCTGCCTCGCTATACTCTCATTGCTTCCGACCACTCTCTCCTTGCCACGTCGAAATACTCGGTGAAGCCGCCGAAGATGTACGCCAGTTGTCTACCATGTACAAAATGCAAAGTGTATTACGAAATCGGGCGGCTGATCTCCGCTCTTACGCTGCATAACGCCCGTACGTGATTCCGCTTTCTCGCCTAGTCTCTTCAATGTAAGAAAGTCGGTAAATTACCAAGACTGTCCTTGCTGAAACGTGGCTCTTCATCACATTGCGTAGGCTGCTTCTTCTTCTTCTTTTTCTTTTTTATTTTTACCCTGACAAATGTAAATATTTGTTACTTTTTTAAGAATGCTTATTTAATTAATATTGTCCAGTTTCATATTTTTATTATTTAAATTTAAAATTTTGATATCAGTTTTAGGGGGTATTTGGATAAATATTCAATTTTAATTTTACTCAAATACAATATAATTTTACACCAAACACAAATTTTACAACAGTATTACGAAAATAATTACTATTCAAAATATTTTTAAGACAATCACATCAACTTTTTAATTCTACTATTTATCTCTACTTTTATCAATCACATCAATTTTCAATTCTAAAATACTTTTCATCCAAATACACATTTCATTCAAATACAAAACAAATACTTTTCAACCAAATACAACATTCAAAAAACAAATTTCATTCAAATACAATTAAAATGCAATGCGTTTACCAAACGCCCCCTTAATTTTTTTAAATTAATAAAAATTATAATTAAATCAATTATAATTAAATCAATTAATTATAACTAAATAATTATAATTAAATCAATTATGCGTTTACCAAATACACATTTCATTCAAATACAAAACAAATACTTTTCAACCAAATACAACATTCAAAAAACAAATTTCATTCAAATACAATTAAAATGCAATGCGTTTACCAAACGCCCCCTTAATTTTTTTAAATTAATAAAAATTATAATTAAATTAATTATAATTAAATCAATTAATTATAACTTAAAATTTTATTTAATTTCCAACTTTTCGACTCGAGGTTTTAAAATTTTTCATCAATTGTGTTAAAATATAAAAGAATATCAGGCCTATACAAAGAAATAGCATTTCTTTCAGTATATTTTTAGTCTTAACATAATTGACTGTTCATATAAAAGAATATTATTTCGATATAATTGTATAGAATATATTTTTATTCTTTCTATATTTACTGTTTGAAATAATGCGTTACAATAGTATTATTTTTTTTTATTTTGACGACCATTTTATTTGTTTAGTGTGTGTGTGTGTGTTTTTTTTTTTTAAATAAGTTTTAATTCTATGCAATTGTATCGACAGTTCACATATTAAAAAACCTTTTTCCTTTTTTTTTTTTTTTTCCTTAAGGAAACTAAATCTATAGAGGAGTATCAATTTGGAAAAATTTAGCAAAAAGTATCAATTTGGAATAAAGGAAGTTTGAAAATAAGGTTTCATAATTAATATTTTCCCTTTTCTCTTGTACAGTCCTTTCACATAATTCATATATTTTTAATTTGATCTTCTTCTTTTCCGCTCCTTTATTTATTTATTTATTTATTTTCTCATTTTGTGTATAATTTCCTCACTCTTCCCGTTTTCTCATTTGAGTTCCATTTTCTCATCTCCTCTCTCTTGTGGTGATCTGTTACGAGTCGTTTTTGACCGGACGAGCTCAGCGGCGGCAGCTGCTTCTTGTCGTCGTTTCTGTTGTTGTTCGTCTTCTTCGTCAATGTCGTTGAAGCTGCGCAATTAATCTCCGCCGTCGGGTCTGGCAGATTCGGTGCACCGGCGCCGTCGATTCTCCCTCCGGTGGCTTCGTCGAGACAAAATTCCCAGCTAAGGAAAAACCGCCGATTCGATTCGTCTCCGGTTCTCCGGTTGGGGGTCATTGCGTTAGGGTTTTCCCAAAATGAAGTCTCCGCTGGGTAAGCTCCGCAAATTCGCACTCCACAAGAACGATTCCAGGCATAAGCGAGACCTCCAATCTTCCGCTCAGTTAGATGAGCTTGCTCAAGCTGCTAAGGTTTCCTCTTTCTTCTTCTTCTTCTTCTTCTTCTTCTTTTTTTTTTGTTTTTGTTTTTTTTTTCCTTCCTATTGTTTAATTTTCCGTGATTACTTCCATTTCTGGTCTAATTTAATGCTGAAAACTGTTTCGGAAGCTGATGAGCTGATGATTAATTACATTTTTTATGCTCAAAACCTTTTGAAAAGGCTTTGCCTCAGTTGTTCGTCAAAATTATCACTCTGATTTTATTTTTATTTTTATTTTTTGCTTTTTGTATTCGCTGTATTCTCCTTTCCCGTTTATAGATTTAGGTGTTTTGAGGTTAGAGATATTGTGCATTCATTAACAGGAAATGTGTGCGTAGAATGGATGAACATATTGTGTATACTTGCAATCAAACAAATGTAATTGGAGTCAAATTAGATAGAAACAGTAGATTGGGATTTAAGCTGAACCAATTTATTTTATTCTGCTGGGGCTAGCCAGTTGGTGGAAGGGGGGGTATTCAGGTATTCAGGTAGGAGCTCCCAATTTGAAACCTGAGAGCATTTTCGTTTCTCTGTAATAAGTCTGAATCATAAGTCCTATATCCAAAAATAAAAAAAATAAAAAAAAAAAAGGCAAAACGAAAAGCTGAACCCATTTAGTTTGGCTAGGAGTGACTATGGATCAGGCTAATATACTTGTTCTGTCCATGACCCATCAATTATTAATGAAAATATTTGCAAGTTTAATGTAATTGTCGACCAGTGGCTTTAAGGATTTAAGTGGGTTAGTGTAAATGGGTAGGCTTTGCTTAACCCCAGACAAGAAAATCACATGCACAGATACAAATGGATGCATTGATTTTCTTAGCTCTTGCGTATTTATTTTATTTTATTTTATTTTATTTCATTGTTTAACTGATAATTTATTCTGTACTTTATTTGGATTCGCTCAACTTTGTAGGAAATGCAAGACATGAGAAATTGCTATGACAGCTTACTTTCTGCTGCTGCTGCTACAGCAAATAGTGCATACGGTATAAAAAGTTCTTTGATTTATGTATCTTTGTTGTGATAGACCATGGCGTAATTTTTTTAAAGAAGTTTCTAGGAACGTGGTACTGTTGCTGCAAGTTATCAGTATCTCTCTTAGTCCATGAAGCTAAATGTTGACGTATGAAGCTATTGTCATATATTGCTTGTTTGTATTTTTACGCAAATTAAGCTCGTAGGTTTCTCCCAGTTGAATTATGCTGTACTTGCAGAATTCTCGGAATCACTAAGGGAAATGGGAGATTGTTTACTGGAGAAAACTGCATTGAACGAGGATGAAGAAAGTGGTAAGTGAATCAGTTGGTTTTCTTTTTGTTTGTTGACTTGTTCATTGGAGAAGACTGCATTACTCATGAGGGAGATGGTAGTAACTGCATAAAGCTATATTGATTTTTCTTGGTGAGTCAAGGGGCAGTGCGAAGACAATATCTGCTCCCTCATTTTCTTTCGGCCAGGATATCACTAAAGAATTTTTATTTGATGTGAGAGTGAGATTGGTATCACCACAGAATTTTTGTATGTTTGAATTTTGGGTATTTTGAATTTAATATTGCTTGTGCTTTAATAAAACATACGTTTTATCTGCAGGTAAAGTTTTACTAATGTTAGGGAAAGTGCAGTTTGAACTTCAAAAACTTCTTGATAGCTATGTGAGTGCTTGTAATTTTTTTTGTTTCAAATAAAACGTCCTTTGTAGTATTGTTCCCATTAAGTTCATTTTGGCATTGACTAACTATTATTTCTACTTCAGCGTTCTCACATATTTACGACGATTACCAATCCATCAGAGTCTCTTCTCAATGAACTTCGGACGGTTGAGGTATATTCTTCCTCATCATTGCTGGCTGCTTTTAGACTTTAGATACTACACTTGGTTGCAGTTCCTATTATTTGGTCCTATGTTTTATTTTTTCATTGTTTACATGCCTTTTCAAGTTGTCGTTGCTACATAAAATTTCTCTAATTTCCTACAAGTTTTGTTTCTAAAATTAGTTTTGCCATACAACGTTTTTGGCATTTGTAGCTGTTGATCTGCAAAAGGTATCGAACCGTTTGGTATTTTCTAGATATGTTGAATACGAATACATTGATTTCTAAACATTTGTTTGTGTAATGTGTTTCTTTGTAAATGTATTTGGCTCAATGTCTGGTGTTCTTTGGTACAGGAGATGAAGCGACAATGTGATGAGAAAAGGTCTGTGTGTTTGCATTCTAATCAATTTTGTTTTATGGTGGAGAAGCTTTTTTTCTTACTTCCAAAAATTTCTTCAGGAGTGTATATGAGTATGTAGTAGCACAACAAAAAGAAAAAGGCAAGCCGAAAAGTGGGAAAAGTGAAAGTTTTACCTCACAGCAACTGCAAGCTGCTCATGATGAATATGAGGAGGAGGCAACATTATGTGTTTTCCGCTTGAAATCTCTAAAGCAGGGGCAGTCCCGGAGTCTTCTCACACAGGCAGCTCGGCACCATGCGGCACAGGTTTTCTTTCTTTTCTTTCAATTTTGAATAAATATTTTCTCAAGATTTTGCTCTTTTATTTATTTATTTATTTATTTTATATCATCTTTTCTTTCTTCTTTGAATTCAGTTGAATTTCTTTCGGAAGGGACTTAAATCACTTGAAGCTGTTGAGCCACATGTGAGATTGGTTACAGAGCAGCAGCACATCGAATACCAATTCAGTGGTCTTGAAGATTATGATGGAGAAGATGGTGATGATGACGACGAGAATATGAATGATGCTAATGATTTTGGCGAATTGAGCTTTGACCATCGACCACATAAACAAGGGCTAGATGTTGTTCCAACATCCAGGAATTCAATGGAGGTAAGAATCTAAGAAAGAAAATAGCTACAATCATGGGCAATATAAAAACTAGTTTTTCATTGTTCCTATTAGATGCGGCAATCTTATGAAATTTCTTAAGTTAAAATCTTTACCCTTTCTCCCAAGTCCCAAAAAGTAAAATTTTTGTGAAGAAAAGGGCACAATGAATTAATTTACTTGTAATGATTATCGAATTTCCAATAACATTGAGCATGGAGTAGACATTATGGTGAGTAGTTCCGAAGAGGAAATCCTTTAAGAACTCTTGTTAGTCATTGACCTGTCAGGCTGATATGGTCAATTAAAGTTTTCTGTTTGACACGCATGACATTATGTTTTCTAAATACCAGTTGAATCGTGGCTCTTTTCTAATTAGTGCATACTGTTTAGGCTGTTACCATTTGGCAAAGTGATCATGACATCGAAATTTTGTTGTGTCGTTTTCAATGCTTATTTCATCCTCATCTATGGGTTGTTTTGTCCTCTCTTTTGAAAAGACTTCCGTGGCTTATTTGACAGGTGGATGAAGACAGTGTATTGTCTCCCCATCGAGCAAAGTTGGAAAATGCAGAGGTATGATCCTATAGGCCGTGTAATTGAAATTTTAAAGCTCCAGACCTCGTATTTTATTTCAGTTGTAACAGTGGTATTCCGAATCTGTCAAAAAATTGTCAACTCGATCATCAAAAACCATGTAAGCCATTTTTTTTTATTTTAATTTCTTATGATGAAATACTGAAGCTTTTAAAACCTAACTTTTGGAGTCTAAATATCAACGACTTCTTCAGCAATAACTAATAAACAAATATATAAATGAACAATAAATGCCTTATTTTCCAAGATTTGCATAGAGATCTATTTTTTCTTAAGCGACAGTGGCTCTTTTCATTTTTTTTCTTTTTTTTTTTTCATTTCTTAAATGGTAAATTTTCTAAATGTAGATGATTCTGGATAGAAACCAAGGAGATCCCAAGGTGTCCGGCAGAGAACCAAGAGTTAGCAGCTACTCAGCCCCAATTTTTGCAGAGAAGAAGTTTGATCCAGCTGAGAAAGCTAGACAATTGCAACAAATGTCGGCTACACGTAAATCTAACACTTATGTGCTTCCCACTCCTACTGATGCAAAGGGTTTTATGACATCAAAGCTTAGCATTTCAGTCCACCCAAAGCCAAGCGGGCGCACCCATAATTTGTGGCATTCTTCCCCATTGGAAGAAAAGAAGCATGAAAAAGACGATGGTGATGGTACCTCGTCAGGAGTTAATACTTTTAAAGCACAATCAGCACTCAAGGAAAGCAGTTCTAAAAACTCTATCCAACTACCTCCTCCTCTTGCATTAACACCGCTTGATGTAATTAATGCATCTGATGATACTAAGAAGAACAAAAGACAAGCTTTCTCTGGTCCCTTGATTAGTAAGCCATCATCAACAAAGCCTGTTTCATCTACCAGCGATCCCATTGCATCTACTGAATTTCCCCAGCTAACATCTGGGGTGGCATCACGTTCATCTCCAAAAATATCCCCGAGTGCTTCACCGCCCCTTGCTTCCTCACCCAGGATAAGTGAGCTTCATGAGCTTCCTAGGCCTCCAGGTAGTTCAGCTGCTAAGGCATCGAGATCTCCTAGTTTAGTTAATCACTCTGCCCCGTTGGCCTTAAGAAATCAAGAGCTTAATGCTACAAATAGGATCAATATGGCGTCTCCTCTTCCAACTCCACCATTGATTGTTCCTCGAAGCTTCTCTATTCCTTCAAGTAGTCAGAGAGAAATGGCATTGCATGTAGCCAAGCATTTCGAGTCTCCTCAAGTTCCTAACAAGTCGGAAGATGTTGTTTCACCTCCTTTAACGCCTATTTCGCTCTCAAACATGAACCCAGTACCAGCTGTTTCTGAAGTGACCTCTCAGGCTAGTCCAATACAAGGTGAGCTTACCATATTCAAAATATTTCCTAAAGGTTTTCAAACTAATTTGAAGTGCTAGATTGTTTGTTACTTCCATATGCATTGGCACCCACACCTCCAATACTGGAAATAACTTCGTAGTTCTTTTTATCTCTTACCTCATTAATATAATTCACAATACGTTTGATTTATTTTGCATGGTTTTTAATTACTATCTTCAACTTGTTCATTGCTGGTAGCCACTTTATGTGTTAATAACATTCTGAAAATTTTGAAGACCATTAGTGGAACTCGGGAACCATCTCAGAGTAAAATTATGTGCTAGTCTTCCTTTATTTTGTTCCCTCAAAAACTGAACAAGCAGCTTAGTGCGGTTTGTAAAAAATCATTGGGTGATCACATGGACTGACCATAGTTTTTGCATTACACGGTCATTTTGAGTTTGGACCTTTTCAGTGGATGCAGGTGGGAGCTGAACTGATGCAACATTTGTTTGAAGGTGTAATTTTTTTTTTCTTTGCTTATTTCTTTCCTTCTTTCTTTCGAAGTCTGCCCAGCGGAAGATTGTTTGGGGCCTCTTTATTTTGGTGTTAGGTGGAGGTCTGTAAATATGATGTTACATCAAGTGTTTGGTTTCTCATCCCGATCGTTGTTCATTCGTTAGTGATTGATTATGATGGGAACTAAACTCTACACGATTGTCGTTACCATTACTATGCGTCGTAAATATCCTCTTCGCACGAGGAATTTTGTTTATTTTTACTGAGTGATGAATGACCAAGGAAGGGAGGATTTTGCATTCTTTGGACCTCCATAAGTAGTTGGATTGTTACCTAATGTCTTGTTACTTTGCAGCTAGTATAACAAATATCAATCTCATTATGTAGGCGACGGCAAAACTCCAAAAAGAAATCTTGGACTTCACTTTTTCTGTCTTAACTCTGAGAATCTTGTTGACTTTGGCTATGGTGAATTACATGCGTGTCTTGAACTTGGCTTCAAATCTTGTGCATATTGTTCATTGATTACTCTACTCGTTTTTTGTCCCAAAAGTTTTTTGACACACATTTTCAAATTAACCTTCCTTCCCTGTACAATGCTTCGTTCTTGTAATATAAAATAGTTGTTTTATTCAGTCAAAGAATTAGACGAATTTGAGTCTGCTACAACAACTAACGAGATTAAAGCAAAATAATAATAATCATCATCATCAATTACAAATTACAATCGATCAAACCGTTGTATTTCTATGATGGATTAAGGACCGGTTATCTGATACACGAGAAATAACTGACATGCATGTAACTTAGATTTTTTTTTTTTTTTTTTTTTTTTCCACCAGCAAGATTCACTCCTCCAACTTATATGGAAATGATTTTTTTTTATTTGGAAAATATGGAAACGATTAATTCACTTAAAATGTCCTCTTTAATTACTTCATTCTTTTGTCATGTGTTTTCGCATATCATCTAAAAACCTAGTTGGACGAGCTTATTATGTAAGCATAACGGATGTGGTGTATCTAAAAAAATAGAATTTACATACCATCATTTTTTTTTTTTTGGGTCAAAATTAATTACTATTGCTGGATTTGCAAGCCAACTTTCTTTGCTTGAGAATACACCGCCGTTTCTGTGCACTCCACTAGTGTCAATTGTCAAACCTCTATCTTTATTATTATTATTTTTTAAAATTGACCACCATCAATTTAGTCCAGGTTAATTATGTTATACTTTTTCGTTTTAATTATTTTCCAATTTATGCTTCTATTTTTAGAAACTACAAAGTATGATTTGAATTTAACAAACTTATTTCAATTTCATCCCTCATGTCATTTGTGAATGGAAAAAATTATGCACAATAAATAAATGCCCATTAATAATTTATGAAAGCTATTTTATGCATTTCCAAAACATGAAAAAAAAAAAAAAAAACTTAAACAAAGCACGAAATTTCGATAAAAGATCTTGAATTTGACTTTTGTTAAATGTTTCACAATTTTTTTTTTAAGTTCTCAAGAAAAATATATTTTAATATATCTAGGAGCATTATTATCTTTTCTTATGTTTTTTCATGGACAAAATATATGCTAGGGGTAAAATTAAAACAAGTTTTTAAAATTCGAAGAAAATCTTTGTAGTTTCTACAAACAAAAAGATAAATTGAATTCAAATATATTAATAATAGTCTAAATTTTAAAGATTGTTTCTTCTTAATATTATAAGTTCTGATTTTTATTATTATATGTGTCTGGTTTTCTATTTTTTATTCTAAGAGTTGAGTTATGTAATGTATATGAATGTTTACAATGCTGTGTACTCCCTAACATTATCTTTTTATAAAAATGATAAGTTTGTTTAATTAGATTCACTTTCGTTTATATAATCTGTTATTATATTAAATATTTTTTTATTATAGTAGCAGATTCTATTTTAAATTAAAAAAAAAAGCATATAACTTGAAAAAAAGTAGTTGACTCACTTTACTATTCATTCGAAAA
The DNA here is from genome assembly GCA_035233585.1 of Antiaris toxicaria. Taxonomy (NCBI): domain Eukaryota; kingdom Viridiplantae; phylum Streptophyta; class Magnoliopsida; order Rosales; family Moraceae; genus Antiaris; species Antiaris toxicaria. Next base: position 55,312,314 of record CP141157.1, read on the forward strand.
GTATAGTATAAATATACATTATACATATACATACATATGTGTATGTGTGTGTGTGTGTATATATATATATTTAAAGGGTAAACATGTTGGAAGATAAAGTCGTAAGGGCGGATAAGGTTACATTTACACGAGCAAGACCGACTAGTAGTAGCAATAGTATTGAGAGACAGACAGCTGATTAACCGTATAAACTGAAAATCAGAGCAGACCAAAACACAGTGAAAGAGAAGAGTAAAACCAAAACCTTTTCCAGTTTCCATGGAGATAACAACGACAACAACGATTACAACAAAGCTCCAAATCCACACTCCTCTGTTTTCCCATTTGAGGCCTCCACAGTCTCCCCCAATTATCCCCACATCTCTCTCCCAATCCCAATCCCGATTCCCAAGAACTCTTCACACTACAGCCCTCACATGCTTCGCCGCCGATGGGATTTCTTCTTCTTGTAAGTTTCAATTGTTCCTTTGTTTGGGGTCTCTGAATTATGATTATTAATTTCTGGGTTGCCTTGCACACCAACTGTTTGAATATTGGTCCCATGAATTACGTTAAGAATTCGTTGCTTTTCTGTTTGAATCTTTGGATTCCTCATGTTGTGTAGTAAAAAGGGTTTTCAATGGAATTACTTTTTAGAACCTTATTATGTTTGTTTACTTTAGCTGTAAACCTGTTTAACCTTTTTTTTTTTAATTTTTTTTTAAGTCCTAACTTATCCATCCTCGTACATTTAGCAGCAGGAGTTGGCGTGCTTGATCGCTCTCTCGCAGTGAAGGTGACAGTTTTTTTATTCCCTTCGGCCTCTAATTTATACACCTGCATTTGCTTCTATTTGATTGAAGAATTTTGATTCATGTTGTTCTTTAGAATGGGTGATTTGTTTCATGTAGTTTGAAGTTTTGATTTTAAGTGTTCAGTTTTAATTCAGAAGAAGGCTGCGGGTATATCCCCTGGACTCAAAGGAACGTCCATATTTCTCGTTGGTAAGCATCAGCTATGAAACCAAGACTCAGTTTCCTGGTGTTTTGTTAGTGTGTTACACTAGCAAAAAATGAGTATTTTTTTATTTTCTCGTGTGTATAAAAGGAATGAACAGCTCCATAAAAACCAGTCTGGGAAAGCTTTTAGCGGAAACATTAAGATACTATTACTTTGACAGGTATCTAGTTTATGATTGAAAGATAGACAAGGATATATTCTTTTCATACATTACATAATGTATGAAACTATCACTCGTCACGTTGTGATCTTCTGCATGCAGTGATAGTTTGGTTGAGGAAGCTGCGGGAGGTAAATCTGCTGTTAAGTCTTTCAAAGAGACTGATGAGCAGGGTTACCGAGAATCTGAGGTGATTTTCCCTATGTATTAGCTGACAACATATAGTGAATTGCCTCGGTTGTTGATTTTGACTGCAATCCTTTGGTTATTAGGAGTGCTTATATTTACGTTGATGGTTGGTTTTAAATTTAGACGGTGTGGAGGGAAAATCATAGATCAATCGGGTTTGGTTGGTTAAAAATTTGTAAGGGAAACCAGACCATAACACGCGAGCTAGTTTGTAATTGATTTGGTGTGTTTGGTTTGTTCTGTTCGGAATTTTAAGAGACTAACTTTGACATGTTCAAAATTTGAATCGATCACGTAAAATTGAACAATTATAAGGTCTTTCAACCCAGAATTTATGATGACCTCCGGGGAAGGAACCTCTAAGGGTTCTGGTAAATTTGGCTGTTTGAAAACTTTAAAACTGCATGTTTAACTATAATTAAAGTAAAGGAACTTTTACACCAATCAAATTAAACTAAAAAATAAAAATTCATCACTTTTGTTTGAATTGGTTTAATTTGATCGTTTTGTCTAAATCAGTTTTTTGAACCTCTATACTTATATTAGAAGTGACATGCTGGTGCAGACTGAGGTGTTGAAGCAGTTATCATCTATGGGTAGATTGGTGGTTTGTGCTGGAAATGGTGCAGTTCAAAGTTCAACTAATCTGTATGAAGAATATTTTCTTACAGAATTCATTCGTTATTAGTACTTAGTATGTTCTATCCTAACTTGATTTACAAACATATACAGAGCCCTTCTCAGACATGGGATTTCAATATGGATTGATGTACCCCTGGACATGGTGGCTAGTGGAATGATGGATGAACACCAAAGTGAACTTGAGCAGGTATTGTCTTACGTTCCGTCTGATTACTTGTCCATGCTGATTTTCAGATATACATAGAGAAATGACTGTAGGATGCAAAATATTACCCTTCTGGTATTACACAATTTCACACCGTTAGGAAATGTATTCTATCGATACTCCAACGCAACTTCATTTTTAGACACCATAATTGTTTTAGTTCTGATGGGTGATGAGCAGGTGCTGACCCAGCTAGGTTCTTTGTATGAAGAATCGAGGAATGGATACGCAACAGCTGATGCAACCGTCTCCCTCCAAAGTATATCGTCTATTTTATATGTACAATGTCGTTTGTCATGTGTTGGGTTTTAGAGTTTTGTCGTTGGGTTCTAACTGATTTCCTTATCGTTATTAGATGTAGCATGTCAATTGGGTTATGATGATTTAAATGCTGTTACCCCGGAGGACATGACTTTGGAGGTAAGGGAGGATACGCATTTTTCCTAGTTACATGCATTTTTTTTTTTCCTTTCCTGAATGAAAATGGATCCAATGTGGCACCCTTCATACCTTATATAAAGACATGTTTAACATCGATGACAAATAATTGTTTCCCCATTTTGATTTAAAAAAAAAAATTCAGGTTCTGAAGGAGATTGAGAGACTTACAAGGCTTAAAAAGATGATGGAAGAGGCAGCAGCCCCTTTTTGACATATTAAATGGCAGCTATGTTTATAATTGGGTTCATCATAATATATATATATATATATATATTCTTTTGGGTGGGGGAAACCAACATGAGCTGAGTATGCATTAGCCTCCACTTCTACAGTATTTGATACAAGTGGTTTTGAAGCTTTAAGTTGTTTTATCTTTGATATTACTAAGGCCAACCCTTCTTTTATTTTGTTAAAAAAAATTTACTTTTCCTAAACGCTTTAAATTAGGCAGTCTTTGGTAATTGATGCATACAAAATTGGGAAATAACCTTTTTTTTTAATAGGTTTTTTTTGATAAATAAGCCAAGTTTTTAAAAATTTATTAAAATTAATTTTTTTAAATGGTTAATTAATTTTTTTTAAATGATCACAACTTAAAATTATCGATCTTTTTAGTTATTGATTAATTAATTAATCAAACTTAAAAAATAATAAATGGTTATTTTATTAAATAAAAAAATTTAATTATTTATTAAATTAAATGATTAAAATTCAACATCTAATTTAATTTTTCGATAAAATTCAAACGCAATGTTACGATAATTAGAAAATACTATTAATATTAAAATATATATATAATGCATCTCTGAAATAAAAATTAAAAATAAATATAAAAAGCAATCCTCTTTCTCGGCAAAGAAAAAACATAGCTGTCCTCTTTATCGAGCGTGAATCTCTATGCTTGCTTCGTGTAGGTCCTGCATCTGTCACGTGATTACATGTCTGAATTTCAAATCCAAAGTGATAATGATAAATGATAGTGACGGAAACAAATATGATCTACTGGTATTTTATATTTGATTTTATTGTAAGACGAAAAAAAAAAAGTGATAATGGTCAATTGGTCTGCATGGAGTATATAATGTCTTCTAGAACCAAAACTCTAAAAAAATAAATATATATCTGTAATAGTAGGCACTTAAAAAGGTCTAAAAATTCATTCAATTTATTCCTTTTTATTAATAAAATTTAAAATAAAATATTATGTGAATCATATATAATTTATTATTTAAAGATAATTTAAAAAAAATAACATTATTCAATTTTTATGTGTCTTATATGTGATATGTTTCATCAAATTTTTAACTTTTTTTTTTACAAAAAGGATTATATTACTCCATTTTAAAGAGATTAGAGATCTTTTAATTTTAGAAAAAGGTGAACCATCAATTCATAATTTTGTAAGAAGATTGAAGATCAAAATGTAAGAGAAAAAAGGTAAAATATAGTTTCAAAAAGAACCCTAAACACGTCTTAGAATTTTGGATTCGTTTAGTTCATAAACTGAATTTGAAATTGAATGAAATTTCTAAATTAAAATTGATTTTTGTAATTATAATTTTATTGATTTTTTATTCAAAAAAAAAAAAGGTTTGAACCAAATTGTAACTTTGTGAAAAAGTTAAGGATCAAATGATCAATTTATCATTAAAAAACTCAATCTTTAAGAAAGTTATGTAGGTCCTTCTTCGGATGGAGTCTTGACTATTTAATTCCAAATTTACATTTTACTTTTTCTTTCTTACAATTTTAAAATATTTAAACTTTAAAAATTCATGACTTATTTTAAATCAAAATAAGATGACTTTTGTGTCAAATTGCTCATAACGTGTTTAATTTCTCTTTTTTAACAGAATATTAATAGAGGGAGTGTTGACGTAATGATGAAAAAGTTTATGAGAATGTGACGTATAAAATCAAAAATTATAGGCCAACATAAGACAGGATGTATAATTTTGGGGTAATTTATAAAATCAAGCCTAAACTTTATTTCAATAAATTTTTATTTAGGAAAAATTAGGTAAATGATTAGTTTTTAAACACTAACTAAAATGAAGTAGTTGTTTTTTTTTAATTTAGGAAAACAATCATTAATTAGTAATTGTTCATAATTAATTAATGGTTAATCAATGATTCAATTAGCAAAAAAATACATAATAGCATTAATCAATCACCAAAAGCTTGTAATCTACCCTCATGGGTTGTTATATTTATATATTATATATATTTTTTGTCCTATTCACTAATTGACTTTTTTTTTTTTTAATAAAATGGTCAGTTTACTAATTTTACCGAACTTCAATCATCCATCGGGTTATCTAAAAAAAGTCATTTACCCAAAAATAAAAATAAAAAGTTATAACTATTGCTTCTTTTCTTTTACATAAGTAAAAATAAATTTTCTAAGGATTTGTTTTGAGTAACAATTGGAGACGGAGATTTGAATATTAGTTTGGAAATGTACATTTATAAAAGCGTAAATTGAAAATAAACTGAGATATAAAAAATAATAAAAAATTTTGAAATTTATTCAAAATTAATATAGATCTTATTTTATTTATTTATTTTTTTAGGTGTAAATTTAAAAAAATAATTTTATTTCGATTTATAAATGAAATTTTGAAATTTGAGTTAAAAAAAAAAAGGAGTAAAACACCTGTTTGTTTTAAATTATTTTAATAAATAGAAACTATTTCATCTACATGATATTGTAAAAAATGTGTTTGTTTTTTTAATCTTAAATACTCTATTTAGGTGACCCAAATTGATTTTTTTTTTTGGTACTTTTTAGAAAAATCAACTTTATGATATGTTTGGATTGGAGATTTATTTTTGAAAAATAGAAAATTTTTAGATTTGGAAAATAAAAAGTTGTTTGGATATTTTTTAAAAGTAAAAAGTTGTTTGGATGAGTAAAAATATTTTTTTTTCTAGAGTTTTTTTTTTCTATTTTCCAAAAATAAAGAATTTTGAATGTTTAGATATAGAAATTTAAGAATATCCATTTTTTTAGAATTAAAAATTTTTCATATTCTAAAAATGGAATTCCCAAACAAACATAGTTTTACTATTTATAGTTTTTATACAACTTTGTAACTTAAATTTTTAAGATCCATAAATTTGCATATACAAATTCAAATGATATAATTTTTTTATTAAATGGTATAAAATTTCAAGACCAATGAAACAAGCTTTATATTGATTTTTTTCCAAACACATTTTAAGTTTATATACTTTTTAACATAAGCATTGTAAACAATAATACTGATGTTTCTATCCAAATATTCTTTTTTAAATATTAACATTTAAACATATATTTAAATGATAATTTAAATGTTCTCATTTCAATTATTTCCATCAATATGTTTCATTCAAATGTCCTAATGTACATGACTTCTCCAAACGGAGGTATAGTTTAAGTAGTCAAAATTCGATTTGGAATAATTGATCTAAATCGATATGTTCTCATTTTAAATATTAACATCTAAACATATATTTAATTGATCCAAATCGATATGTTCTCATTTTAAATATTAACATCTAAACATATATTTAAATGATAATTTAAATGTTCTTATTTCAATTATTTCCATCAATATATTTCATTCAAATGTCCTAATGTACGTGACTTCTCCAAACGGAGGTAAAGTTTAAGTAGTAAATATTTGATTTGGAGTAATTGATCCAAATGGGGACTAACTCTACCAAACATGCTTTTGAGTTGACCTATGAAAGTGTGTTTGGTAAGAGAGAAAAATGAAAGGAATGAAAGAGGTGGAGTCATAAAAAGATTAGTGGAAAGATTTTGATTGGTATGATTGTTTGGTAAAAGAGAAACCAGAAATAAAGAGATTAAAGGATGGATTCCTAATATTTTAAAATATTATAATTTTGATATATAGATTGATAGGTGATTATATAACAAACAATATAAGAAAAAAAAAGTATAAAAAAACAACATAAGAGGCGGAAAAAAAAAAAATCAGCAACAACATAAAAGAAAGGGTCTCTCCTTTTCATGTTCTTTTCATTTAAATGATCTATCACTCCTTTCTCATCTCCTTTTTCCTTTTTTTTCTCCTATTTACCCTTCTCCACATCAAACATACCCTAAGGAATCGTGTACTTTGGAAACTCTCAAGCCGCATATAAGGCAGCGCAAAAGGTCGTGTTCCGACTTCAGAGGCGGCGCGGCAAAGCCTCTTTCTTTTTTCAAATTTTTATTAAGGGGGCATATTTAGCGACAGAAACAGTGAAATGAAACGACGTGTGCAATGTAAGCGTGTGAAGATTCACGTACCCAAGTGTCAGGCTCATAAGGAGCCAGGCATTGTTGGTGTGCAGTGTTTCAAGTGAAACGTGGAAGTGTTTTCGGATATTTCTATTTTCTCATTCTTATGAACAAGAACAAGAATATGAATGAGAAATAAGTAACTCTACTCTATTTATTCTTCTAGTTCCTCGTTCTCGTATTGTAGTGGGTGGCAGGCAACGGGCACAATCTTTGTGACACCTATCCAACATCTAGAGCGACACATTTTAACCATGTTCCATTGCCTTTAAAAGTATCTATTAGAAAGCATTCACCAAATAAATAAATAAATAAAAAGTACCTCTTAGAAAGTTAGTATCAGTGTTATCATTAGAAAAGGTTATTATTTTATATGTAATTAATCTTATCAAAGAATTTTTGTTTTATTGATAATTATTATAATTTAGAATATATTTTAATTTTTATAAATTTGTTAATATTAGGGCTCGTTTGGTGCAGGTTTTGGAGACCAAAAATTTTACCTTTTTTCCAAAACTTTATCACTTTTTACTATTTATATCTCCAAAACACTACAGTACATTTAAAATTTTAAAAATCCATAACTTTGTGTATACAAGTCCAAATGAGATGATTTTTTTTTTTAAATTGCATAGAATTTCGAGAGGAACAAAACAAGATCCATATTGATATTTTTTTTCTAAAAATATTTTTAAAATTTTTAATTTTTTCATCCCAAACAGTTTTTTCTCCCAAACATATTCTCCAAAACTAACTTTTTTCCAAACCCCAAAACCACATCTCCAGAACCTCCCCCAAACTCCCCCTTAAGAAATTTATCCGATTTTATATATTATAAACTTTTATTTATAAGAAATTTATTAATAAATTCTTCTTCTTTTCCTAATCTGTGAACATAAATATATTCATATTAAAAATCTTTGTATTCTCTTATTCCTTGTCTTATTATTTTGATTATTCTCTTTATTTAATATATTTATGGTGTTAGAATAATAAGTTTATTTTTATATTCTTTTTTTCTCTTTTTTATTACTTTAATTATTATTTTATTTAATTTCTTTATAATATCAGAAAAGCAAATTCTTGGGATTGTCTTTTGTAGTTTTTTGTTTTTCATCCCAACAATGGCAAACTTTGCTTATTGTCATAGTAAAGTCATACATCAACGACAAAACTTAAAGATAATTAATTTTTAATATGTGTAAAACGAGTAAAATATAAAATTTTAAAAAATAAATTTGAAAAAAAATATATTGATGGTTTTCATGCGATCATGGACGACTCTACTCCTAAAAAGGAATATCAAGTAAGATTTAGAATATAAAATTTTAAAAAATAAATTTGAAAAAAAATATATTGACAGTTTTCATTCAATCATAAACGATTCTGTTCCTAAAGATGAATATCAATTAAGATTTAGAATATAAAACTTAAAAAAAAAATTTGACAAAAATTTATTTAATAGGATCATTATAAGCTGTAAATAATATTCAATCAGTTTTTCATGATTATCCTAAAGTTTATTATAAAGAGGAGGAACGGGCATGGAACAAATGAAAATAAAAAGAAGAGGAATATGATGCTAATGGGTTGGAGTTATTTCTAGAAATGTCTGTTGATTTGTTTTGGTGAAAACATACTGTATTGGCAAGGTACACATGACCAACACAATGAATAAGTCAAAAGGCCAAAAAGATCAAAAATAAAAAATAAAAAAAGGACTCCATGCATGTGCCATGTCGTGTACCAATTTTAAGTCGTGACCCTTTAAGTTCTCATCATGTGTGAATTTCTAAGTTGACAAGGCCTTATTACTGTGGCAATCAAAAAATAAAAAAGGAAGAATTTTGTGAGCTCTAATTGACTATGGCAAATCAACAAATAAACAGAGATTTTGATTGTCTCGTGTAAAATATCTTTTTTTTTTTTTTAACTTTAAAAGATAAAAATATTCAACTCCATAGTTTAGGATCAAATTAAATACGAAATTATTGATAGGTGTCGGTAACTTTTTTATAAAATGAAAGTTACAAGGAATACATAAAAACTAGAAGTAATGTGAAGTAAATAGAAGCATTTTACAAGAGAAAAAAAAAAAAAGAAGAAGTGAATTTTCTTACTTGCGAACAAAATTAGAAAAGAAACTGTTGAGGTTTTTTTTTAATTATAATTATAATTAAAATTAATTAATTTATTTATTATTATTTATTTATTTTTTTTGTGAGTAAGAAGGCAGCGGGGTTGGAATTTGGGACGTACCACCCGGGTGTATCTACGACAGTCTCTCCGCAACACAAAGAAGATGGCAAGGTACGGTGAAAATAAAGTTCCAGCAAAAAAAAGAGAAAAAAAAAAGGGGGCAAGATGAATACAGAAAAAATATATGTACGGCGAATTTCGTGGTATGGTAATAAGTTAAAGGGAATGCCAAAAATAATAATAATAATAAATAAATTAAATACTAAACAAAAAAGAAGACAATATATATTTTTAGATGAAAGAAAATGAAAGTATGGTTTTTCTAAAAAATTGGAACGTGGATTTTAGGGGGGAAAAGAAAAACATAGGAGGGATTTTACTTTCACTTGTTTGGAATCTAAAAAAGATGGAGGAAAAAATATTAGAGAAAAAATATGATAAAAAGTATAAAAAAAAAAGAAACGGTGGATTCTATTATTCTTAAATAAAAAAGATGAAAAAAATCAAAATTAAATGACATGTTTAAAATCAACATCAGATCTTGGAATTAGAATCAGTAGGATTTGGTGTTGGATTCACAGTTGGAGAAAGGTTGGGATTGTGTTTAGAGGTCTAGGTAGGGTCTTAAGATTGATGTCAAGTTTTGGGACCGAGGTCGAGATTTGGTTTTGGGGTTGGATTCCGAGACTAAACTAGGTTGGGGGTCAGGTTTCAAGTTTGAGGTTGGGTTTTGAGACGAGGTCGTGATCGGGGTTAGGTTTTAGGATAGTCAAGGTTGTGTGTCAAGACTGGGGTTGGGTCAGGTGTTGGGGTCTAATTAGGTTCAAGAACTGTAGTCGAGTTAAGGGACAGGATCGAGGTCTAGGACCGGCTTTGAGGTCAGGGTTAGGTTTCAGGATCGGGACCGAGGTTGAGGTTGGGTTTCGAGATCGGGGTTGGCTTTCAAGGTATTGGTCAAGGTTGGATTTCAAGGTTAAGATAGGGTTTTGGGACTGGTGTTCGGGTTTAGTTTTGGGACCAGGGTCGTGCAGGGATCGGGTTTCAGGACTGGGGTCGGGGTGGTGTTTCGGGACCAAGATCAAGGTCGAGGTCTGGTTTTGAGACTATGGTCAGGGTCGAGTTTAGGGACTGGGGTCAAGGTCTGGTTTTAGGACCAACATTGAGGTCGTGATTAGGTTTCGAGACCGAAGTCGCGGTTGGGTTTCGAGACCAAGATCAAGGTTGGGGTTAGGATTTGGGACTAAGGTCAGAGTCAGCCTTTGGTATCGGGTCGAGTTTTGAAATCGGGGTCGAGGATAGGTTTTGAGGTTGGGATTGGATTTCGAGACTAAGGTCGATATCGGGTTTCAAGAATAAGGTTGGGATTGGGTTTCGGGACGAAGACCAAGGTCAGGTATTTGAATCAGGGTCGAGGTCAGGTTTCAAGATTAGAGTCAGATTTTGAGATTAGGACTAGGTTCGAGTTCAGGTTTTGAGATCGGGTTTCAAGATTGCTGTTGGAGTCAAGTTTTGAGACTGGGGTCAAGGTACAGAAACCCGACAGCGACCTCAAAATTGAAACTCAACCTCGACCATAGTCTTAAAACGTGACCCCAGCCCTTGTCTTGAAACACAATCTCGACCCTGGTATCGAAACCTGACCTTAACCTAGACCCTGGTACCAAAACTTGACTCCAACCATTGTCTCGAAACCCAATCCCAATCTCAGTCTCAAAACTCATCCAGACCCTGATATCAGTCTAGAAACCCAGCCCGATTCTAACCTCGGCCCCAACACCAGCATTGAAATCTAACCTTGACCCCACCATGGTATCGAAACCTACCCCAAGCTGACCATCCTGACCCCACCATGGCTTAATGGTTTTGTGTTTTCTCTCTCTTTTTTTTTTTGGAGTGGTTTTTTTACATATTTGGTTCAACTTTGTTATTATATATATTTTTAATTATTAACAGGCTCAAACAAGAGTGAACAGGGGGAGTGAAAAGAAAGAAAGAAAAAGAAAAAGAAAAAGTTGTGAGACAGGTGAATTTTTTAATTTTTATTTATAAAAATCACAGCCATGAAAATCAGGCAGTCATGGCATGGTATGGCATGGCATGGTGACGAGGATGAGGATGGTAGTTTGCGATTATAAACATAAACATGGAACACTCAAGGGGGAAGAGAGAGACATACAAATTACAAATAAGAGAGAGAGAGAGAGAGAGAGAGAGAGTCTACCCTTGCCCTTGCCCTGCCCTACCCACACCATTCCATTTCCCATTTCTCCATTTCCTCTTTCAACCACAGCCCACCACAACCCAACCGACTAGTTTCGTTCAATCGCTCCTCTTTTCTTCTTCTTCTTCTTTTTTTTTTAATATCTATTTTCTGGGCTTTTAATATTTGGTTGACTGATCCAAATATAGCAATTCAGAGGAATGGTTTGTTTGATCAGCGGCTTCATCGGTGCGTTTTCTCTAACAATCTGATTGTTGTTTTAATCAAGGCTTTATTGTTTTTTTGAATTATTTTACTTGTAATTGAATTACACTTTAAGTTCCTCTCTCTCATTTATTTATTTATTTTGGTTGTTTGAGTTCATTGTGGTGGATGAATGTGTGCCGTACAAGTAATCCTGTTGAGATTCATGCTTCAAAAAAAAAAAAAAAACAAATGTTTCTTTTTTTGGTTGTTGATCATGTCAAGGAAACGCTTTTTGCTTTACTTTCATCTGGGTTGAGAGTTTTCTTCCAAATCAATTGTGGGTTGGTGTATATTCTGGTTCTGGGATGGTTCGCTTTATGTACGTTTCTTCTTGTTTAGTATGAACTCGTAGTACAGATCAGAAAACTTCCCATTTGGGTTTTTAGGTTCCTGTTTATTTACTTCAATATTTATTTTATACGACATTTCTTTTATACGTCTGTTCATTGCTAGTAAGTTTCTATTTCAAAAAAATGATGATCAGTTTCCATTAGGTGTCAATGGAACTCGAAAGCTTTGCTTGGTCTTCTTTTGCTTCATCCCAATCTGATTTAGACTCTCTCTCTCTCTCTCTCTCTAGATTGTAATTGCAGGGATAAACAAATACGAAATGAACAATTAAGTTGTATGGAATTGTTTTCAGGTATAGACATTTGATTCATTTGGCAACCGCGAATATGTTTTTCTTGCCTTGCTGGTATGGAGGTCAGGAGGTCTTTGCTATATGTGATTTTCGGATTCGTAATATATGCTTCAATATCTCTTCACCATTTGTTAAGAAAGTGATGGCCGAAAAAATGTTCGAATTCTGGGTGCCTTTGGTGGATACATGATATTTTCTTAACGGCAGCCAATTCTTGTCCCAAATGCAGCAAGAGTTTAAGGAGCTTGTTTGTTGTATTGATACCAACAGGAAGAATATATTTTTTCAATGGTTTTATAGGATGAAAATGCTGGTGTAAAAGGAGTCTAGTGATTAAGCAGACAAGGTTTAGAAGCAACAAAACTATCCATCTTTAGTTGAATTGATATTACCATTTATTTAAAATTTGTAATGGGCCTACCTCAAGTTCCTGTGAGCACAATGCTAATAAGAGTTTAGCGAACATCTGTAGGCAAAAAAGGCTTAGAAAATTGAAGATGCCCTTATTTAGTTAAGTAGAATTGATAGTTTCTTGATACATTTTAATGGGTCTGCCTCAAATTCCTGTGGCCACAACTTCTGAGGAAGCTGCTGAAGCAGTGTTGGGTGCCTTTTTGCAAAGCCCACCTCGAATTACAGATGAGAACAGCTCTGATTTGGATGGTACGCATCGTGGAAGCTCTAGCCAGACGGGTGGAGGTTCCTTGTACTCTTCTTTGGGAGATTTCCCTAACGAGTCCTCTAAGTTTAGAGGGGCCACAGAAGTTGCTACAAATGTTCATTGTTTGAGGCTCGGTTCTGTTGATAACCCGGGTCATTTCACTCCCAGGAATGGAAGAAATATTCATAATCCTGCCTCTAGGATTGTAGGTTTCTATTCAAACAAAAATGCTTCCACTAGTGATGGTTTCAAAGGTGCTTCAGCTGGTCCTGTTCATTCTTCTGCCGCTGGTACTGTCACAGTTAATGAAACCATGTCCAGTGGATCATTAGTCAGGAAGCGGTTGTTATCACCCCTGAATACAATGCTTTTTCCAGACCAACACTTTGAGGGTCATCCTCTGGATATTGGTAGCAGAAATATTCAACATGATTCCTTATCCGGGACTGTAAAGTTAAGGGCTTCTATGGTGCAAGATTATAAGAAAGCAAATATTGGCGGTAAAGACCATTTTTCCATCCCAACTTGGTCTTTTTCCAGTTGCGTGGAACAGAAGAATATGCCACATGATGATAACATTATGGAATCTATTCTTTTCTCCGATGGCCCTCTTCTGGACGGCAAGGAATCACAATCTCATGGTAGTTGTTTGTCTTCACCTGCGTTATATGAGCATAGAAGACCGAGCAATATCAAACTCCAATGTGGGGAAGTATCTGCCCCATCAAAAAAGGGGACTTTATCTCCACTTTCTTTATCACCTCTTGGTCCAAAGTTTTCCGAAAGACTAAAAACTGCAGGCGGATTCAAGAATGTCAAGAGAGAGTTGGGCGATTGTCATTCAATGTCAAGCAATGTAGAACAGAAATTTGACTTCTCTGAACAAGGCATGTTCTATGCCCACGAAGAAGATGATTTCAGGATTGCAAGCAAATCATTCGAAGATGAAGAAGAGTTCTTTTACAAGGAGTTCCGTCCATCATCTGTAGGAAAGAATATTGATGCAGGTGCATCTATGTCCGGAGGATCTTCCGCTAGTTCTCAATACATGAGATTTCTTAGAAGTTTGAGTGGACTTCCCATTAGGAGGTCCTTGGTTGGTTCATTTGAGGAATCTCTATTATCTGGTCGATTCTCATCTGGGAAAGTGAGCCAGGTAAATCTGAATGTTTTGTTGCCTTAACAGTCTTGCATGAATGATACTTGACTGTACTCACCATCATATTTTGGTGTAGAGCATTGATGGTTTCCTGGCCGTGTTAAGCATTACTGGAGGGAACTTCTCACCACAATCCCAAAAGCTTCCTTTCTCAGTGACTAGTGTAGATGGCGATTGCTATTTATTGTATTATGCATCCATTGATCTTGCAAGGAATTCGTCATTAAACAGAGGCAGAGGCCAAAAATCAAAACGAGGTCTTAGCAATGATGATTCACAAACTGTCAGGAGCCGCATGCGCATACCTATGAAGGGCCGTATACAACTGGTACTCCTCTTGAAACTGACTGATTACTGGTTGTCCTGAGTGGCTATGGCTAGGATACTACACACCACTTTCCAATTTACATTCACCTTGTAGGTGCTTACGACAGGGATAGTTTCATATGAACTGCACATGGCTTTTTTTTTTTTTTACTTAATATTTTTGGCCATTTGAAACTTTTGCCAGGGGTGATTAACAGGTCTTGTTTTATTTTTGTTATTGGAAAACTTCTTAAAAGCAAAGAATTCCATGTTCTATGGTTCTCTGCTTTTCTTGAATATTTTCGAGGAGTTTTAGATATTTTGGTATCAGTGGCGTTAGGTGTTGAGAGATGTCCATTTTAATATTGGATATAGAAAGCCTCATTGAAAATTAAATGGAACTGCTTCATACATGTAGGTCCTCAGCAATCCAGAAAAGACACCTCTCCACACTTTCCTTTGCAACTATGACTTAAGTGACATGCCGGCTGGTACAAAAGTAAGACGAGCTAAATAGTTATTTTTGTGTTTGTCTCTGTGTGTGTGTGTGTGTGTGTGTGTGTGATTTCTTGCTTCATTTCTCTTTTATGCGCTTTTATACTTTTATCAGGTTGTTACCCCATAACACCATCTAGAACTCTATTTCTTTGTAAATTCTTTTCTTTGGATTTTTTTTTTTTTTTTTACTTTGTTTCTTTGTTTCTTTTTTTTTTTTTTTTGGTAGAGGTGTTTCTTTGTAAATTCTAAGTTTGCAGATGTTTGCAAATAGATAAATATTATAGATCTTCAGTGCGAATTACATTTATAATTTAATCTCTATATCGATTTTACCCTGCCATTAGTGGAGTTCGACGATTGGCTTTGCTATCTCTGGTTGTAAATGGAGTTATAAATGATAAAGATCCCAGAGTCTAAATGCCACTATGTTATCGTGCATTTATTGTATATTGCTTGTAAATATAATATCTTAATAAGTCTTATTGTCATACTAACATTTTAATGCTTATGTTTATTTTCTTTTAAGTAGACTTTCTTGCGCCAGAAGGTAAGCTTAGCTTCATCAAGCCCATCTTTCACACAATTGAAACCAGGGAAGATTGATATGGACTCAAAAGTAAAATACAAGGAGACCAGCCTGGAAACAAGGAATATTGCAGGTGAGACCAACGCGGTTGATATGCTAGGCTCTCTAGATAAAGGAACTGAAGGTTCTAGTAAAGACTCTAGTATTATGGATTCTGTAGACAATAACAGTAATGGTGGGGATTGCAAGGACCAAAACTTGGTGGATAAATGGCATGAAACTGACAAGAAATCAGTGGAACGTGGGTGTTCAAGGATTAATGAGAACAGTAATAATGGTGGCAGCGGTGGAGGTGCTCTTCGCTATGCGCTTCATCTGCGTTTCATATGCCCTTTACCGAAAAGTTCGAGGTCATCACAGAAATGCAAATCTGGCCCTCTGTGTAAACCACATAGAACAGGCCTAGACTTGGACGGGGAAAGGAGATTCTATTTGTGCAATGACTTGAGAGTTGTGTTTCCTCAGCGCCACTCCGACGATGATGAGGGCAAGGTAATGTGACTTTTACTTCCTTAGTGCCAAGCTTTTTTTGTTACTCTATCATAGTAAAAAAGGTACTTTTGCTGATATTCAAAAGATTTCTTGTTCTTCGTCGGTAACTAATTAAACAACGGAATTCATGGTTCTTCTCTTACCCAAGCATGTTCCTGTAAAATTGCAGCTGAACGTGGAGTATCATTACCCAGAAGATCCGAGATACTTTGACATCAACTGAAATGTCTGCATTTTATCCCACAGTAGCTTTCCTTCTTTGATTTACTGTACATTAATTCAAATTCACATTTATTTGCCTATTTTGTCCTTCTAATCATCTCGTCTTAAACGGCACTAACCCTTGTAAGTATAATAACCGGATTACTTCAGCCCCAAAAAAAAAAAAAAAAGATGATAATTTGGTCTTCATTTTTCGCTTCAGTTGCTGTTGGAAGTTAACCATATAATATTTTGGTTGGACACCAAAACTGATTAATTAGTTTGTTCCTTGAGAGAGTTTTGGTCAATTAAGGTTAATTCTCATTTTGGTTTTTGATTTTTAAAACGCTTCATAAAAGAGTTATCTAAGTTTTGTGGAGTTGGTCTCTCTCTCCATCCAAAGAAAAACGAAAGTAGAAAAAAAAAAAAAAAAACCAGCTTTTCAAAGTAAGGTTTCGTACTCCAAACGTATCTAGCACTTATTTTCGTCATGTAAAATATTAAACAAGATTTTATTTTATTTTATTTTTTCTAATAAAACAATTTTCATTTAACCCGGTGTATGCTGTGTTGTCTTTGTAAATTTTTCACGTTTTGTTTTTGGCCTAAAATTTTAGATTTATTTGTTGGGAGGTCTCTTGAATTTTTTAAATTTGATAATTTAGTCTTAAATCTTTCTTAATTGATCTTGTTAATTTATAATTTTTAATAATTTAGTCTTTTTTGTTTAAATCTGTTAAAATTTAGATGATAATTTATACGTAACTTGCATATTATAATTTAGAGTGTTATTGATTATTTTTGTTTATTTTCAATATAATTTCTTTTGAAATTTTAAATTTAATCAACTTATATTCAAATTTGAGCATAATTAAAAAAAATTGTATTCAAATTAAGAAAAAATGATTAACAATCTCTCTTTAACTATAATATGTAAATTTTATGTTAGAAATTATTATAATTTTAATTGATTTAAATAAAAAGAATTAAATTGTTAAAAATTATAAATTTAAAAAGTTGATTACTAAGAAAAAAAAATAACACTTAAATTGTCAAATTAAAAAAAGTTTAAGACAGTCACGTAATGTGACTCCCCCACGTACGTTACCATACCAACCAGTCGAACTCTGACGCCGACCGCGATGGCTGGCAATCTCGTGTGTCGTCATCCTCTTACTTAACATACTTAACTTTCCCTTTTTAACGTTCTCATTTAAAGCGGAAGCAATTTCTATAGCAAAATTTTTTTTTACTTTTAACTTATATATTATACCTATCTCTATCATACTCTTATAACACATATTTCATAACTTTCTTTCTTTCATCTTCCTTTTCGTACGCTCAGCGAAAGACTCATGGTAGTACCATA
This sequence comes from Antiaris toxicaria, assembly GCA_035233585.1. NCBI lineage: Eukaryota > Viridiplantae > Streptophyta > Magnoliopsida > Rosales > Moraceae > Antiaris > Antiaris toxicaria. The sequence goes on from CP141157.1 coordinate 55,329,822, forward strand.
CCCTCGCCCAGTCCCTTGGCACGTGCAGATCCGTCCGTTGTCCATCATACGACTTTAAACTAACAGGTTGCTTACCTGCAACATATAAACAACTAATGAGCTAGATGCTCAGTAAGTTCAAACATACATTCATTAACTTATAAATACTAGTAATATATGTTATTACTAGAATATATGACATCATGTATATACACATCATATACATCGTTTATACATATCTTCGAAACATAACATATTATGTTAGCCTCTTCATGCTCATTTATCTCTTCGCTAATCATTCCCATCATTCTATTGATAATCTTTTATCATTCTATTCTAATTTCTTCATTTCTTTTCTTCTCATTCCTATCATTCCTTAACTTTCTGTTCTAAACCTTTATAACTTCTCTATCACTTTGTCATCATCTCTTAATATTTCATATCTTAAAAGCTAGTAACATACACACTAGCATAACATCACGTAAAACGTGTCATTCACATCACATCACATATATGATTCTATTATGTTCTTATAAATTTCGTTTTGTTATTTATTTATTTTTCATCAATTTAATTATGTCGTTCTTTCATATCGTTCGTTTCTTTTCTTATCGTTCTTTACTTTTCTTTTCTTTTCGTATCATTTCTTTTCTTTTCTTTTCTTTTCTCTCTCCTTTCCTTTCTTTTCTTTTCTTTCCTTTTCTTTTTTTTCCTTTTCTTTTCCTTTCTTTTCTTTTCACTCTCCTTTCGTTTGCTTTCTTTCCACTTTCCTTTGGTTGGGCCCGTTGTTGGACGTACCTAGTTGCGTGCGGACAGTGGGAGGAGGGGGAGCGACCCACCAACCTACCTCATAGTCACATAAAAACCGCACCTTCGGGGTTGGTCCATCCTATAATCTATCGCACCTTCGGGGTAGTGCCACATTTATGCGGAGGATATAGACCGGAAGTCTCGACCTTGTAGGGAGACCGGTACGCCAACAACTTAAGTTTTCAGTCTTATTATCTTGTAGACTTTTATTTTTCTTATATTGATTTTTCGTTGTACATATTTTTCATGATATTCATCATCTTTCATTTCTCATTTTTCATAAAACATTCCATGGAACACTTGTTCTTTCGTTGTTTTTCTTTTCTTAATTCTTTACTTTACTTGTGTGAATTATGTTAATCACACTTTAGCATAGCATATATGGCACATATTACTTATATATTATCACACCACATCACATCATTACAACCAAAAACACATTTATTTATGTGCAGACAAGTATTCTCTGTTTATCTTATCATTATATTCCTATCGATCATAGCATATCGTTCTATTCTATCAATCACATCTTATCGTTATATTCTAATCCTTTCATCATACCTTTCATCATAACCTATCATTACTTCTCTTTCTTGTCTAACTCTTTGCTTTCATATCATTTTTCATAAAACCCCTATCATTTCGTTATCATAAAACATACCATTTTCTTAATTTCTTTCATCACCGATCATCGTTGCTCTATCAATCATAACCTAACTTTCATAAAACTTTTCATAAAACATCTATTCTTTCCTTTCATATCTCATCTCTTTCTTATGCATCCTATCATAACATTCTCGTTCTTACTCTTTCCATTCTTCTATCTCTCTTACTCACATCTTTACTCTCATAAAACTTTTATAATACCTTTCCTTCGTAATTCAATATATACATATATTTATATATATATATTTTTATAAATTATTTATTAAAACATAACTTTTAACATCATCATAGTATTGCTATAGTATTACTATAGCATCATCATAAATCACATCATGACATTTGCATACAAAACATATAAACACGATAAACTTGTTCATAGTTGCAGACGGGTAAATGTTTGAACTTACTCATAGCGTGCTTATCCCCTTCTTGGAATCCATCGACGTCCTTTGTCGCATTTGGATCGGGTTCCTACAGACAAATTTTGTCCGTTAATCAAATTTTCATTTATAGCTTTTATTTTATTAAAAAGCTTGATTCTGATCTTATAATCCTTAATTATAGCCTTAAGATAGCTTTTTAAATCTTAATGGCCCTTTTTGAATTTTTCTCCAACTTTTTGAAAAATTACAATTTTACCCCTAATTTTTGACAAAATTACAATTTTACCCTTGAGTGATTTTTCATGACTTAAACCTCAATTTTGACTTTTACAAACTTCATTACCCTATTCTGGGATCATTGGGGCTCTTTTCCAATAATTTGAGAATCTTTGGGCAAAATGACCGTTTTGCCCCTGATGGGTCGTTTAACCATAACATTTTCATTTTCATACTTAGGCTGGATTTTCTAAACCCAAAATCATTTGATTAACTTTTTAAATCATATCAGGCCTTTTACGGATCAATTTTTATCATTTTACCAATTTTCACATTCCCGGCCCTCAGAAAGTATTATTCCGACCTAAGAATCGGTTTCATGTTTTTCTTGCGTTCTAGGGTCTCGAAGGGTCGGTTTACTAATCGTAACTTGCCAATTCCTTTTTCCTTACCCTAATTCCTCGAGGGGGCTCGGGTTACCTTCCCGATCATATTTTACCCCTCATTTCCCAAAATACCCTTAGTGTCATTTTTAGAAATTTCGGCAGAGTTTCCCCTTAATTTTTGAGGTTCCAGCGTTTAGTAAACGCCTGAAAACCATCTATCCTGATCTAATTCTATCACGTACTATACCAGAAGCCTAGATTTTACGTAAAACTCATACTGTTTACGTAAAATCATTACATTATCACATATTTTTCTTTTTCTCCATTACAGTCATTTTCTTCTTTTTACATACATTCTTTTCCAAAATTTTCATACCAATAATCATAAAATTATACAATAGTCCCAAACAATTAAATTGCGAAACGTAAAGGGGTTGGGATTCATACCGAATTGCAGTCCGATCTCGACGGCATAAACCCTAATTCATCGTTCTTCATATTTAAGGTCTTGTCTTGAAATTCCGACTCCGCAGATGCGTTCGGAACGTCAAAAATAGGCCAACGGGCCAAACTTTCATTTTCGGTCACCGGTCGCCGTTGACCGGCGTTGACCGGCGGCGACGGCGGCGACGGTGGCAAGTGGGCAGTCCATCTTGAAGATCTCGACGAGAGGAATCCATTGGTGGCTTCAATTTCACCATTCGACACCTTTATCGCCGGAAATCGCCCCTCAAAAGCTCGGTCACGGCGGCGGCTTTGGAACTCCGCCGTGCCGGACCTTTTCCCCGAAATTGATTGAGGGCTTTTGCTCCCCTCTTCACGGCGAACATTTCTATACCGGTGGTGTAGCTCAACATCGCCGGAAACGGCGAGTTCCACGGCGGCGACGTCGCGGCTTCGGGCGGCGCGATCTGGCGGCCGTTGGGCTGAAACACCACCTGGGTTTTGTTCTACTCTTCACCACAAGTCTTTTGGGACCGGAATCACCTTGATCGGACGTCGGACGGCGGAGTTACAGCGTCGCAAAATTTCCGGTGGCCGGCGGCTTCAGGCGGCGCGTGCGGGCTCCTCCGGCGTCGGTTCCGTCGACCCGGCCCACCGTTGAACTCAGCTCGACGAGAGCTTTCCAATGGTGCCGGCGGTGTCGAAAACGGACACCGTTTCCGATGGTCGGTTACTGTACACTTTCGGGTAGAGAGAGAGAGAAATGAGGAGAGAGAGAATTTGTGGACAAATGAGGAAATTCCACTTTTTTCCTCTCTTTATATACTTTTTCGCCCAAAATTTCAACATGGGCTATCCTGACTAATTTGGGCGTCCTGAATCCAAATATATCAGTTTTATTTTCATCTGAGGTCATTTTGACCAATTTCTGATACTGTGAATTTTCGGTCAAAAATTACCCTTGTGTTCAATTATCAAATTTGAGCGTGCTGATAGGCTATCCTTACTAATTTGGGAGTGCTGAACCCAAATTTATCAGTTTTATGTCAAGATAATATCATCTTGACCTACTTCTTGATACTGTGAGTGGCACACACGCGTACACACATAATATCACTATCAATCATTTTTCATTCTTTAACATTGTTAGAACATTTTATTTTAGTTCTAAACAATATTAAATCACTAAATTTCACATTTTAACGCTTAAATTCAATGTATATTTATTTTCCGAGAAGTATAGATTTTTCCGGTTGTTACACGTAAACAAGTCATAATTTTGTAACAAACGTACGGAAATTAGCATTGGATGGCTTTAATACGATGATAATCAATACCGTTGTTTGTGCAAGTGGGTGCTATTTAAAAGCCATTCGGAGCCCCTTTTTTTTTTTTCTTCTTTTTCTTTTGGCACCATTATTGTACTCGAGCAATAGTTTCAATTGTGGAGATCAACGAGATCTTGCTTTTGCATGGAATATAAAGAGAGATTGGAAATAAAAAATTGCCCAAAAAAAAAAAATGGAATAGGAACTGTCCCCTAGTTTATGATTCCAAATAAAAGAATAACGATGATAAGTTCTACTGCATAAATGCGTCTTTCCTTGTGGTTAAAATGAGCAATTTCCTCATACATGGTTCTTTTAAATAAAACATTTTACAAAGTATTTGGAGCTCTTCAAGCCTATTATTTTATTTATTCATCTTGTGGAAAAGAACAACATACGATCGGAATGTGGTAGTAATTTCAAGGGGGGAAACCAAAAAAAAAAAAGTGTAATGCACTTGTGATTGTAGCATCGTCATGGCTGGAGTTGGAACAGAACATTCATGCTCTTCCCATGAGGGAGGAACAACACCACCTCTTTCTCCGGTAGAGACACTGAAAGTGGGGCGATAACCTAGACCAAGCTACACTTTTATATATCTCCATTTTCCTTGGCTCTCATCTTTAACTTTTCGAGCATCTCTGATTGAAAACAGAAGGATTTGTAGATCAATTCCATCAATTACGCAATGGTTTTGGCTCAGGCCTAGAACAAAGCCTCCGCATTTGAATTTTGTAACCTGAAAAACAACAACTATTAGATGCTAAAATAAACTTCAACTTAATTTCAATAGGATTCATAGTACGTTCATTGCACCAGGATCATACACCAGCTTCCCAAAGGTGTCTGGGTCAGTTTTCTTTTACATCTCCAGCTCCTCGTGCTTCAGCCTTAACAAAAACAGCACCTTCAACACTGCAGTTCACGACAAGTTTTCGCTCCGAGCTGACCACTAGCTGCCATGCGAGAGGGTGGTAGTCGACAAGAACTTTCTTCAGGGCGTTCCTCATCAGTTCTCCCGCCTTGTCATTTCCTCTCTTGTCTGACTTGAAACCACAGATTGTTCGAACAATGACCACCATGTTCTTGTCAAGTAGAAACCCTTCTCTGTTCCTCCCTGGGGGAAAACAGAGTTTGCTCACATCGCTTCATCACTCTAAACTGACACGCATTGTTGTTCGAGTTCTCCATGATGAATAGCCGAGTCTCCGAATTCTACAATCTAACAAAGAAATACGAGAGGAAGAAACAAGATAAACTGATAAGACAAAGCTCAAATATGAAAGCAAATTGGCCAAGAATAGTATGGTTTATGGTTAACATATAGCTTAAGAATTGATGATCTTGTAGCTCAAGATCAGAACGTTGAAGACGGAGAACTAGGAAAGTATATATATATATATATACTTGTTGATGAATTGTCAACATTTCAACAAATGTGATTTAACGTTGCATTCCTTTTCCTGCTGAGAAATAGAATCATTAAAAAAAAAAAAAACCATGACGTTCAATCTTATCTTTGGCTGACACTTGATTAATAAACGCGTCCACTAGAACGTTTTATCCACAGATGTAGCAGTTGAGTGAATGTGTGTGTGTGTGTGTGTGTGTGTGTGTGTTCTTTTGACGAGATATTGGCTTTCCTTTTACATTGGCAGTTGAACTGTATGAACATGATTACTTGAACAAATTTTATGTATTATAATAAATTGATTAACTGTTTTGATTGTCTCATTTTTGTTAATTCGTTTGATTTGCGTGGCCAATTAGCTTGCTATCTTATGAATAAGGTTGGATTTGGAGCAAGTCACATGGATGCTGTTTCAAGTCACTCAAAATAATAATTTGTTTTGCCATTTCTAAGCATGGTTTTGGCATTACAATTGATCACTTGATTTTTGCAAAACCTATATTAAAACAAGCGTACTGAATTCATATCTACAACTATGAAGTCCCCTCTGGAACAAGGTGAAACTGACAACTTTTGAGTTTAATTTACAACACAAACATCACTAAGGTGATTCTTAAAAAACAGGACAACATTAAGTAATGTTCAACACAGCCATATGCATGCAGAGATTAGATGATTCCACTCCAAGTCCAATATTCCTGATCATATTGCCGACATTCTTCCCATGGCTAAACTCGAATCTTCACTTATGATGACGGAGCTTATGAGATATTTGTTTCTAGTTTTACACTCGTATTACGTTTAAACATAATGCAATTTTCATCTAAATATGAAAGTTTTGCATTTAAATACAATGCTTTTTAATAGTTCTTCAAATACATTTACTGTTCTAGAATATTTTGAAAATAAAATTTTTTTTCCATTCACATTATATTCTTTCTCTATCTTATTTTTCCTATCTATTTTTATCATTCATATCAACTTTTCAATTCAAAAATACAATTTATATACTTTTTATTTAAACACATGTTACATTCAAATGCAAAGTAAATACTTTTCATTCAAATACAAAATACATTCAATACACTGCGCTCAAACTAATGCAAATATAATATGTTTATCAAACGCCCCATTAGCCATACATGATTAGCTCCTGAGATTAAACAAAACACGTTGCAGAACAAAGTTTTTGAGGTTAAACACAATTTATTTATTTTTTTTGTCTTCATTATAAAAACCAATTTTTAAACAGTACTTATAGCATTGTAGGATCAAAAAACACCTGATGAAGTAAAAAAAACAATACTTTTTAAACTGGACATTTTTGGTCCATTGTTGGATCGGTGTTTTCTTTGGGCCTACTTTGAGCTCAAACTGAAGCCCAAAAGGAGAATGTGTCTTCATCCATCACATTACAGGGGAGAGGAGTGATTTGTTAGAGTGATCATGAGCCTTATGTATGTGTGTGTGTGTGTGTGTGTATATATATATGTATATATGAATTTACATTTACTTTTATGTGCGGGGGTGTGGTTTCACGGTTTTAGCATTGTCAGTTAACAGACATCAACAAAAGCAAAATGACCCCATAAATGCCAAATTCAGCACTAGTCTATAATATGAAGAAGCAGCTGATTCCTTTCTCATTAATATGTGCATACGTGACTGCACCTCTGCAGATGATCAGGTTCTCAAACACCCTCCAAAAGTATGTTTATGTACGTGTGTATATATATATATATATCATGAAATTATGCGGGGATATACAATGAAAACAAAATAAATAAGAATATACAGATTTATGTGAAAAATCCTAAATAAAAAAAAAATCACAAGTAAAAGAGAATAAATTCACTAATTCAAAAATTGAAACAAAAGGTGAGATAACGTGTGCGGTATTACATTATATATATGTCCACAGAGCCCTAAAAATTTCTCATATTAAGTCGTATAACAAGTTCTTTAGGCTGGAATAAAACAAAATTCAAATCATGTACTCTAACAGTTTCCACCTTGATGCGAATTTCAATGTAAGGAATAAACAAACTCCAATCTACAACAAAAGACTCTCCACCTTTTCCACAAAAGCCCCTAAGGGCTAATTTCAACAATGAATACCAATCAAGTCCAAGTAATGCTCAAACTTGGCTATAGGAAGTGAGTTGGTCATCATATCAACTAGATTATCATGGGTACTAACTTTGCTCACAATAATATCACCACGAGCAATGATGTCACACACAAAATGATACCTCACATCAATGTGCTTTGTCTTTTCATGAAACATCTGATCCTTTGTGAGGAAAATAGCACTTAGACTACCACAAAAAACTATGGTGATTTGCAAGTCCTTACTAGGCTCACCAAACAATCCCTTCAACCAAATAGCTTTCTTACAAGCTTATATACTCAGCTTCAATAGTGGACGACACAATTGTAGTCTATAAAGTAGATTTCAACTGATAGCACAACCATCAATGGTAAAAATGTAGCTTGTAAGTGATTTTCTTTTATCAAGATCTCTAGCAAAATCATAGTCGACATACCCGATGGCTCCATCTCTAGTTCTCCCAAAGTGTAAACAAACATCAGTGGTCCCTTACAAGTATTTGAAAATCTATTGAACTACTTTCCAATGTTTCTTGCCAAGATTTGCCATGTATTTACTGATTGTGTATGATAAATCTGAATGTGAACAAACCATAGCATACATGAGAGATCTCACTGCACTGGAATATAAAACTCGTGATATATAATCAATCTCTTTATTTGACTATGGAGACAAAAAAAAAATGAAAGTTTGAAGTGGGCTGTCAATAGAGTGCTAATAGGTTTGGTATTCTGCATATTGAACCTACAAAGAACTTTCTCAATATACCGTTTATGACTTAGGTATAATTTGCTTGCCTTTTTATCTCTCATAATCTCTATTCCAAGTATCTTCTTTGTCTCTCCCAATTCTTTCATCTCAAACTATTTACTAAGTTAGGCTTTGACTTTTTTTATCTCTCTCTTATTCTTGGCTGTTGTTAACATATTATCAACGTATAAAAGTAGAAAAACAAATGACTCATCATCACTTTTCTTAAAATAGACACAACTATCATAATTGCTTTGTTTGAAATCATGAGTGATTATAAACGAGTCAAACCTTTTATATCATTGCCTGGGTGAATAAAGGGATTTTTTCAGCAAGTAAACATAGTCATTCCTTCCTAAAAATATAATACTGTCTAGCTGCTGCATGTGGATGTCCCCCTTAAATTCTTTATGCAAGAATGTTGTCTTTATATCTAGCTGCTCAAGCTTAAAATTGTGTGTGGCCACAATTTCAAGCAAAGCTCAAATTGAACGATGCTTTACAATTGGAGAGAATATATCTGTGAAGTCTACACCTAGAACTTAATAATAGCCCTCTGCAACTAGTTTTTCCTTATACCTGGCATATTCAACTCTTAGTATTCCTTCTTTTCTTTCAAACTTTCATTTGCAATAAACAACTTTTTTACCCTTAGGTAATCTCACTAAGTCCTAGGTGCCATTTTAATTAAATGATTTTATCTCCTTTTGCATTGCAATCATCTATTTCTAGAATCATCATAAGTAACTACCTATGAATAGGTAGAAGGTTCTTCAATAGAATCAATATCTTTGGCCACATTTAAGGCATAAGCTTAGGCTTACCATATCTCTGTGGAGGCCAAACATATCTCCTAGGCTTGCCTTTAACAATTTAATATTGTGGTGATGAAGGAGTAGCACTACCCTGGATCTTTAAGCTGGAATGAGATGTAGATTCTGATATGGACTCTGATTGAATCTCAAACTTCACTTACTTGCTTGATTTCTATTGAATTTTATCATAAGAATCTCTAGAAGATAAGTCATGAAGCAAAGTAGTTTTATCAAAATGACTTTTCTAGTTTTTTGACACTATAACTTACATCCCTTAACACTTAGCTTATAACTAAGAAAAACGCACTTTGTATATTGAGATTCCAGTTTTCCATTATTAACATAAGCATACGCAGGATATCCAAAAATTTTCAAATCAGAATACTTAGCAGGAGTACTAGACGATACCTCTTGTGGAGTTTTTTTGTCAATGGCAGTTGAGAAAGAGCAATTAATGAGAAAACAAGCTAAGAAGCAGTTTCGGCCAAAAAAGACTTAGGTAAACCAACATTAAAAAGCAGACAACGAATTTTCTCCATCGAAGTCTTATTCATTTGCTTTACTACACCGCTTTGCTGTAGAGTAAATCGAACTATATGATGCTTTACAATTCCTTCTAACTTGCATAAAGCATTAAACTCATCAAAACAAAACTCCAAGCTATTATTAGTTCAAAGACGTTTAATTTGCTTTCTTGTTTGTTTTTTAATCATAGTCTTCCACTCTTTGAATGTAGCTAACACGTTATTTTTTTGCTACAAGAAAAATGTCCAAACTTTTCTAAAAAAATCATTAATTATGGTAAGTATATAATTAGCACTTTCTTTAGAAGGCACCCTAGATGGTCCCTAAAGATCAGAATGTATATAATCAAGTACTCCCTTTGTATTGTGGATGTTTTTCATGAATCTGACTATCTTCTACTTCCTAAAAACATAGTGCGTACAAAAATTTAATTTACTAATGCTCTATCTATCAAGAAGTTCTCTTTTACTTAGTTTAACCATCCCATTCTCACTTATATGCCTAAGCTGCATGTGCTAGAGTCTAGTAACCTCCCCATCTAACAAGGAAGACTTAGTAATTGCTACGTCACCTGAAACTATAGAACCTTACAAGGCATATAATTTGACAGACCTTCTCTGCCTTTTTATCACAATAGGAGTACCTATATTAACCTTCAGATCTCTGCCTTCACCAGTGTATCTATACCTTTTTGAATCAAGAGTATTCAAAGAGATAAGATTTCTCTTTAGATTTAGCACATTTCTCACATCATTAAGTGTCCAGACAACTCTATTGAACATTTTAATTTTAACTGTTCCAATGCTTGCTACCTTACAAGATGCATTATTTCCCATCAATACTACACCTTTAGACACTGCTTTATATGTTGAAAACGAGTCCTAATTAGGACACATATGAAACGTGTACCTTGAGTCAAGAATCTGATCCTTGTAATGTTTGGAGTCACCCTCAGAAACGACTAAGAGTTTGTCATCATTAAGGTTATCTTCTGTAGCACCGAATTCATCGAAATTTTCTAGTTGTTTTCCCTTCTGATTACCAGTAGTTCTTTATTTTTATTCAACAACTTATAGCATTTAGATTTGATGTGCCTATTTTTCTTGTAGTAACTGCAAATTTTATCTCTATCACTGGATTTCAATCTGCCTCTCACATCACCTCTAGGATTCCTCTCATGCTTCCTCAAACAACAAGGCCTTCTGCCTAAGGTTTAAATCCTACCACAAGTTGTTTCATCTTCTCCTTAGAGAATAAGGAATCATAAACTTCATCTAAGGTAGGAGTATCACATTTATATAAAATAGTATCTTTAAAAGTCATATATAAAGAAGGTAGTGAACAACATAAAATCAACCCTAAATCTTCTTACTCGTACATAACCTCTATGGTCTCTAGGTCAGAGACATTTCCTTAAAAATAGTTAAGTAACCTTCTGAAGTTCAGACATACGGTAAGGATACAGTCGTAGTTTCGGATGCAACTTGCTTGTTAGACCTTTTGTCGTGCACAATTGCTCTAATTTCAACCACAACACAACGGCAAATTTCTCCTTTAGAATGTCCTATAGAATTTGATTCTATAGATGAAGATCAATATGAGATAGGGTCTTTCGATCCCTACATTTTTTTTTTCTTTCAGTGTCTAAGATAAGGGTATCTTATCAAACCCTAGCAATCCAAATCCATATGTGTAAGCACAGCTAGCATCTTGACCTGTTGCGATCTAAAAGCGGAATGTCATATTTCATAGTCACCACTGTATATGTAAATATTACGTTTGAAGAAAAGGAAGGAAAGCTCTAATTTGAACAATTACGGACGTGACACTAGACACTAGTAGTAATGGTATAATATCAAGTATATGTACGTACACGCTGATCCTATATACACAAAATCATCAATGCTTATTGATTGTTTTGGCCTCTATCACTCTCTCTCTCTCTCTCTCAATATATACACATACACACGTAAATTGCAAAATGTGATTACAGGGTTTCGAGCCCTTGGCAGCGGCGACTACTGCAGTACTAGTACTAGAAAAGAGAGAGAGAGAGAGATATGAGATGATGAATTTATGTCATCAGATCACTCATGAAAACGTCACTCTCTCGGCCACCTTCCTCACTCACGCACACTCAGTGGTCTACTCGGATGTAGCTCTTCATAATATTCCTTTTTAAGAGAGAGAGAGAGAGAGAGAGAGAGAGAGAATATTTTTCTGTTGGGAGGAGAGGAGTCTCTGATCAAGGGCTTCAGGAAATGGCCGGTTTCTCGGCCAGGCTATGTATATGCTGGACCACTTACGGAATTTTGAAAGGGCCAATCATAAGATACACACGTGTCATTTCATAATCTCCTTTCCAATTTGGTTCGGTTACTCTCATTGCTGTGCTGTCGCTGCATATATATTTACATATATATATATATATGTAGAAAGAGAATGAACCGTATATCATGTATATGCACATATATATAATGTATATATACAGCTATACACAGAGAGCGAGAGAGAGAGAGAGAGAGTAATAAATAGATGGTGATTTGCCGTCCGACATAACAGTACTCTCTCTACACTCGGGAGGGGGGGTAACTTCCACCACTTCTTGTCCTTTCCCGGATTACGTTAACGTCCCTATTTTTTTTTTTTTCCTTTTTCTTTTAAATATATATTAATACACATATCTTAGGCATTATCTTGTTTCCCGTTTTACCCTCGTACATTTTGGTTTCGGATTCAGTTTTTGTTGGTGGTTGGATAACAGTACTAACGAATTGCCTACCTATTATATATATTATGGGTTGAATTATTATGAGTCGTACACGTGTCCAATCAAGACCATGAAAAATCGATCAAACGAGGAGCAAAGTGAGTGGCTTCTATATATAAGCATGTCATGTGTCCCACCCTCTCCTCCATGGATTATGAGATCATGAATGTTGGGAGTTAGGACACCATGCCTTGGTGTATGTGAATAAATCACACTCTCTTTTTATTATACATCTATAAATAGATAATTTTAATGTTATCCCTTTTAATAGAATAAAGCCGCTTAAAGAAATGGTGCATGTGTGTTTAATTATTCTATACCTAATAAACTGTAGACTTTTATTTGACGAATAGTACATAATCAACACTAGAGAGACTACCAGCTTAGGTGCATGTGTACATATATATAATATAATTTATATATCATAAAGTTGAAACTTGTAACATTAATTTTTCTAGAGCACGCAAACACGTTTACTATGAGTACAAGATCATTTAAGAAACCTTTATTTGGTTGTTTGTTTGTTTGTTTATTTATTTATTTAAGTTTCTATTGCCGGGAACTACTTAAAGAGATGATGATCAAGCTAAGTCCCCTCCTCCTTTTTTCGTTTATTGTGAATGTAAGCTTATGATTAAACAAGAGATAGAGAGAGTGAACATGAAAGCACCTTGTCATTCAGAAATTCCACCTCTCATCGTCTTAAATTACGGCTCCTTTGTTATATAACAATAAGCCTTCATCAAGATCCAAATTTGTGACAGCGTGTTAGGCAATCTCAAAAAATAGCCAAATTAAAACAACTGCATTATACATTTGAAAAAATAAACACTCCTTTATTATTATTATTTATTTATTAAACCCCAGCCAAACACAAAAAAGAAATAAAAATGAAAAAAAGAGAGAGAGATAGAGAGAATTATTTCAATATACATCAACCCGTACACGGCCATCGAATGATGAGTTTCTTTTCCTTTTTTTTTTTTTTTTTTTGGACATATGGGATTATATGGAACTATAGGAGACTTGTCTTTTTATTTATCCTAATTATCCTATTAAATAATAATATTTTAGATTATATTATAATTTTAAAATCACAAAATAATATTTTGTTATTTGAACTTTCTCTTAATAAAATATATAATCATACGAGACACGAGATAAAATACCTTGGAGCCGGGGCATATAAGTCATTTCATCTCCAACCAACAATATAACCCAGAAATGGATATTATTTCCATACACATGGCACGTTACACACACACACACACAGAGTCATGCCATTTACAAATTAAAAAAAGGGATAAAATAAGACGGAAAATCCCTCAGGGGCAAATCAGTCATTTTGAGGGGGCAAGGAAAAGCATTTAGCAGAAAGAATAGTGTCCGAAGGCACCCCCATATAAAGCTCACAGGGTCACTCTCACAACTCACAGTAGACGCTAGCAGTAGTAGCAGTGGTGGTGGTGTAAAAGTTGTCGTAATTCCGTTAGCTAAACTGCTTCCTTTCTCTCTCTCTCTCTCTCTCTCTCATCTTCTTCGTTCGTATCATCAATGGCGGATCTCCCAGGAATGTACGACTTCCTCGGCCACCAGCAGCAGCAGCCACCGCCGCAGTCTTCCTCCTCCAAGTCCATCACTAGGAGGTCTCATCCCCACCTGCACACCCAATCTCCGCCGCCACTGCCGCCGTCACGGCTCTTCCCCTGCCTCTACTGCCCCCGCAAGTTCTACACCTCGCAGGCCCTCGGCGGCCACCAGAATGCCCATAAGCGGGAACGCGCCCAAGCCCGCCGCTCCCGCCTCCACTCTCCCCCACCGCCGTCGTCCCCCTCCGATTCTCCCACCTCCGCCGCCATTCTCGACCGCTATTGGAAGCTCGACGGCCAATCCACGCCGTCTCCGGCGGCTATAGTAGTGCCCCAGTACTACCACCAGTACCAGCACGGAGTGCCCTATGGGCATTATGGACACGTGGCGTTCGCCCGAGCTGGGTCGAGCTCGCCGGTGGCAGCGACCGTTGGGGTTCAGTACTACCATGGTGGGTCCACCCCGGAGTCTGATGTGTCTCCTCCCACCACCACCACCGCTGATACTGCTGACCACTTCAACCTTGACCTCTCTCTTCACTTGTAATCATGATGATGATCATCAACTTCGATCCTGATCATGTCTCTTTTTTTGTGTTTTTTTGGATCTGAATAGGGTTTTGTAGGGTGTGAGTTTAGTGAAGTTGAAAGTCGGAAAATCAATGAGAGAGGTAGTTCGATCGAGTTTCTAATTCTAGTTTTGGAATTGTAACTCTCTTTTTTTTTTTTTTCCCTCTTTCTGTTCTTAATACATAGTTTGTAGTGGAACTGATATTGTTAGCTTACATATATCAAGCTATATGTTGACGAAGAATGGTTCTTTTTTAGGTTTGATTAGTTTAAACAGTATCTAATTATCCTTTTTCTGGTTTATACATGGCAATTGGTTGTCGTATTTCTCTCTCGTGTAGTATTTATACTCGCGTGTGTGTGTGTTTGTATATATATATATATATATGCATCTTTCATTTCCAGCTCCTTCTCCAGTAACTTTCTTACTTTAATTTGTTTTTTCCATTTCAGATTTTTTTTTTTTTTGGGAGATAATAGTTTTGTTTCGATGAGCTTTTGACATGAAGTTGAAAGCTGGGTAAGGAGTAGGGACTAGGAAGCGGAGCTGTTTGGTTATAAACTTATAAATATATATATATATACATGCATATATATATATATATATTATATTAAGAGAGAGAGAGAGAGAGAGAGAGAGAGAGTTTGTGCTTATTAATTAACTGTTACTAGATAAACATGATCTTCTCTCGTGAGGAATAAGGGGGCTTGATGAGTTTCTAGCTTGGAATTTTAGGAGTATATATATCAATCTTCTGTTCTAAATCAACATAAATATATATATGTTGTACTGATCATGCATTGATCTACGTATAGCTTATCATGTTATAATATTGAAAAAAGCAGCTCTGCTAATATTTCTGGTTTATAAATGGCAATTTCCTATGTGACACAGGTTTTTCTTAATGCATGTAATGGGTATTTTATGCGATATACAAAATTGACTTTTTCTGCAATTCCACTAAATTTTATGTAGAATGAAAATCCACATTATATGTGTTTAATAAAGTGATAGGATTTACCGGTTAAATTTAAAAAAAAAAATTTTGCTTTCATGGAATTCAATAGAGCATTTAGGTATATTTTGATTTGTTGAGGTTTGTTTTGTCTTTTCAATGATTAAAAAATTGAATTGTTTAGTAAAAGTGTGCTTTCTTAGTAAAAACAAAAGGGTAAAATGTATATTTAGGTGAAAAGATCGTATCAAGTAAATAAGAGATCAAAACACACAATAATGTACAGTAATGATAAAACTATTAAAAGTAGTGGCCATTATTTGTATTGTATGTTAAGGAGACGAGAGAAGAATGTTATAGAATCATGCAAAGTCAATGTCGTTTTGTAATTTAAATGTCATTTTTAAATAAATTACATTTAAATAATGTCAATGTGATATTTTATCTAAACGAATTCTAAAATTATAATATAAATATCTTTGAGGGAACTGTATCTCTAAAATAACAACATGTCACTATATATCTTTTATTAAAATATAATTTGTGTTCCATGTCTTCCATTAAAGTACAATTTTATTCTAAAATATGTTTGATTGAGGCATAATTTCATTCTAAAAAAATTAATTATTACTTTACATTCAAACAAAGCTTATCTAACTAGGATGTATTCAATCACGGTCTATTTTTTACTATAAATTGACAGATGGATAGTTGACGTGTGTGATGTGTAGAATCAAAAGTTATGGACCAACACGAGACAAAGTATATAATTCAGGGGCCAATTATAAAACAAACCCCCTTTTTTTTTCAATAATAACTTTGAATCCTAAAATCTGTACAATGGATCATAATGATGGTGAGCAAAGATGTAATTTTATTTGCAATTGTTATTGATAAATATGTAAATTTGGTATTTTTATCAGATATTGTAAATAAGCAAAATGTTAATTAAAGATAAAATGTAAGTCAACTTCAAATGATGAAAATAAAATGTTAATATCTTTTTAAAGTTAATTGTCTCTCCATTATTTAGCTTGCCATCGTTTTAGTTTTTACTTTTTATTTATTTAATTTTACTCTGTTTCATTTGTTAAATTTATTCTATTTTTTTTTTTATAAATATTTATGACAATTATTGATTTATGTATACTTAAACACAATATGGATATGTGCCTTTAAAATAAGAAAACAGTGACAGCAAGAAACATGTCAGTTAATTTAAAAGAAAACTATTGTCTTCGAAAACACAAAACGTTTGTTAGAAAAATTATTTTTTTAAAGCCTTTTCAAAAAATATATATATTTTTTAAAGTTATATCTGTATTTTTAATCCACATAATAGCAACTGGTTGCCCTTTAAAAAATGCATGCAAACTCTTAAATGCCCTTGACAAAGAGGTGATTACTAGAGCTTTTAAATTTTTCAGGTTTTAACGATTTGAACATTGTT
The DNA here is from genome assembly GCA_035233585.1 of Antiaris toxicaria. Classification (NCBI taxonomy): domain Eukaryota; kingdom Viridiplantae; phylum Streptophyta; class Magnoliopsida; order Rosales; family Moraceae; genus Antiaris; species Antiaris toxicaria. The sequence goes on from CP141157.1 coordinate 55,346,980, forward strand.
GTAGATAATGACAATTGTGGAAATGTAGCAAAAAAAACCTACCAAATTTTGCATTATTTTTCCTTGTGCTCAACTGTAGAGGACTAGAGGCAATAATAATAAAAGTAGTAGTAAAATATAAAGGGCTATCGGTAGTTGTTGAGGGCACAATCCTGGTGGTGATGGCGAAATGTACCCTCTTTCCTAGTACAATTAGAATAAACGCCACCGCGTACGAGATAACAAAATTAAAAAATAATAATGATGAAGGACTGACTAAAATTTATGTCAAATTTCGGGTTAGTTCATTCCTTGTTGCTTTAGGTGTTAGTAGTTGAAAAACTGAGCATGGAACATTAATGCTATTACTCACAAGAGTGTTGGCGACTTTGAGATGTCCCCCTTTTCTTTTTTTTTTTTTTTTTTTTTTGCATTTTTCAAATTATTTTTATTTTTATTTTTTGTTTCCATTGCCTGACCAGATGTGATGCTTGATTGATTTTTAGTGTTTTCTGGTGGTGATTTGGTGAAAATGACTGAGGGCCTAGGGATGTGGTGTAACTAGGTACCATTTGTTTATTCCTTCCCCTTTTTTTTTTTTTTTTTTTTAGTTTTAACCCCGTACATATCCCATTTAAAAAATTGAATTGACTAAAATAAGGGTCGTTTGGATCCTACTTTAAAGATATTATTTTTAAATTAAAAAAATTTATATTAAAAAATATGATTGAGGAAAAAAATTGTTTACAAAAAAAAAATTTTAAATTTAAAAAAAAAAACATCAATATGAATATTATTTCGTTTTTATTGAAATTTGATGTAATTTAAAAAAATTATTTTATTTAGACTTGTATATATAAGATTATAGACTTTTAAAGTCTAAAATTTATTATAATATTTTAAAGATATGAATAATAAAAACTAATGATGATGTGATGAAAAAAATTATTTTGAAGGTAATTTTTTTTCCCTCAAAAAGCTTTATGTTAAATTGAGTTAAAAATTAGATAAATATTATAAAATGGAAAATGAAATAAAGTAAATACACTGTATGTCGCTTTTTGTTTATTTTTCTGTTTTGGTAAATTATCTCTGTACGTATATTAGTTATTAGCAATTAGCATAAATTGATGAACCTAAAAGATTTAGATTAACCTTTTTTTTTTAATTACAGTAGGCTCCGTTTGTTTGATATGTTCAAAATTAGAAAATAAAAAATTTTTCATTCTAAGAAAAAGCAACCTTCCTAAAGAGCTCTCTAGACAAAAAAAATTTTTACTCATCCAAACAATTTTTCACTTTAAAAAAAATTTCAAACAACTTTTTATTTTTCATATCTAAAAATTTTTTATTTTTCAAAAACAAACCTCTTGGCTAAACGAAGGGTAAGAGAAATTTTATTTTTGTATTTTGGTAAATAATCACCTTTTTCATTGTAATATTTGATATGACATATTTTAATTGATAAAGCATTTCAATTATTAAGATCTAATATTAATTAGAGACAAGCAAAAGTGAAAAAAAAAAGAAAAAGAAAAAAAAGAGAGTCAAATCTATCACAAGCAAACATGCAACCCACCATTCTACTTTTTCAACCGTTTATATATACACACACACACATCCACTCAAATATCTAGCATTATCAGACTACCTCTTGCTCTCTCTCACGATAACGCGGAATGTGCCACTCTTTCTCATGAATTGTACCGTCGGACTCTAAAGCCATTAGACAACTTATCCTTGTTTGGTAACAGTATTTCATTCACCTTATACTTAAATATAATACAATTTTCACCTAAATATAAAAACATTCTATTCAAATATCCATCACATCACATATTCATTATAAAAATATAATTTAAATAATTTTCATTTAAACACACATTGCATTCAAATACAATGCAAATACTTTTTTTTCTAAATACAAATTATATTCAATACTTTACATTCAAACACAATACGTTTACCAAACGAAATCTTATGGGATGTTTGGTAAACGTATTACATTTATATTGTATTTAAACGCAATGTATTGAATACATTTTGTATTTGAATGAAAAATATTTTTTTTGTATTTGAATGCAATGTATGTTTGGATGAAAAGTATTTAAATTGTATTTTAGAGTTGAAAAAATAATGTGATTGATAAAAATAAATATAAAAAGTGAGATAGAAAAAAAATATAATATGAATGAAAAAAATTATTTTTAAAATATTTGAAAATAATAAATATATTTAAGATATTATAAAAAATATTATATTTAAATAAAAATTATATTATATTTAAATATAATATAAACGTCATTTGAAAAATAGATGCCTATTAATTTTCTTTGTGTTACTCAAATATATATATATATATGTTAAATGTGGGACCGACAACCAGTAATTGAGCAAGGCTGCCAGCTGATGTTACTCATGGAAACAAAACATAGTAATGCAACAACTAAAGTCCATTCATTGAAGCTGAATGATGAAAACATCACAGTTATTATAGTTTACTTAAAACGACATTTTTTTTTTTTTACTGAAAAGAAAATTTTAGTTTACTTAAAACGACATTTTAAAAGATAATAGATAATTATAGTTATAATCTAATAATAATACGATATTTGATTACGTAAAAAAATATAAAATTAAAATTTTTTTTTTTAAACACTGCAAATGATTTTTGTTTACGTATGGTAAAGTTACAATTTGTCAGTCCTCGTTATTGCTGCTCAATGCAAGCATGCCACATGCTCGTTACTTTCCAACTTGTCACACTCCGTCAATAGTTTATCTTTGCCGAAGTTCGATTTTTGCCAACCAAAAACAACGTCGTTACAATGCTCGGAAAATAGAAGTAAATAATTATTACCATAGCACCTTCACTTTCAACTGAGATTGGCCGTTGATACACAATCCAAGCCGTCCATTATTTCTTTATTCTGTTTTCCATATGTCGTTATATTTAGTGCTATTACCAAAAAAATAAAAATAAAAAACTCCACTTTCAGAGCCCAAAAAAAAAATAAAATAAAATAAAATCGACCACTTATGCTCGAGGAACTAAACGATTGATGAACAAAAACATGGCTTCCTGTCTACCCCAAATGATGAGGGTAATAATTGGGACTTTGTAGAAGGCAAAAATGATCAAATTTCAAAGGTAGGAACTTCAGCTGTAAAACCATTTGTGGCTTGGTAAACTAGGCGAGGTAATATGTTTCTATAAGGATCTTTCTCTCTCTTCTCTTTCAAATAGGCAATGCATCTCTCAACCTCTGACTTGACTTGTAAATACAGTTGATGGAATTTTTTCCTGTCTCGTAACTCATGCTTCATCCCTTCACAATTCAAATATTCCAAAGTCAAATCAATTTAGTAGATACTGGACAAACCAGAAAAACAACTTTGGAAATTTTTTTTTTGCCATACCTTCTGTTTCAATTGGTTTCCCAAAATAGTAGTAAAACCTCCCCGGGAACTTCGGAAGAACTCCTGGGAGGTGTACGCGTTGGTTTGCTACCTCTCCATTTGCCTCGTTCCTATACTCAAAAGTATAACATCCGAGTTCAGGCAGAAATTAAATTTGAACTTACGAGGGAAATAAGGAGAATTCCAGGGTGCACAGCTAAAAAGTAAAAGAAAAACTCAGTTGAAATCAAAAGTAGAATCTGAGTACCTTAACTGCGCGACCTGATTCGTCAATTCCTCAATTTGATCCCTTAAGGCTGGAATTTTCATTTGGTCCTCGTAATCAAAAATAAGCTGAACGATGAAGATGCTTCAATCATTCATTACTGTATACATAAATAAACGCAAGAGCAATGATAAAGAATGTGAACAAGAAATAAGCCACGAGTTCACCCTATGTATGATAGAAAATAAAAAAATCCAACAAACTTCGATTTTGAAGCGAAGTAAAAAGTATATGGAAGATGTTTTTCTTCAGATTATTCAATTAGACAAATGGAAACATTTCTGGCGCCAGTCAAGAGAGAGCTGAACTTTAGTCTGAGGCTCTCCAAGTCCAGTTGCGATTGACATTATTCTCCGAGAAAAGAAAAGGAGGGAGGAACCTAGGATCTAATCTCTAGTTATATAATATCTATAAATAATAAGACTACTTCCTTTGTTATTTCGTAAGATGGACATGCGATAGAATGTAAGTAGATTCATATGCAGTCAGTATATAAACCGTGGAAGATAGATAAGCTATTTTGACTTTTAAAAAGCTAGAAACAACATCGAGTAGGCGCACAGGGTAAAGTGGGCATATTTACACTCCAGGACATTCCTCTATAGAAACAGCAGTTAAGAACGTCTCTACTATTTTGCGTTACATGTAGCATTTGTCAATTATCTAAAGAGGGAAGTGGTACCGTGGGCAAGCATTAAAAAAGGTAAGAATTGGAAGCTTACTTCGCAAATATCATCTTCCCCAACAACTCCAAAAGGTATAATTTTAGCTCCAAATTTAGCTGCCATCCTCACGAACTCTGACTGTTCTGGCCAGAATAGCTTATATTCTTCACCCTGAAAAAAACAACTTCAATATCGAACAATTCCAACAATGGTGTTTGGAATTTCTAAAGGCTAATATTACATTCTCCTTTAAAAATAATAGCTTCGCTGTTTTTTGTTTTGTTTTGCTCCTTTTTTTTTTTTTGGCCGGAAAAAGAAAATCATTAGCAAACAGCACTTTTAAAAGCTTCTAAGTCATCGTTGTATGATTCTATAAGAACATAAATGATGGTGAGGAAATATGATTACCAAAGAAGTTAAAAGTCAATAATCAATATTTAAGCATTACCTTCCGATGAAGAGCCTCACGCATTCCACCAGGATAGAGTAGAACATGAGACTTGGAAGAAAAAAGTTTATGGAAGTTCTTTCCAGAGACAGGAACTGCTCCCATAATCCTTTGTGTATCGAATGAAAACTCACGTAACCTTCCTTTTTGAAGATTCATGAACATCATAGGATGTGCTACCCCTCGCACAAGAATATTTCTTTCTATCAACAACTGGGATACTAGAGGAGTCAATTCGAATCCCAGTAACATGTGATAGCCAACAAACAAGACTGGACCCTCTGAAGGAATCCCGGCAAGGCCTCTCACAATCTTCCCATTATCTAAAGTTGAGAGCATCACTGGGCTAGTAGCCACATAAAGCCATCTGGGAAAATTATAATTGTTCAGCATGAGAAAATAAATAGTAAAAAAGTGTTTGCATGCTGAAGGCCTGATAAGCGTTTCAACAACAGAGTTAAGCTACCGACTTCTTTTGTCATACTTTTGACTGGCAAGAAAAGCTATCGACTTCTTTTAGAGGAGGAAAGTGAAGATTAATCTTTACTTTCGTTCTTTTTTTTTTTTTCACTGTTTCATAGAAGTAAAGTATGTTAAAGCAAGCATATTATTGCCTCCAAGTTCCAACTCCTTTAATCAGTATGGTTTGAAAGCTTATATACTTGACAAACTAAGTGTGAAAGAGTACTAGAGTTCTATTTTGCATTTCGTGTGTCTTCTCTCTTTCAGTCAATAAACTAAGAGTCATTAGCTAGTCAACTGGTAGACAAAACACACAGTTTTTTGTTCCACCAAAATGATACTCACTGGTTTGATTCATTTATCTTTTTGAATTCGGAAGGAGTCGGTGGAATGTAATCAAAAACATAGTCAGGGTTTTTAGAACGACGGTAGAAACTAGCACACTTGATGACAGTCACCAAGTCAACATCATCTTCCTGCATGGATTGACAATTCAAACAAAATTTTAACATCTTATCATTGAAAAAGCATAAACTAAGAAAAAGTAAATCTGCCTACGCGTTATTTTTTAATTTTTTCCCTATCAGTAAACTGCTGCTTGTCAATATATGTAGTTCTACCAGTATTTTAAGCCTACCAAGAAGATGAAGTGGCCACTGTCCTCACAAGAATGTATCGTACAACTCGGAAGTATTTGGTGCAGTCTTGAAGCTTCCTTCTTACTAGGCAGCAGCATGTCCCTTCCACTGAGAAAACAAACAGTGAACTAAGCCCTTTCATTCTGAATAAATGATGAACTAAGGCATGAAAGAGCTATCATAATCCATGATTAAAAGTCGAAAATTTTGTCAACTGGATTTAGACTTCAAAAAGTTGTGGATTTGAACAATCATCAGAAAATGGAGGTTGGCAACATGGTTTACGTGTTAAACAATTCTCAGGTGCTTATTTGTTAATTATTATTGGTAAAGCATATAAGTATTTTGCAGTTCCATTTTGAAGCCTTAGGCCACAACATAACAGAACCTTGAAACTATGCCTTAGGCTTTGATACAAGAGTTACCATTATCTAAAAATCAGCAATCTGTAGCCGTAATTCATAACACCTTAAGATGCTTGAAAATGCAAGAATAGTCAAATTTGCCAAGAACCAAAAGTGTACCGTTGTATAATAAGCAACGATTATAGATAATAATAAACAATACCTATAATTATAATTTTCTCTTAATTATTACTAAAATTCAACGAAAACTAAAAGAAAAGAAGGTAGACCTGGAAATTATCAGAGTTTCAGCTTTTACAGCATGCAGGCGTGAATTGGAAAATGCAGAAGCTGATTTAAGCATCTGTAGCTTCCAAAGAAGTGTATTTGTCGGCAAAATATCTGCAAGAACCTGTTGACTCCAACCATCAATCCATAGCAACCGCACTAGATAACACAATGGAATGCAGATCAACATGAAATAGTAATAGAAGTACCCAACTTTGGTCTACCCTTTCTACTAATGTAAGGATCCTAAACAAGAAGTCATAATAAAGAATTCTCCCCGTGCCAAAAAAACAAAAAGTTGGGAAATTCTAAAATATGATATAAATAATAAATAAGGCACGAGGAGATTCGTATAATCTGATTTTTTCCCCCTCAAATTTAAATATTAGTCCTAGGCACATAAGTAAATTTAGAGGTTTATATCTTACAGGGAGGTAAGATAATTTTGCAACCAGATCACTTGAAAGCTCTCCAACTGTAGTCTGTAGGGGAAGCCTCTTTTGAAAACTAGCTTTAACCATCCTTAAAGAGTCACCTAAATGAAGCAGGAATATGGATTCATTCAATAACATAATTTTTTTTTCCCCCATAAAATCCCGCTTTGATATTCATTTAACATTATTCCTGTTTATATTGCGACATTGTTTTCTCTAAGTAGAAACTAGAAATTGTTAAGGTGGCCCACCAGTTAGCAATAGTGAAATTAAAGAACCAGGAAAGCAAACCTGAAAGTAAACTGAGCATATAAGGTAGGCTAAGTTGGAGAGACTCGGGCATGACTTCCAATAAAGGCAATAGACGTTGAAGTTGTGACTCTCTGAAAGATGTTCCTGCCATGAGAACATCAGATTATATAATTGGACCCTTTACTTATTCAGAGTGATTATTTTAAATATTTTATTTATTTATTTAGCACATCTACAAATTTAGCCCCCTATATACCACCTCCAAATGACCCAACATTTTTGACTCTTCCCTCCCCCCCCCCCCCCAAATGTCCTTAACCAACAGAGAAACAGTAGCACCAAAATATTCATCTAGTAAGTGGAAGCAGAATTAAGAAGAAACCAAATCATGATTCGTATATAGTCTACCTATAGGAAAGACTAAGGAGAAAATTGAATATTTAAACAACCCTCAAGATGATAAGAAAAATCTTTACCTGGATTCGCTAAAATTAGAACAAGGTCAATATCAGGGTTAAGAGCTGACACAGATAGCGCAAGGCATGCTCCAATAGTTTCTCCGACGAGGTATATGGGCCTATTCGGCGAACGATCATGCTCTGATCTAACTGTTTTCTCAACCAGCTTCACCAGCTCTATGATTGAAATTACAGAAATGGTTAAGAAATTTAAATACCCTCATAATAAAACAGCTTTATAGCTACTGTTATTTTAAACCCAGAACACTGTTTTGTGCAAAACCACCAAAATCAGACTCTTCTACAGACAGGAATAAAAGAAAGAAAAAAGACGAACCCGCAAAAGGTGTTCGATCCTCAACCGGGATATGCAAGCACCATACATCAAAAATCCTACGTTTCAATACCAGTTAGCATAGTGCTTTGAGATGAAAGAAGCTTAGCTACTAAACAATTCAATCAATGTCTAAATTGTTCTAAAATTCTTCGATGAAATTAGTCGCAGCAAAAGAGAATAAGATACCAGTTAAAAGCATAATTTGCACATCCAAGATACTTACCCTCCAAGCTTCTTATGATGCATTATAAGTCCAAGTCCAACGCCGTCAATTCCTGCGGAATTACAAAAATATACCTTCAGATTATCAATCCCTTTAAAAATATTTTTCCTTCCAACACTTTTTAATCGACTTGATCTTTTAATATTTGGTAATATACCAAAGTTATCCAGACAATCCTATTCTTCGCACCACAGCTATTACTGCCTTTATTTGAAGACAATCATATGTCTAATTTTGACATAATCGAACATTAACGGACAAAAATGTTCAAGGATTTACAATTTAATAGTTACTAATAGTTTAATTCCACTTAACAGTGTAAGTCAAACAAGAATCGGAATAAGTCCAATTTCAATAAGCTTTGGGGAAAAAGGGTGGAGAAAAAGTTTAATGTGAAAAGAAAAAAGGCAAAAAGAGAAGGCACAAGCAAACACAAGTTAGTCGCAACTTTTCTTGAACAATCATGATTCGTCGCCCTTTTTTACTTTTTTCTCCTAAAAGAAACCGATCAACGAAAAAGGACGACAATGATTAAACCAAAAAGGTCAAAAGACGAGAAATCTGAATTCAACATTCATAGCCATAAACCATACGAGAAATCTGAATTTTCCATACAAGTATAGTATAGCGTAATATAATTGAAAAATAATAATAATAACTTAAAACAAAAAAGGTAAAAAGAGATGAAAGGCAAACCAGGCAAGAAGAGAAGCAAAGGGGAATCGATGAAGCGAGAGGAGCCGGCGCAGTCCAAAGGCGAGAACCACCGCGGAGGTCCACCGTCGACGGAGCAAACCAGATCCTTCGTCTGCTCCAAATAATCCTTCACGCTCCTCCGGCTCTCTGGTGGCTCCTCCATGGAAAAAGCCCTCGTCACATGAGCTCCGTCGTCGAGAATCTTCTCGAAGCTTCTTCTCTTCTCCGCGGACAAACTGTCTCTCCGCTTCGTCGTTTCAGAGAGCAAATGGTGGGAGTCCGTGGAAGTGGCTTTCAACCGCCGCGTCGGAAACTGATTGGAAACGGAACTGGAACTTCCTGCGGGTGAGTTTGAGTTGGTGGCGCAGCAGGAAATGGCCGCCGGAAAGAGAGGATTGAGGGAGGTCGCCATCGCCATAGAAGTTCAGTTGGTCAACATTCAGCAAAGGAGTTGATGGCGGTCTCGTCTGATTTTCTGAGTCTGTCTTACTCGGCTTTTCTAATGCACCAAGGGCCTGTTTGGATATATTTAGAGACATAATTTTGGATGATCGGTTGACAATATGAGTTTGGAGTTGATTTTTAAAAAAGTTTTGTGATATAAAAATTTGAAATGTTTTTAGTAAAAAATAGGTAAATTAGATTTTATTTAGTTTATTTTATTATTATAAATATTTTGATATAAAATTATTTTATTTTAATTTAAAAGAAAAAAGTTATGAATTTTTTAAATTTATGTTTTTTTGAGAATAAATAGGAAAGAAAGTGAGATATAATAGTGAGTGTTTGGATTAAATGGTAAAATATTATTGGAAAAGTTACTCTAAACAAGACCTAAAATGTTTTTTTTTTCAAAATTTTTTTTGTTATATTTAATTTATTTATTCTTTAAATTTAAAAAAAAAAATTTTGCTCCTCACAACCGGCCCTTAAACTCTGGCTTATTTTTTATTTGGGTGAATGAAGTGAATACCAGAAAACAAATTAAATAGTAGATTTTTTTAAATATATATAGTAAATAATAGATTTACAAGATAATTAATTTATTTTTGTTAGATTTGTTTGATGCTTTTATATACAAATAAATGATTTATTTATATCTTTATTAGGTAAATGACTTGTAAATACAGCATTTACCTAGTAAATTTTCTATTTATCTAATAAATATATTATTTAATATAAATATTTTAAAAACATATTTTTTACTTTAATTATTTTCTAAAAACCATTATTTACTACAATTTCCCTTCTTATTTTATGTCCTAAATCCAAAAAAACAAAACACTGCTTGGAAAACTTGTCCTAAACAAAATCTAAAATATTATTTTTCTCTTAATTTTTCTAAATTATTTTTTTCTTTAAATTAAAAAAAAATTCTCATCTCAACCAGCCCTTATACTTTGACTTATTTTTATTTTATCTCCTAAACTTTTAAAACTCTCATCTTATTCCTTTAAATTTGAATTTATTTTTTATGATCTTTCCGCAAGGTTTCTTGTTGAAACAAACGGAGCATTGGGAGTGCTGGTGGGTAAGAAAAAAAAGAAAACAAGTGAGAAAGGAAAAATGGATGTGAAAGAAAATAAGAGAGATATAAGATTTTGTTTTTCTTTCATGTTGTTTAAAAATAAAATAAAATTACCTTTCGTTATTTGGCATTGCAAGTGAAAGTGAAAGAAAAAACATATTATTCTTGCAATTATTACTTTATCTATGCGTTCTTTTAACTTCAAGGTTAATCCAAGAGGATAGTTTAGTAGTTTAATTTTTTTTATTATTTTTGACAAAGTTTTCTAGTTATTTTATTATTTTCTAGTTATTTGTTTTATTATTTTCTAGTTATTCTATCTTCAATTTCAAGAGATTAAAATACAAGTCCTGTGGGATTTTTAATATCTTATATTTTGCTTTTCCTTCAAAAAAATCACTTCAACCAGAGTTATTAAATTCCTATCTTAAACTCTGACTTCCCATTCAAAATTTATAATATAAAAGGGATGTTTTCAAAGTTAAATAGATGAAATAAAAACAATCCTAAAATTCAAAAGACAAGCGTGAGATCGATAAAAAAAATTTTTTTTTTGACATTTGTCGAGAAGGGTCTTGTATGCAGCCACATCGTCGCGCCTTTATTTCTATTATGCTTTTGAAAAATTATGGGTGCATTTGTTCCAGTCATTTTATCAAGGGGGCATTTGGAGAAATATTCAATTTTAATTTTACTTAAATACAATACAATTTTATACCAAACACAAATTTTATAACAGTACTACGAAAACAATTACTATTTAAAATATTTTTAAAACAATCACATCAACTTTTCAATTCCACTATTTATCTCTAGTTTTACCAATCACATCAACTTTTCAATTCTAAAATACTTTTCATCCAAATACACATTTTATTCAAATACAAAACAAATACTTTTCAACCAAATACAACATTCAAAAAACAAATTTCATTCAAATATAATCAAAATGCAATGCGTTTACTAAACGTCCCTAAGTGGGGCTTTCCAAATGTCTGGTTCGACGGAGTATATATTTGGTTTTTTCCCATCTCAAGGACTCCACGCCATGCCCAATTTGAAATTGGGTCCACATCCCAATAAGCCTCATTTGAAAAAGCTAATGTCATTCATATATTCTAATTTTTTCTTCTGTAAATGATAATGTTCAACAACTATTTAAATAGAAATTCAAACGTTTATGGAGATTGTATTTGGGATAAAAGTTTTTGGAAAAAGTTAGTATGAAAATTAGTGTAAAACTAGTAAAAAATATGTGGTAAAAAAGAATTTATTAGGAATGCATGCTTTATGTGTGAATTAATATAGTTTAAAAAATGCATGGTTGCCAAAGTGAAAGAAATTTGGATGGGATAAAGAACTGCGTTAGGCAGATAAATGAATATGCAAACAGTGCATGTACATGGGGCCACTATTTAACATCTGGAGAACTAAGAGGGTGTTTGGTTTTGTTTCCAAAACTGATTTCACGATTCCCTAGGAAATCGATTTAAAAATCGGTGTGAAATTGTGTTTGGTTTGTATTGTTTTTGAAAACAGATTTCAAAACGAATCCAAAATCGTCTTTGCTCCCAATGTAAAATTGAAAACGATTAAAAGTCGTTTTCTCTGATTTCATTTTTCCCATTTCTCCCATTTCTCTGATTTAATTATTATGGTTAATTAAGATTTAATTGATATAGTAATTACTTAAATATTATGGTTATTAATTTTTAATTCATTTTTCAATTAAAAAATATTATTAATTTTTAATTTTTGGTATTCATAATATTTTAAATCAAACATAAATAGTTTCAAAAATATAGAATACTTATAAAATGACTGGTTTTCAAAAATATAACCAAACACAGTTTCACTTTTTTGTTTCTCAAAACATACACTCAGAAAATAAAACCAAACACAATTTCAGAAACGTTCTCAGAATTGTTTTCAAAATGATCTCAAATTCAGAGAATTTGAAAACATAACAGATTTCAAAAATAATACCAAACGCTACCTAAATGAGTCAAATAGCGTTTTGTCTACAGTTCAAAAACCACGTCTGCAAAACATGTAACCAAACGACCACTATATTTAAAGGGACATTAGATTATAAGATTATATTTTGATTACATTTGTAATTTTTATCCAAATATAAAAATATTACATTTAAATGTCAATTAAATCATAATTTAAATCTAATATAATCATTATACTATTTCACTTTTTTATTTTATTTTTTCAATCACATTACATACTTTCTTTCTCTCTCTCATTTTCTTATTTAGGGATGTTTGGTAGATATACTGTGCTCGCATTGTGTTTGAATATAATACATTGAATATAATTTATATTTAGATAAAAAGTATTTGCATTATATTTGAATGTAATGTGTGTTTAGATAAAAAGTATTTAAATAATACTTAAATAATAAATATGTGATGTGATAGGTAAAAGTAGAGAGAAAAATAGAAAATATAATATAATTAGTAAAAGTAATAGAAAAACAAAAAATGAATAGTGATTGTATTGGATTTAAAATGTGATGTTATTGGTATTTGAATACAATATTTTTATGTTTGAATGAAAATTGCATTATCTTTCAATGAAATATAAATGCAATACTGTAAACAAACAAGGCATTAGATTTACTGATCACATCATATATTCAATCATTAAATGCAATTTAAATACTTTTCATCTAAACACATATTGTATTTAAATGCAATGCCAATGCAACACACTAGAAATGTCTTTTCTAAATATTACATCTATTTAAATGACAATCAAAATATTCTCATTCTAAGGGAGTGTTTGGAGCATTGTTTTGCAATCTAGGTCTTGGTATCTTCAAGCCAAAATATGTTTCCCTCCTATATTTCTCCAAACATCCAACAGTATATGCACGCATTCCCAGACGTTAATTTTTTATCATATATTTTAAAATTTCTATATATTTATTTCCATAAACAAATTTTTTTCAAAACATTTACCCCAAACATAATCTCCAAAATTATATCTCGTTTCCAAAACCAACATCTCAAGAAGTACAACTCCAAAACTCCCTTCAAACACCCCCTAAATATTTCCATTCAAATGCTTCTATTTAAATTACTCAATCTACATGACTCCCCAAATGCAACCTATAAAATTTAGAAAAGTTTTTTAAAAAAAAAAAAAAAGGTAGTGAGATTAGAGTTCATAATCAAATCAAGCAACTAAACAACATAGTCATTTTTGAGCGCAAAAAAAAAAAAAAAAGTAGTAGTCTTTAGCATTGAAAAAAAATAATAGGATAAGACTATGGTGGATATTTAAATATAGTATTTATAATATATACTTTTTTTTAAACAGTTTAGATATAATTAAATAATTGATGTTTATTTATTTATAATAATTATAATACACCTTAATACATAGTGTTATAGAATAAAAAATTTAAAAAAGAATCTAAAAAATTTATTAAAAAAATTCAAAAATCCCACCATTCAAAAATCACTAGTTGAAAGGGGGAAGGGGAATTTTTGAGTTTTTTTAATAAATTCTCCTGATTTTTTTAAAATTTATTATTCTATAATACAATATATTAAAGTATATTATAACTATTATAAACAAGTAAATTTCAATTGTTTAATTATATCTAAACGATTAAAAAAGAATATCAACCATAAATATTATTTTTGATTACCTACCATAGTTTTTCTCAAAATAATAATAACAAACCGAAGCCAAGCTAATGTATAATTATAAATATGTATATATTAGCCTCGTCTAATGATTAAAAAAAAGTGTTGGGAGATTTTTGTCTTTTTAATTTTTATTTTGGAGGGAAAATGAAGCATATGGGCTACTTATTATTCAAATTTACTAAAATCCGAGATTCTATGCCATGTGGAAATTGTGTTGTTACATCCAAGCATGAATTAAAATGTCCACAATATCATAGATATTTTCACGATATTATTTATCTTTTAAAACCTTGTGGATAATAAGAGAAGGATATTTCTTTCCAGAATATTTGTTAAATGTTCACAATATCTAAAAATATCTCCAAATATCCATAAATATCCTGAATATATAAAATGTCCAAAAACTATAGGATTTTTTTTTTCAAAAATTTCAATTTGAATACATGTTTTAATTTTTTTAAATGTCAACAAATGTGACACTATTCTTAAACCCACAACAATAAAGGAATCAAAACAATAAAACGTAACATAATTATTTGTTTTTTTAACTCTTTCTCATGATTGAATATAACTTATGTACGAGTGATGATGATGATGGGAACTATGGGAGAAGAGAAAGTACAACATCAAGTCAAATACCTTTGAGTCCGTTTGTCGAAAAAGGATTTTATGTATTACACACAAGATGAAGATCATGATTCCAGGACAATAGGTGAATGTATTAGGATAATTAAAAAACAACATATAAAAAGATATGGCGTGACTCAAATGAGTCATATTGATGAGGATTCTATTGTCTTGAGATTCTATGAGCTTAGGAATCGAGCAAAGTTTATACGATTATAATTTTCCTTATGGTTCTTAAATGGGGTTTAGTTTAGACGTATAACATTTGGACAGTTTCTTCAATATATTGGTATATTTTTCATTATAAATTGATATTGAGATGTCATTATATATTCATCTAAATTACTGATCAAGTTAGATAAATCAATAATATCCATTTTATAAGTTAATAATTGGAAGGAATCAAAAAACATACATGTGGCACATTAATAATTACCTTCAGAACTATAAAAGGGTAATATCTTAACAAATGTATTGTTTAGATTAAGATCAATACCTTCTTAATGTTTTTCAATTTGGTAGAAACTTTTTTTTTAATATTAAAGACACTAAAAACTTATATATACTCTCTTAATATATTATATTATTATATTATATTATACTCTCTTTATATATATTATATTATATTATTATATTTTGTTGGTAATATCTATGAGTATGTAATATTATATTGAATTATAATCTGTGATTTTCTATTATATTATGCAATATAACTCTTATATTTAATAAAAAAAATATATATATTGCTATAAATTAATTCAAATTAAGTAATATTAATTGGTTTTACATTTTGTAAAATATCAATAAAAAATTATGAGTTTTTTTTTGAGTTTTTTTTTTTCAGAATATTCATCAATATCAATATTTTTATTAATATTATTCTTAAATCAAAACCTTAACAACCCCATCAACATTGGCATTTTCATCGGAAACATTGGCATTTTCATCGTTGGTCCGATTACCTATCCTTTTACCTCATGCTTCCTTTGACTTTAAAAGGTCGCTTTGATATCCTTCACCACCTTTGTCGTTTCCTTTTTGCATCATTACTATTTCTTTATTATTTTCTGATTAAAATAAAAGATTTTTGGGCCTACCGTATCTTATTCATTATTGTATGTAAAACTCTTTTTTAATCAGCACAAACACTGTTAAAAGAAAATAAATTTTAGTGAATATTATATGAGAATTTTTAATTTTAATAAAATAAAATAAAAGGATAATAAATTTTTTTATAAAATTAATTTTAACAAATATTACATGAGAATTTTAATTATTAATAGAGGTAAAATATGAATTATATAAGAATTTTTATTTGTAATAAAATAAAATATAAATATTATAGAATTTTTAGGATAAAAATAAAAAAATAAAAAATTTCCGTAACCCACTCGCCCCACTAGCTCCCACCGGGAGCAATTGATGAGTTAATCATCAATTGGTGTTTTTTGAACGATGCTTATTCACCAATAAAAGACAATTGACAGTTTGATCATTACGTCTTGAAAAAGACTGAAAAGATACTGAATAACCATAATTTATTCGGAGGAAAAAAAGAAAACACACGCCCTCACGCGAGAATGGTGATGATTGGTACTGACTTCCATGAAAGTAGCCAAAATAAGATCCTAAGTTATAATTATTATTATTTTTTTCCTTGAAAATTAAGATTCTAAGTTAAGTTGTGATGAATGATGATCAGTAGTGACGGAATCCTAATTTATTAAAAAGGATTAAAATATTTATTTATCAAGCTTATACTAATATTTATACATATAATTAATGTCATCTTATTATAATTTGTGATCGTCACCATAATCTCTTATACATATTATCTCGCTCATGATCTTTCCCTTTTCTCTCTTTCTCTTTCTCCTATTCTCTATTTTTTTTTAAGATTTATAGCTAAATAGTATTTTTTTAACAAATTTTTTAATAAATTATTCAAGCTTTTAAAAATTAGTTAAAAAGAATGTTTCTCTTAAAATGATTAATTAATTTTCTTAAATGATCAATCAATAATTAATCAAATTATGATCAATCATTGATTGATCATAATGTAAATTATTGATTTCTTATAGGCGTTTGATAAACGTATTGCGTTCGCACTACGTAATGTAATGCATTTCATACTTAGATGAAAAGTATTTGCTTTATATTTAAATAAAATGTGTATTTAGATGAAAAGTATTTGAATTGTATTTTATAGTTGAAAAAATGATGTAAATAGTAAAAGTAGATAGAAAAAGTGAGATAGAGAGAGAATATGATGTAAATGAAAAAATAAATTATTTTCAAAATATTCTGGAATAATAAATATATATAAAGTACTATTGAAAAACATTACAATTAAACGTAAAACTTTTACATTTAGATGAAAATTATATTACATTTAAACGTAATGCGAATGCAAAACTGTAAACAAGCACCCCATTAGTTAACCATTGATTGTCCAAATTTGAAAAAATGACCAATGGCCATTTTGCTAAATTAAAAAAAAAAATTCTGCTATCTATTAGATTGGGTGATTAAAATAGATCACTTAGCCTAATTTTTCTTTTTCTCTCCTCTATATTTCTATCCTCACCGAGTCTACAGCTGTCGATTGCCGTGATATCCACCAGCAAATCCCCTCTCTAGCTGCCATGGAAGGGTGGCACAAATCTTCTCTTTTTGTTTATTATTTATTATTTATTATTTATTTTGTTATTTTTTTGGGTAAATTTTTGTAATATAATACATTTATTTTTTTATTATTTTTATTTTTACATTAATTAAAAAAATAATAATTGTGATTGTTTGTTTAATCATATGAAAAATAATATTTTTGAAATAACATATTTTAAAAAATACATATTTAAACTAATCTATAATAAAAAATATTAAAAATCTAGTAGAATACTAAATGGCATTCGAAATGATTACTAAACGATACTATATTATCTTTTTGGTTGATTGGAAGTATTTAAAAAAAAACACACACACATGTTAGGTTGTCTTTTGACTTTTATTAAAAAACGACAAACATCTTGAAGGCATTATAGATGGGGTAAAATTCTAAAGATTCCATATATATGTATTTTTTTTTTTTGGACATTCTTAAAACTTCCCATTTAATAAATTATTTTATTTCTTAAAATCTAAATGTTTTGTCTAATAAAATATAGAGAATTATTAATTTAAGAGGATCAAAGCTAATTTATATATATACCCCCTATATTAAAATAAAAAATCAATCTATTAAATTGTTAAATTAAAAAAAAAAAAAGGGAAAGAAAGCAGCAAGGGTAGCCTGTCTCCTTCCGTCATTGATGACTGGCGAAATGGTGCAAGAAATGAATCCAATGCCAATTGTGCTGCTTTGATTGCACAAAACTGGCCATTAGTTTTTCCATCATACTTTGTTAAGTTTACATCTTTTTAATATTATTTTAATATTTTCTAACAACTAGTGTTATCTAATACCAAAGTCATGATTTATTTATTTTATATGTAAAAAACAGACTTCATGCTCACAGGAGCATTTCCCAGTTATAATTATGACTTGTTGATCAATATTATTTGGGAAGTTAGGTAGGGGACTACCCGTCCTAACCAGGCCAAAAGAGAGAACAGAACTTTGGTCATATCCGTTATCTTGTGTTATTTATACTTTGTTTGGATAAGAGATTTTTTTTTTTTTTTAGAAATTAAAAAATTTTTAGATATGAAAATAAAGATTTGTTTAAATTTTTTTTTAAAGTGTAAAGTTATTTAGATGGGTGAAAATTTTGTTTTTTCTAGAGAGTTTTTTTTTTCTATTTTTAAAAATGAAAAATTTTGAATATTCAGATACAGAAATTTAAGAAGGTTTATTTTAGAATGAAAAATTTTTTATTTTTCAAATTTAAAGTGGTCAAACAAATATAGCATTAATTGTAATTTCAAGTTTAAAATGCATTGTGCATGGTTTCTTTATTATCCTATTATTATTTGTTTTTTCCCAGTAAAAAGGGGTAACAAGAGTAAGGATGATGTCACACATGACATATAGCTTATAGACCCTCCACAAAATAGATTATATATATCCATATAATGATCATCACGATAGGGTTAGTTTAAACTCGAAATCATATTAAAGTAATCGATGATTTTTGTCTTTTACATCCAGATCGTGAGTGATTATTATAATGCTTTTAATGCCCGTTAAGCTAATAGTTAAATAATAAAAATAACTCATGTAGTTAATCTAAAAAACACTACTTCTTTTAACTTATATAATTAGAAATATATATGCTCTTGATTGAAATATTTATAGACAATAAAAGTAATACAAAATCATTTTATTGATCATGAACTTAATAAACTAGTCCTGAGATATTGTACTCAATCAACCTCCATTGATATGATTAAAAAAAAAACATGTATAATAAGAAACTAAATATACCGAAGTAAATAGAAACATATGCATGAATGCAATTATGAATAAATTTCTTAACTTCTCATTATACTCTTTTTAGTCACTTTGAAAATCAAAACAATCTTGAGCCTTGTCAAGTGTGAAATTTGACTTAGTACTTAATAGGTGGTGTATGTCTCACTAGGGTCCTTTTTATAGTACATTTTGGTGCAAATCTTGTCATTTTAGTCTTGTCTCTTAAAGAAACCATTTTCATTTTAGTGTATTTCAGTGTGATCCTTTTCATAATATTATTTCAAAAAAGTCTTTTTCTAGCTTTTCAATTTAGGATAAGTTGTTTCACCTGCGTGACCCTTTTCATAATATTATTTCAAAGAAGTCTTTTTCTAGCTTTTTAATTTGGGATAAGCTGTTTCACCTACATCCATACCTATTTAGGCACCAAACCATATTCTACACTTCAATTTGAAACATAAAAATATATATAATAGATTTTACTTTTGTAAACATGTTCATGAACATTTTCATATCAATTATAATCATGCACATCATTCAATTCATCCATAAACATTGACATGAAATTATGCGAGAATAGGCAATAAAAACAGAATAAACAAAAACACACATTTATATGGAATACCTTCGGTAGGAAAAAACCACAGATAAAGGAGAATAAATTCAGTAATTTAAAAATTTATACAAAAGGTGAGATAATGTGTGAGACTAAAAAACTTAATACCAAAACCTTAAGTTATATTACATCGGCCCGATTCTTTTACTACCATTATAGAGTCTAAAAAATTTCTCATATTAAATCACATTACAAGCTCTTCAAACCGAGTCAAAACAAAATTCAAATCACACATCTTAACAAACATAAACTAGACGTATAAGTCACATTGTTCTTGTGATACAATTGAGAAATCTGCTTACTAACTCCAAAGTACTGTTCGAATAGTGAGTCAAACTCCTTCCCGAGAAAGTTCAATTTGCCAACAGCCTAAAGAGCTCTTAACTTGAATATGACAACATATTCCAAACAGTAAGTACAACTAATTTACTTACATCCACCGAATTCAATATCTAACTCACCTATATATTTCATTATACAGCTCTTTATCGTTTACTTCACATACCGAAATACTCGGATATCAATAAAATAAGAATCTCTTTAGTGAAAATTAAGCCCGAATCTCCAATCCATCTCTGAAACATCAATGCTCAACTACAAGACAAACTTACAACATAGTAATATAAAATCATCGAACACCTCTAATTAGTAAGGACAACCATCAATCATCATTTATCTTCATTTTGGAAAATAACTCCTTTGAGTGGTTCATATGAAATGTGGTTAATTTTCATTAGTAATCCAACTTGGTTTATAAATCACTTGGTAGCCACTTAGTACATATTCATGTTAGGTTCTTAAAATATTACAAAAGAAAGTATAAAGAACTCTTGCTGACTATACCTTGCATCGACATCCAATTGGCAAGTAATCACTACGAAGGACGGAAAGCTAGAGATCTTCTAACTAGTAAGCTGAAAGATCAATATCTAGCTATAATCTTTATATAATATCTAACTTGGAGATGAAAGGAAATGGAAAGCAAAGTGAAAGTGTATAGTTTTGCGGATAAGCTGCTGAGCGAAGAAACTATTCTTCTTACTGAAAAGCGTAAACATCGAAGTAGTTTATCTTTTCGACAACTAAGGTATATTTAGCTTGCTGCTGGCCTTAGTAAAGAAGAACATGTAGATGAAAGTTTATTCATTTTCATTTCCTTTTCCTTTTTTTTTTCTTTACTATGTTTTAATATATATTGGTTGCACTGACTAAAGTTTCTAAATGGAATCAGACAATCTATTAATGCATCTATTAATATTTACATACATTTACTGAATATATATATATATTTATAGACACATAAACCTATGTGTATAACATAAATATAATTATATTGTAGTAACGGTATAATTATTACAGCTGTACATAAAATTCCCTTAATTTATTCAATGGCATACTAGCAAAACTAATACTTGCTAAAAATGTCGAAAATTTCACAAATTCTATATTAATTATTTTTATTATTTAATATTATGAGTCCTAACTTATTTAATCAAGCTATTAGCTCAAAATTTTGGGTGTTACAATGCTCATGTTCAGATAATATGATCTACAAAATACGTATTTTGTTGAAAAAGTTAAATGGAGTGATATGTTTGTCTTGTGGATGGATTGACCCTCATTTTTTTGTTTTCATTTATATTATATGAATATATGTATGTAAATATATATATTTGGCTGAAAAGAAGAGTTTGCTTTACCGAAAGACGTTTCAAATGACTTTTATTTATGTATGAACAAGTTACAATTTGCCAGTCCTCGTTATTGCCATTTAATGCAAGCACACTCGTTACTTTCCAGTCTGTCACACTTCGTCAGTATGGCTCATCTTGCCAAAGTTCTATTTTAACTAGCCAAAAAAAAAAAAAAAACTGTCACTACAATGCTCAAAATTAATAATAAATAAGGGCATTCAACTGAGATTGACTGTTGATAAACGATCCAAACAGTTCATTTTTATGATGTATTTGGTACACACATTTTAATTATATTACATTTAAATGCAATGTAATTTTCTTCTAAATACAAAAGCATTTCATTCAAATACTAATCACATCACATTTTAAATCCAGTACAATCACTATTTATTATTTCATTTTTTCTATTACTTTTATTAATTACATCATATATTCTCTTTCTCTCTCTTTTTTTCTCTCTATTTTTACCCATCACATCATATATTTATTATTAAAATACAATTCAAATACTTTTTACCCAAATACACATTGCATTCAAATGTAATGCTAACACTCTTCCTCCAAACACAAATTACATTCAATGCATTGCATTCAAATGTAATGCAAATGTAATGCATTCACCAAACGAACTATTATTCTTTGTTCTTCACATTCATTATTATCTTTAGTACTATTACCAGAATATAAACTCCAGTTTCAGAGAGGGAGGGAAAAAAAACATAAACCATGAACCATATACAATAAACAAAAATTAATAATCTTGACCACGTATGAGTTATGACCAACGAATTACACGATTGATGAACAAATATATGGCGTACTGTCTACCTCCAAATGATGAGGGTAATACTTGGGACTTGTAGCAAGCAATATGATCAAATTTCAAAGGTAAGAACTTCAGATGTAAAACCATTTGTGGCTTGGTAAAACAGGCGAGGTAATATGTTTCTGTAAGGGTCTCTCTCTTTTCTCTTTCAAATAGGCAATGCATCTCTCAACCTCTGACTTGACTTGTAAATACAGTCGATGGAATTTTTTCCTGTCTCGTACCTCATGCTTCATCCCTTCACAATTCACATCACAATTCAAATATTCCAAAGTCAAATCAATTTAGTAGATATTGGACACACTAGAAAAAAAAAAAAAAAAGAAAAAAAAATTGGGGGAAAAAAAAGAAAAAAAATCACTGTACCTCCTGTTTCAATTGGTTTCCCAAAATAGTAGTGCAACCGTCCTGAGAACTTCGGGAGAAATCCTGGGAGGTGTACGGGTTGGTTAGCTACGTCTCCATCCGTAACGTTTCTATACTCCAAGGACCACATCCGAGTTCAGACAGAAAATAAATTTGAATTTATTAGGGAAATAAGGAGAATTCCAGGGTGCATATCTAAAAAGTAAAAGAAGGCTCAATTGAACTCAAATGTAGAATAGGAGTACCGTAATTTTGCGACCTCATTCGTCAATTCCTCGATTTGATCTCTTAAAGATGGAATTTTCACTTGGCCCTCGTAATCAAAGATAACCTGAACAATGAAGATGCTTTGATCATTCCTTACCATATATATCAATAAACGAAAAAGCAATGAAATAAGCCACACGCGCGTTACACCTATGTATACTAGGAAATAAAAGAATCCAACGAACTTCAATTTTGAAGCAAAGAAAAATGAATATAGAAGATGTTTTTCTTCAGATTCCTCAATAAGACAAATGGAAACATTTCTGGTGCCAGTCAAGGGAAAGAGCTGAAACTGTCTTAGGTTCTCCAAGTCCAGTTGTGATTGACATTATTCTCCAAGAAAAGGAAAAGAAAGAGGGACCTGGGATCTAATCTCTTGCTATATAATAGCTATAAATAATAAGACTATATTCCCTGGTTATTTTACTTGTGATTCTCCCATTAGTATAGCCTTATTTTGTCATAAGATGGACATTCTATAGAGTTGAATATAAGTAGATTCTTACGCAGTCGATGTATAAACCGTGGAAGAAAGACAAGATATTTTGACTTTTAAAGAGCCAGAAACACTATCAAGTAGGGAATGTTTACACTGCAGGACATTCCTATATAGAAATAACAGTTAAGAGTATCTGTATTATTACGCAGCACATGTATCATTTGTCTGTTATCTAAAGATGGACGTGGTACCGTTGGCAAACATTAAAAAAGGGTAATGTTTGGAGGATTACTTCGAAAATATCATCTTCCCCAACAACTCCAAAAGGTATAATTTTAGCTCCAAATTTAGCTGCCATCCTCACAAACTCTGACAGTTCTGGCCAGAATAACTTGTATTCTTCACCCTGAAAAGAACAAGTTCAGTATCGAACCGGTCCAACCATGGTGTTGAATCTATAAAGACAATACAAATACAGTGTTTTTTTAAAATTTTTTTTGCTGGAAAAAGAAAAATATTAGCACGCAGCACTTTAAAAGCTTTTATGTCATCAATGTGTGATTTTACAAGAACATTATTGATGGTGAGAAAATATGTATTCCGCGGACGTTAAAAGTCAATAATCATTATGTTTAAGTGTTACATTCCGATGAAAAGCCTCGCCCATTCCACCGGGATGGAGTAGAACATGAGACTTGGAAGAAAAGAGTTTGTAGAGGTTCTTTCCAGAGGCAGGAACTGCTCCCAAAATCCGATATGTATCGTATGCAAACTCACGTAATATTCCTTTTTGAAGATTCGTGAACATCATGGGATGTGCTATCCATCGCACAAGGAAGTTTCTTTCTATCAACAACTGATCCATAAGGGGAGCCAATTCGAATCCCAGTAACATGTGATTGCCAACAAACAAGACCGGACCCTCTGAAGGAATCCCGGCAAGGCCTCTCACAATCTTCCCATTATCTAAAGTTGAGAGCATCACTGGGCTAGTAGCCACATAAATCCACCTGGAAAAATTATAATTGTTCAGCATGTTAAAATAAACAGTAAAAAAGTGTTTGCATGCTGAGGGCCTGATAAGCGTTTCAACAACAGAGTTAAGCTACTGACTACTTTTGACTGGCAAGAAAAGCTACTGACTTCTTTTAGAGGAGGAAAATAATCTTTCGTTTCATTCTTTTTTTCCTTGATTCAGAGAAGTGAAGAATGTTAAAGGAAGCATATTATTGCCTCTAAGTTCCAACTAATTTTATCAGTACATTTGAAAGCTAATATACTTGAGGAATTGAGTATCTCAATGTACTAGAGTTCTATGTTGCATTTCGTGTGTCCTCTCTCATGTAGTTCCTAAACTCAAGTAATCAGCTAGTACACTGGTAGACAAAACACACAGTTTTTTGTTCCACCAATACGACTCACTGATTTATTCATTTATCTTTTTGAATTCAGAAGAAGTCAGTGGAAGGTAATCAAAAACATAGTCAGGGTTTTTAGAACGACGGTAGAAACTAGCACACTTGATGATAGTCACCAAGTCAACATCATCTTCCTGCATGGATTGACAATTCAAAAAAAAAAAAATCGTCATCTTATGATTGGAAAACCATTAACTAAGAAAAAAGTACTTCTGCCTATGCTTTTTTATTTTTATTTATGTATTTTTATAGTAAACTACAGCTTGTCAATACATGTAGTTCTACCAGTATTTTGATCCTACCAAGAAGATGAAGGGGCCATTTTCCTCAAAAACACGTCTTGTACAATTCGGAAGTAATTGGCGCAGTCTTGAAGCCTCCTTCTTACTAGGCAGTAGCATGCCCCTTCCACTGAGAAAACAAACAGTGAACTCGACCCCTTTTATCTGAATAAATGACGAACTTAGGCAATGAAAAGCTTTCATAATCCATGATAAAAAGGTTGAATACATTGTCAACTGGTTTTAGACTTCAAAAAGTTGCAGATTTGAACGATCATCAGAAAATGGAGATTGGCAATATGGTTTGAATGTGAAAACAATTCTCAGATGATAAAAAAAGGTTGAATACTTTGTCAACTGGTTTTAGACTTCAAAAGGTTGCGGATTTGAACAATGATCAGAAAATTGAGATTGGCAATCTGGTTTACATATGAAAACAATTCTCAGGTGCTTATTTGTTAATTATTATTGGTAAAGCATACAACTATTTGGTACTGCTTATTGCAGTGCCATTTTAAAGCCTTAAATTTGTGGGCCACATGAAACCTGAACCTTGACTCTGTACATTAAGCTTTGAAACAGCAGTGAGATCTCACACCATTAACTAAAATCAGCAATTTGTAGCTGCAACTCATAACATAAATTCTCCAAACACCTTAAGATTCTTGGAAATGAAAGAATTAGTCAAATTTGCCAACAACCAAAAGTATACCGAATTATAATAAGCAGCCATTATTGATGTAAATATACATATAAATTATAATTTTTTCTCTAAGTTATTACTCAAATACGACGGAAATTTAAAAAAAAAAAAAAAAAGAAGGATGTAGACCTGGAAATCATCAGGGTTTCAGCTTTTACAGCATGCAGGAGTGAATTGAACAATGCAGAAGCTGATTTAAGCATCTCTAGCTTCCAAATAAGTGTTTTCATTGGTAAAATATCAGCAAGAACCCGTTGACTCCAATCATCAATCTGGAGCAACCGCACTAACCACTAGATAGCACAATGGAATGACATATCGACGTGAAATAGTAATATAAGGATCCAGCTTTGGTCTACCCTTTCTAGTTAGATAAGTAAGTAAGGCATGACTAGATCTTCGTATTACCCAATTATTTTCCCCGCAAATTTTAATATTAGTCCTTGGCAGATAAGTAAATTTAGAGGCTATATCTTACATGGAGGTAAGATAACTTTGCAACCAGATCACCGGAAAGCTCTCGAACTATTGTCTGTAGAGGAAGCCCCTTCCGAAAACTAGCTTCAACCATCCTTAAAAAGTCACCTAAATGAAGCAGAAATATCGATTCAATCAATAATATAAAATTTTTCCCCATAAAACACAGATTTGATATTTATTTACCATTATTCCTGTTTAAATTGCAACATTGTTTTCTCTAAGTAGAAACTGAAAAAATTATCAAGGGCAGTCCAACAGTTACCAATAATGAAATTAAAGAATCAGGAAAGCAAACCTGATAGTAAACTGAGCATATTAGGTAGGCTAAGTTGGAAAGACTCGGGCATGAGTTCCAATAGAGGCATTAGACGTTGAAGTTGTGACCCTCTGAAAGATGTTCCTGCCATGAGAAGATCAGATTCAATAATTGGGCCCTTAGCTACAAACTAAACCAATTTACTCGGGGCTGTTTAAGATCAAATAATTTTTCCCTCTACTTATTTAGAGCAATTATTTATTATTTGCACATCTACGAGTTTAGCCCCTTCTATACATCCATGATGATAAATGAATGGCCCAACATATTTTACTCTTAAATGTAGAAGCAGAATTCAGAAGAAACAAAATCATGGTTCCCATATAGTCTAAGTATAGGCAAGACTAAGGAGAAAATTGAATATTTAAACAACCCTCAAGATGACAGGAAAAATCTTTACCTGGATTCGCTAAAATTAGAACAAGGTCAATATCAGGGTTAAGGGCTGCCACAGATAGCGCAAGGCATGCTCCAATAGTTTCTCCGACAAGGTATATGGGCCTATTCAGGGAACGATCATGCTCTAATCTAACTGTTTTCTCAACCAGCTTCGCCAGCTCTTAGATTGAAATTACAGAAAGGGTGAGAAAATTTCAGTCCTCTTATACCAAAACAGCCCCAGAGCTGTAGACACCATTTTGGCAAAACCACCAAAATCACACATTGTACAAACAGGAATCAAAGAGAGAAAAAAAGAGGAACCTGCAAAAAGTGTTCGATCCTCAACCGGGATATGCAAGCACCATTCGTCAAAAATCCTACGTTTCAATACTTGTTAGCATAGTGATTTGAAATGAAATAACCTTATCCACTAAATAATTCAATCAATGTCAAAATTGTTCTAAACTCCTCGTGGCTTCAACGAAATTGATCGCAGCAAAAGAGAATAAGATACCATTCAAAGGATAATCTCCATATCCAAAATACTTACCCACCAAGCTTTTTATGATGCATTATCAATCCAAGTCCAATGCCGTCAATTCCTGCCGAATTACAAAAATATACCTTCAGCTTACCAATCCATTTAAAAAAATTCCTTCCCACACACACTTTTTAATTGACTTGCTGTTATAAAATTAGACAAGAACCAAATTTATCTGGACAGTACTATATTCTTCACATCACAACTATTCTTATTCTCGTTTGAAGACAATCTTCATGGCTATTTTTGATAAAATGTTAAATGATTCACAATTAAATAGTTACTTTTACAATTCTAGAATTGGATTTAAGTCCGTTAACAATTTCAATAAACTTTGACAAAAAGAGAGAAGAAAGAGAAAAGAGAAAACGCTTAATATGAAAAGAAAAAAAAGCGACAAAGAAAAAGCACAAGCACAAGCAAACACAAGTCAAATCGAAACAAACCGATCAACGAAAAAGGAATGCAATAATTGAAATAAAAAAGGTAAAAATGGGGAGAAGTCTGAATTCTCCATGGAAGCATGGTATAGCGTTATTCAATGGAAAAATTTTAATTAAAAAAAAAAGGTAAAAAGAGATGAAAAGCAAACCAGGCAAAAAGAGAAGCAAAGGGGAATCGTTGAGGCTAGAGGAGCCGGTGCAGTCCAAAGGCGAGAACCACCGCGGAGGTCCACCGTCGGCTGGGTGGACCAGATCCATTGTCTGCTCCAAGAAATCCTTCACGCTTCTCCGGCTCTCTGGTGGATCCTCCATGAAAAAATAAGTCGTCTCATTAACTCCGTCGTTGCTACTTTTTTCCGCCGATAATCCGTTTGTTCGCTTTGTCGTCTCCGAGAGCAAATGGTGAGAGTCCGTATAAGTGGCTTTCAACCACTGAGACGGGAACGGATTGGAAACGAAACTAAACTGGAACTGGATCTTCCGGCGGGTGAGTTTGAGTTGGTGGTGGCGCAGCAGAAAATGGCTGCCGGAAAGAGAGAATTGAGGTAGGTCGCCATCGCCATGGTAGTTGAGTTGGTCACCATTCAGCGAAGAAGCTGATGGCGGTTTTTTTTTTGAAGGTTACGTTTGAATAACGTTTTTTTTTTTTTTTTATCCTATGAAAACCAGTTTTATTCTAGGTAAAGTTTATATTAAATATAATTATTTTTAATAGTGTTAGGAAAATAATTATTATTTAAAATTTTTTTAAAATAATTTTATTAATTTTAATTATTTATTTTTATTTTTATCAATCATATTAATTTTTTAATTTTAAAATATTTTTTTATTCAAACATATATTTTATTCAAATGTAAAACAAATATTTTTCAATCAAATATAACACTCAAAAAATATTATATTCAAATATAATTAAAATATAATGTGTTTAACAAATACCTTCTGTCAGTCTTATGTAACGTTGGACTCATAAATGAGATTCACTTTATTTTTTTTATTAGTATTGACGCTTAATATTATGGTGTTTTTAAATATTTTTCTTTTATTATAAATGCACTAATTTAGTATTATAATAGAGATGTTATGATATTGTCTACCATCATTTACAGGCTGTTTAACGGGAGGAAAAAGGTACTGGAAATGAGAGGGAATAAACCAAAAAATTTTGGTACTCAGACTAGTTTGTTCTCTTTAGATTTTTTATTTTTGTTTTTTGTTTTTTGCTTTTTTTGTCTTTTTTTTTTAATTTTTAAATAAGATACCCACCGTAAAACCTGTTTGATGCATAGGATTAAAAGGATCGAATAGAACTAAATTTTAATTCTTTTTTTGTGAGAAATTTAAAAGACGGAGATAAACTCACAATTTGATGTCCTTAGAAAAGGATAATCACATACACTTTAAAAGAAGAGAATTATTTAACCCTATTATTTCTATACATTTCAATCTAATTCTTTAAGAAATATAAAAGAGGTGTTTTGAAGACATATTTTAGACATTTTTTAAATATTTTTTTACCTCACAATCATTTTTTACTATTTATATTTTTAAAATTCTACGCTAAACTCAAACTTTAAAATTCATAACTTTATATATATAAATTCAAATAAAATTATTTTTTTAATTATATAAAATTTTAAGAAGAATAAAATAAAATATATATTAATATTTTTTTAATACACTTTTAAAATTTTACACATTTTCATTTCAAATAATTTTTTTCTCTCATATCTATATATATAAAAAACTTACTTTTTTTTTACTTTTAAAATACATATCTCTTTTAAATAAATGTTTAATGTTATTCTATTCAATATAGAAACGTGGGATTTGGTAGTAGAGAAAATAGCTCTGGGATCTGCATTATGAAACGTGGGCCTTGTTCTTCTTCATGGGCTTAGAAGGAAGGAGAGTCGGCCTTAGGCTTCTTGCTTTTTGTTGGAGCCTTGGAGGAAACTCTGCCACCATGGTTCAATAGACTTTTTTTTAGGCTCTTTGAGAGTGTCTCGAGATACTGTTTTAGTATTTAGATTTCAAATTATATTTATCACTGAGCATTAGTTTTCAATGTTTTTTTATACATCCTTAAAAATTTTCTTTCTTCAAACTTTTTATCCTAAACACAAGTCTCCAAAATTTATATGGTTTCTAATATTTATATCTCCAAAATATATGCAAAACCTCCCCTAAATTGGTCTTTAATTTCCTAAAAATACTATCTACTACAATTTACATTTAATTTGATTCCCTTAATTTTTTTTTTGAATAAGCAATCAGATAATATATTTGGCAAAAAAGAAAAAGAAAAAGGGCAAACCAACTACTTTCTTGCCCATCATCTTTAGTCAAGTTAAAAAGTAGGGAAAACCTTAATAATTGGCCAAGTTGTGCCTATGAAATTTGTACAAGTTACTTTATCTTTTATTAGTTTTTTTAATTGTTTACTTTGCATGAATATTTCTCATCGAATATGCTTAAATAACTTGTATATATTGCTAAACGGCAAATAGAAAACGAAATCATAGAATATTACTAATAAAAAGGCCTTTAGTTGTCAAGACCACATCAAGTAATGTGTTCATTGCCAGATATTTCATACCGAGGAAAGATCACCCTCGTAATATATATATATATATATATACATACATACATACATATATGCGAATAATTTCTAATTATAACCTTCATTCTGGCTACTATGTGTAAAAATGTAAGGCAATTATAATGAAAGACAAAAAAAAAAAAAAAAAAAATCTTATTGGAGACTTTATTGAAAATATTTATATTAATATGAATTTAAAAAATAATAATAATAAGAGAGAGAAAGAAGACGACGGTCTATTTGTTCGTAGAATTTCTAATTGTTTATGAAAAAAAGTATTAAATTTAAATATAACAAGAGTGCGGCAAAAGTTTATAACAAAAGAAAAGGTTGCAATTTTTTTAAA
Source organism: Antiaris toxicaria (assembly GCA_035233585.1). Taxonomy (NCBI): domain Eukaryota; kingdom Viridiplantae; phylum Streptophyta; class Magnoliopsida; order Rosales; family Moraceae; genus Antiaris; species Antiaris toxicaria. Next base: position 55,377,848 of record CP141157.1, read on the forward strand.
GAGGAAATTAAAGATTAAATTGGAAAATAAAAACTATTTAACTTTTGTTTTATTCTATTTTTCTGTGATAATTGACAAATATATTGCTATTACATCATCAAAGCCAAATAAAAAAAAAATAAAAACTAAAAAATCCTGATGCAACATTCTCTCATTTACGCCATTAGTGTCAATGCAAGAGACGTGTGAGAAAGACTTGTGGACAATAATAGTTTTTCTTTTTCTTTTTTTTCCTTCTTCTCTTGTTCTTTCTTTCTTTCTTTCTTATTTATTTATTTGTTTTTGTTTTTGTTTTTTGTTTTTTTTTTTGATAATTTACTGTCTTTCTCATCCTGTTAGGTTATATGGTCACATTTATTAGCTCTTGTTTATTTATGGGCTAGACCTACACTTGAAAAGTACGATAAAATAAGCTGAAGAAATTAATAAATAAATAAATAAATAATACAATCCTCTCGAAGTGATGAAGATCCAAACCATCCAAAGTCAGTGAACCCCGTTTACCGACTTGCACAGCTGAGCAATATATATATATATATATGTATGTATGTATGATTATCACAACTTTAGACAAGCTTCAAGTCATGCACCCGAGTAAGATAAAATACTTGTTAAATTTGTATGTTCAAGCAAAAACAAACGTGTAAGTTTTTTTTTTTTTTAATAATTTCTTTAATAGGGATTTCTTATTGGTACAACATGTTTTTTGACGCATAAGAACAAATTATTCTGTTAATTTAACAGCGTAAGATGAAAATTTAACATTAATTTCAAAACTGTAAAACGTCTTATTATATAATTCCCTTAATTTTCAATTGGTAATAGTATGCTTAGTATTTTTAATTTTCAATTGGTAATAGCATACTTAGTATTTTTTGTTATCGCACCACCCAGAGTTGAATTCAAGCTTTTCCTTTTTTTAAGAAGAAGATTCGTGTAACACAACATAAAAGATACACAGGTATTTCTCAATTTTGAGTAATTATATCGTATCAAAATTATATAAAAACACAAACTAATTAATAAAATCTAATGGAAATCTAGTTTTTTAAAACTACGAAATATCAATGAGTTTTTTTTTTTTTTTTTAAACGGGATGAGATTCATCTTAAATAAAACTGGGAAAACCCAATATATACATGTTATAAACAAATTAAAAAGTTTAACCCATCATGATTATAAAATTGGGATAGACTTAAAAAGATTTCCGATCCTATTTTCTGTTTATCGACCTGTTTATTTATATATTACTTTTATATTTAAGATATCATATGTAATGTTTTCTAATATCATGATTTTAAATATTAAATTTTAACATATTTGATATATGAAAAACCGAATACTATAGTTATGATTTATTCTAACTTAAAGTCTTATACGTATATGTGTATTTTTTATTTTGAATTTTTATATGATGAAAATAAATAATTGGGTAAACGGAAAATCCCACGAGTATTCCAAACCCACCTGCCCTATCTTGTCAATTTAAATGGATTATGAGACGAGTATGAGGAGTGTTTTTAATTACATGCTGGCTGACGAGAGTACCACCGATCCTAAATCCGTCCCAGTGCCATCGCCCTTTATCAAACGAAAGTGCTCCATATAGTCATCAATCCACGGGCAAAGAATCTACAACCCGACCCGGCCCACCCGAAATCCCAAACCGGACCTGGGGCAGCAGGGCTATCTAGCCTACATGGGCACAAGGGAGTACTGAGGGACTGACTTTTAAAGTAATGAATGAAACAAGTCAAGTGGCCTTTGCACATCACTCCCCCATAGTCCCGTTGAGCAACAAATGCTTATAAATGCACATATTTGCCTATCTGTTCTTTCACCAAACTTTTTCTTTTTGGTTTTGTTTTAGCCTGTTAGGTTGGACTCATCCATTTCATTCTCTCCCATTTTCTCTCAAAAGTTTTTAGCTCAAACACCAACCTCCAAACTTTCTGGTCTCGAGAGACATCTCAAAGGTGTCACAGCTAGATATAACATAACATATACATATATAATGGCTCCAGAGACAGAGAAAACTACCTTCTCATTAGTACAACAAAGTGGGAAATCTTTCGAAGACGCAAATATGCAAAACCCTCCTCACAGAAGAGGAAACATGTTCATTACAGCCCAAGTGAGTCTAAGAATCTTGGTCATTTTGTTCACTCTCACTGCTATCTCTCTGATAGTCTCAGACAAGCAATCCGTCACCGTTTTCGGCTTCCAGTTCAAAGCTCGCTACTCTTACTCTTCTGCCTTTAGGTATTGATCAAACCCAACACATCACTAATTTTGAAGCTCGCTTTTCATTTTTATTTTTATTTTAAAGAAAAGTCAGGTGATTTAGGAATATTATGTAAACGTCGTTTTGCAGGTTCTTGGTTGGAGCAGATGCTGTCGTTTGCTCTTGCACTGCCCTGTCGTTGGCGTTTCTGTACCACTTGAGGATTTCGGAGAGCACGGACTCAAAGGCACTGCTAAGGAAGTATTTCTTTCTCTTTCTACATGATATGGTAAGAAAAAAAAAATTTGTTTGCTCCATTTTTTTTTTTGAAGAATTTTTTTTTTCATGTTTTTTGTTTTAGTATTATGAGAAAAGGTGACAAATTTAGGTGAAAAAATAAATAAAAAGTGTTTTTTTTTTTTTTTTGGTTTTCTTTTTGGGGGACAGATGATGTTGGTGTTGGTGGTGTCTGGATGTGCAGCAGCAACAGCAGTAGGGTATGTGGGAAGGCATGGAGAAGAGCACATGGCATGGCAGAAGGTGTGCAATCAGGTTTCGAAATTCTGCAACAAAATGCTGATTGGTAGCATTCTCTCTTACTTGGCTTTCTTTGCCTACTTCTCTCTCACTCTCATTTGTGTTCACAAACTCATGTCTCACCCTACCAAATAATCATTTTCACTGGTACTTCTTCATCTCAAGCACTCTCAACCAAACCAAAAACTAGTCACACCTCAAGCTTGTGTGTGTTTGTGAGATAAAGTTTTTTTTTTCTTTTTTGGTGAAATTGTTGGAAGTGATGTAATATATGTAAGCAACCTTTCTGTTTCTGTTTCTTTTTTTTTTTTTTTTTCTTTGTGTTAAAAGGGAACGTGTTAAAAAAAAAAAAAGAGTTTGTAATAAGAACCACTTTTTTAGTAGGATTTTAATCGTATTAAACTTGGTTGTGCAATAATGTTTAGAGGGGGTAATTGTTGTGAGACATCTTTCATGAAAGTTACCTTCATCTTATATAGTTCAACTGTCCTCATCTGGCATCCTTTATACTTCATTAGAGCAATTTTTCCTTTTTTTTTTTTTTTTAATTTTTTGTTTTGGTAGAAATTTCATGATCGCTTTTGCTCTTAGGTTCAATACCCTTTTTTTGTGCTCCCTCTTTCTAATATATGTTCTTCAATAGGGTTATAATGTGCTGAATTTTTTGGTAACTCTGACTGATTACATCAGAATCATTGCAAATTTAACAAAACTTAATCAAGTTTTTTAAAGTATGCCGTAAATAAAAAACAAACCAACGTTTGAATTAATGAGTAGGACACCGAGGCAGAGTAAAATGAGGGTAGATGAAGGTTCTTAAGTCTCTGCAACTACTTATTCAAAAGTGAGAGACGTGTATTTATTTCAACAAATTGAAGGCAAAACAACTCGGGCCCCACTTTGCGTTTTTTTAGCTCAGACACTTTTGTGGACCAAGATCATCAGTTTTCTCTGCTACCATAACCTAAAAGATATCAATGCCCTTCTAACTACGTACTTGAATTAATTGCACGAGGGAAAATCAACATCCCCTCGTCGTCTTCTTCATCAAATGATCACTTAAATTATATTTATACATATATATAAATTTTTGTTAAAGAATCACCTTTCTTAATTGGATCGTCCATTTAGTGGTCCATGTTTACTCGAATATTGGTGTGTAATGAGAGATGGAACAAGATTTGTACCCGCTTCTCGTCCGACAGTGTTTGGTTGCGAGACATGCTTCGCAATGGTCCTCACTCCTCACTCTAGAATTTTAAAACCACAAAATTGCACTGTATTTTTGTTGTCTTTTTCAGGTGGGGCAACAAAATACAATGCCTGTAGACACGGTCATCAACCGTGAATGCCCAAGTGGTTTAGGTTTTCTTTTTTCGTTTTTAATTTTTTTACTAACTAAAACAGAGGATCGATGATATCTTCATGCTTCCCGTCCACTATCCATGTGGTTTAGGTTGATTAGGCTAATCAAGATCTTAGTGCCGTTAGCTAGTACTGAAGTGATGCCACATATAAAATGAGCAAAATAACATGTATTAACACACAAAGTGATACACAAGTAAGTAAGTTTGTCACTTCTTTCAATATTCCTGTAGGCACATAATCTGTTTTTGTGTAAGAATAATTTCGCAAAGTATAGCAGCTTATTATACTTCGGTTTCACTCTCATCTTCAAAATCCTTGAGATGCTCTTTCAGGGGCTGCTCCCGAGTTTCCCATTTTTCGCTATCCCAAGCTGAATCGATCTCGGGCAATTGGTAGTCTTCGGGTGCTAATGAAAGTTGGAATTCTGGTAAATCTGGCAATGGATGGTGAACCCTGCTCCATACAAAATCTTAGTAATTTATGACAGAGATCCATCTTGTTTTCGGTACTAATATTGTGTATCCAAGTAAGTGAAGCCTCTTCTAAAAAAAAAATAGTGAAGGCTCTTACTTTTCTTGTTCTAAGAGATGACCATACATCTGAGACTTCCTTGATGCAACTTCTGGAATCTTCTGCTGCAAATGCTTCATAGCACCCCATAGTGGAGGAGCCCTTCCAAAAACATTATAGAGAAAAGGTTTTGACTAATAATTAGTGTTATTTTTTATGAATAAGACCCTACTAATTTCATGCTTTACATATAGGAAAAATCACAAAATCCTCTCCTGAGTTCAACTCAAATTATATGTTCAACTTTACATTCATAAAAATTACAAAACATATCCTTTCAGATTGTCAGTTGCTTTAAAATTTCTCTCTTCTAGCATTTTTAATTTGATTTAATGTCATAAATAAAAGATGCTCCGAGTATTCATTTGGTCTCTCTCTTTTTTCTTTGTACTTTTTTTAATGAATCTTGCATTAAGGGTAGAATTTTGAAGGGATTGGCAATCTGCTGGATCATGTTTCTAATTCCTAAAAGTACTTAAAATCTAGGAGAAGATTTTTTTTTTTTTTAAATTTTCTCATCCACAAGAAACTGCCATTAACCAACCTGGTGACCGGAGCTGAAAGGCAAAAGGTCAAGCATGCCTTCTTGCTCTCTGACAAAAGTTCTTCGGCTGCGACAAAACAACACAGTGCATTAACGTGGCTTGATGGTTCACTGCCCTTGTCAAGGATCAGGCCATGATAGTAGTATGCTGCAGCCTAGAAATACAAACAACACCACACCAGAGCTAATATTACACGCCAACAAAGATAATGTTCCATTTGTTATCCGAGATTGAATTTGTGATGCTATAACAAACCTTTGCTACTAGATATTTCCATTTTAGGAACCAAATATGCTTTCCGCTACTATGGTTGATGTCGCATCCTCCTGACAAGCTGTGATAAGCCTGGTAAAACATAGGAGAAAAACCAGCACACAAACCATAAGCAAAAATTATCACTTAACCTAGGAGGATTATAAACACAAAAAAAAATCTCCAATGCAACAGAAACATTGCACATAAGGTTGCAGGTTTTACCCAGTGATAATTCCAGACATATCTCCAATGTCGAGATTTAGAATTGGAATTCTAATATAAAAAGAGCTTTGAAGACTTATATGTATGTATGCATATATATTTTTCACCGAACAAAGAAAGAAGAAACATATCCCATACTTGGAATAGAATTACAGACCTGGCTAAAATAGCTCAGCTGTTCACATGCCAGCCTCCTTTTCACCGACATAGTGGCCTTTTGGCATTCAACTGCAAAACCAAGCTGGATTTCTGTCCCCTGCACGTATCATCTCCATCAGAATTCTAAGATATCTTAAAGACAAATAACTGAATTTGTTGCAGGGAAAGTTGGCTGGAGAGCAGACGAAATATACCTGACCGAGAGCTTGAATGGAAATAGCCTCCAACACATTATCTTGCATATCCTTGGGCAACTTTTTCCTGGTTTAACAACATATGGGGTTTTCATTATGTGCCAAAATATAGGCTTCTTTTTGACAAATTTTGTTTCAAGTAGATTCCAAAGTTCCTTTTTATCGATTCTTCAACGTACTTGATATCTCGCGGTACGCGAACCAATATATCCCGGACACAGAACTCCAAGTAGCCTGATGCCTGCAGCAACAAATCCACAGCTTCCCTCTTGCAATCTGGAAGCAGAGATTTAAGATCAACATCTAAGGGCTTGGCTTGTTTATTAAATTGTAGTGGAATGTGCGGCATAGGAAATAAATAAGATCGAAAATAATCAGTAGCTCCTTTTCTAAGTAGTTACGAACTCTAACAATAGGGATATTAATAGTTTAATTGAAATGTCCTCATATAAGTATTGGTTTAAATTTATTAAAGCATATAAATTCTAATGAACAAAGGATAGGGACCTGAAGATACAATCCTAATTCCAGAACCAGAATGGTCTTTGGGGATCATTAAAGAGTCGGCCTCCGCCAAGGTCAGCATAGCCATCAGATTAACTACAGATAGCAGTTCAAACCAAGAGTTTGCCACATTCATTTCCTGCTCATACAATTTCAAAGTCCATTATTCTAAGACCACATATAATTTATTAAAAATTAATGAATTGCTTAAATACTTTTTTTTTTTTTTTTGGGGTACCTGTCGTCCATCTTGTAAATTTTTCCACTTGAATTCCAGCAACCCCTCAACACCATACTCTGTTACAAAACATGAGAATTAGTATTTCGTGTAAATAACCACAAATAAACAAATATAAAATAATATAAAGACATAAAAACTTCCAATCCAAACCTTTTTTAGTAATCCCACTTAAAACGGACAAGTATTCTTCCAAAGCTCGCCGCAATTCAGGTGCAGCAGATCCATCTGCAATAGATGGAAAAAAATTAATCAAAAGTCATGAAAAAGTCAAAAAAAAAAAAAAACCACGGGTCCTTCGAAGTTTCAATTTTAAAATAAAAAGATTGAACTAAAAGAACGGAAAACTTTGTTATGTTACTATAAATTCTTGTCCAAAAGGACAAAGAATAAAACAAAGATTGAGTTTCATAACATAGAAGTAATGCAGTAGCAACTGAAGTCAAACTAACCTGTGTCCTGTGCCACTAACACAATCCGGTTCCGAAGGGACTGAAGGCGGTCGGCGAGATCCTTGGGAATAAGCCCTTTAAGGGGTCTCCGAAGATCGGATTCAACCGGAATTCGCATCGACGGGACGAACACAACGATTTCGGGGATACGCGGCTTCTTCTTCCTCCAAGGAACAACAGCATACACAGAAGAAGCACACCCCATAATTTTGCTTTACTTGTAAGTAGTGGAAGTAGTACGGTTAGTTTCAAACATAACGTCCTATTCAAGCAAATTATATGAAACAATACAGAGCTAAAGGGTTAGGAGCTTAAAAGGAATATGCATTAATGAAGAAAGGTGGTGAATAAAAATGATGATGTCGATATAGTTATATAAAACTAATAATGGGAACGTATATTCGAATATAATCTTTTGTGTAGATAATATAGATGTACCGAGTTTGATGAACGGATGAGAGAGAGTGTCTGAAGAGAAAACGTGAAAAGAGAGAGAGAGAGAGAGAGGACTCACTGGTTACAGAGAGGAGATAGGAGGGAGAGAGATGTCAAGCTTGTTTGAGGATTCATTTAGAAATAGAAAGAGAAAGGTAATCCTCTTAGAGAGAGAGAGAGAGAGAGAGAGAGAGAAAGAGGAATCAACGAATAGGAAGCTCAAGGACCGAGACATATTTCACATGGCCAAAGACGTAGAATCTCCTTCTGCATAGTTGAAGGAGCCCGTTGAAATTTTTATCAACGCGTTGATAATATATTATTACTATTTGTTTGTTTTGCCTTTTCTTTTTTCTTTTTCCTATTTTTCTTTTCTTTTCTTTTGCACTAGAGAAGTTCCATTGTATTGGAGGAAAATTTCTGACCTTAATTCTTGAAAAAAAATTACTGTAAATACAGTTTAATGGTATCTTCACACTTATTCAAGATATAGAGATAAAATCCTCTTCTTCACATCCAAAAAGTGTGTATATATATGTGATCAAAAAACTATTTGAATAATAATAGTATAAACTATAAAAAATGTGATTGCATAATGGTATATCCTCTGGTCTACACTTAATTCTTGCTTTAAATTCTAAAAATAAAATAAAACCATAGAAAAAAATATTACAATTTGAAAATAATGTATGACAATAATTATAAAATTAATAATAAAATATGAGAGTTCTATTCTACTAATTACGAAATATACTAATTGAAGGATTGAAGGGAAAAAGAAAAGATTAAGGCCATTTGTTTTAAACACTTATACTATTTCAAATATTTTCATTTTCTATTATTTTAAATAAGTTTTTAGAAAGCAATATTTGAACTGATATAAAGTGCCTGAATGGTGTATGAGTTGAATCTGGAATGAAACTAAAATTTTGAGTCTAAATTGATTGATTTAGTTATAATTTTTGTTGATTTTTCAGAAAAAAAAAACAAAACTGGAACTAAAATTTTGGGTTCAAAAACTTGAAACAAACAAACCCAAAATATTATAAAATATTATCATTTGTAATTTTTAAGAAAAATTCTAAATATTAGACAACTTACATTTTTTTATTTGAATATTTTTTTATACTAATAAATGTGTCTATGTAGAATTTTTTATTCTAAATCTTAAACGGGGGTTAAAGATTTTTTTTTTTTTGGCCTATTTACTTTGTTTTGTTTTATCCAACTGGCGGGTGAGTTTGTTTATGATCAGGTGAGGAAAAGTGACACATGTGTATTCAGAAACACCGCAAATAGGTAGGGACCACCCCTGGACAGCTGGTCTCATCCGTGTGGTTGGCCAACCTACTTTGACTTGATTATTCATTCTCGCTCCCTTCGATCTGCCATGTCAATTCTTACCTTTTCGGATGCCACTTTTCAACTCTCCTCCATTTTTGGGTTACATTAGCCAATTGTGTTTTTTTTTTCTTTTTTTTAATGAAAATGAAAAAGAACTTTCACTCATCAATGGAGGCTGCTGATTTTCAGTTACTTGACAATCTCATCTTCTCTTTTTCTTTATTTTTTTAAGGGGAAAAAGTGAAGATTTGATCCATAGAGCGTGGATTTCTTTTGCAATTACTTAACAGAAAATTTCAAGAATTCATATAAAATATCACTTTCATATTTAAAACTTAAGACTTCTACCATGAAAATATATATGATCGATTTAAGAAAAATTTGCACAAATATGTTTGAATTTAAAGACAGAAGTGGTGGCGTGTTACTTGATTTTCTCTTTACCCAATTAAATAACTTAAGTAGAAGGCTTGATCAACTTTGATCTAGAATATTCCCCTATCTACAAGTTTAGACCCAAGCCAAAAGAACTTATTAAGGACAAAAGTTACATTTTTCATGATCCTCAAAATTATTGTACGACCTTCCAGAGGGGGGAGAGAGAGAGAGGGAGAGAGAGAGAAGAAAAAAAAAAGGTATAATCTAAGGTGGTCAACTATATTATATATGTAGGTTATCCAGCAAAACACATATAAAATAAGTAGATTGTATGGGGAAAAAAAAAATAAAAACTGAGTAAAATATATAAACAAGTTGTTTAGATGGATGTGGATGAATCTGGTGGTCATTATAGATCTGGGTGTGGCATTATTGAAAAAGTGTGCATGGGGTAATCCAATATAATTGAGATTACAGACTTCACACAGATCCCACCCACCATGTTACTGAATATGGACCACAGGCTGGTCCCTCAGACTATGTCCTATGTTTCTTAAACTTTGAAAAATTGGTTCTTTATTATTATTATTTTTTTTTATGTACTTTTGGAACTTGCAAATACTGGTTCTCAGTTCTCATCACTTTTGAGACTTTGGACTTGTAACTCTTGCACTTAGATTTTCAGGCTTGGCAAATGAGATTGTAACATTCCCCTAGAGACTCACATTATGTTTCTATATCAATTTTTTCATTCATCCTCATAATTTATAATTAGTATTGGCATTTATCACTATTGATTAATTTTTGTTCTTTTATCACATTAAGATGGTAAAGAAATTGGACTTTAAACAAGCTTTAAAAAAGTAGTTTACTTGCTTATTAGTTAAACTTTGACCTGATTGAAGAAAAGGTTCTTCCATCTTTATTGTATTATTATTCATATGACAAAAAGTAAAATTATCAGATCCATATTGTTATTGGATCTTTTGATGTAATGACAAGTATGTTGATGGTTATATCATTGAAGATCTTAGATAAGAAACATTTTTCTTCAATAAAAAGTAGTCTTCTTTTATTTTTGTATACACAAATTCTACATTACCAAATTACTCAACACCGGGTATAGTATAGAAAATACACAGTTTCATTATGTACAAACTTTGGATTTTTTATGTTCTAACTAATACTTCTTTTGTCTCTCTTCTTCTGCTAAGATACGTGGTCGGCAACTGGCAAGGCAAGGTGAATGTACAGATGGAAAAGTGCTATGAACGTGGTATACACAGATACACTTATCAAGGACAACCAACAGGACAATGAAGTGATACTGCTATGCAAACTTCAGAGCTAACTGATCAATGTCAGGAGCTTCACTCGACTTAACGAATCGACCTTTCACTCGCTTTCTCGTATCGGCCCTTGCCTTTCTTGACTCATAACGTATGTGTCTATCATACCTGCTTATTCAAAGTCCATGGCATTAGTAACCGAAAAACGACATTATTGTCAGAACCTCCAAACCAACAACGAAACCAAAAGTGTTGTAGGGCACTTTAGGAAGTTTTGATTTTATCAGGATTCTTTATTACCTACTGAAGGTTTATTACCTGACTCAGTTAGGCTTGTAATTTCATTAGTCCCATTTTTTTTTTCCCCTATTGTTATTGCCGTTTAAATTATGTTAGCTTCTGTTGCATTAAAAAAATATCGGATCGCTGTAATTTGTAACAAAGGTTCAAGAAAGGAAGTGTTTGCCTTCTAGTTTTCTTCTTCTCCTTGTAGCGTAACATGGCGTTGCCTCTGTTCTGTGCCACCATCTCCATGCTCGCCTTAGATTTTGGTCCTTTTGCGGTGTCACTACTAGGAAAAGAAAGTTGTCCCAAGTCCTTGTCTGATACGGCCAAGTCGAATTCTGTTACTAATCCGACTGATTGGTTGCTTATACTTTCTCCTGTTGCTGGCGCATAATTCGACAGTGGTTGACTTGAGTGATTCTGCAATTTTTGTTTCTCGACCAACAGTGTCAATGGGCTTCAAAGTTTAAACAACATAAATTTTTTCAAGAAGACAAAGTGCCAGTGAATTTAAAATGGTAAAAGTTTAATTACAAAACATAATACCTTAATCAAACAAGATTAAGCATTGTAGTGTATGACATGTAGGAGCAGTGAGAAGGCTTACATTTTGGGAGAGAGCATCGTCAAACACGGTAGAGATCTCATACTTTGGTGTTACTAAACAAGTTTTGTTCACACCATACTCTGTTTCTGTGGCCTGCGAACCAGATTCTTCGCAATCTTCTGACTCTTTTAGATGAAAGTCCCATATCTACAAGAAAAGGCTCAAAATGAGGTTTTAGCATAGCATTTTCTTCGCTTGGATACAGTGTATATTATGGTGTATACGTGTGTTTGAGGAAACAATGAACAGGAAGGAAGTATTTGACAAGACCAGGGGGCTGCATTGCTTGACATAAAAGGAGCTTGAAATAGATTTTTTTTTTTTTTTTTGGGGCGAATTCGAACATTGACATGATCATTAGCATTTTAGATGGTATAAGAGCTTCTTTTTAATAACATTAAAAAATAAACGACGTAAATATATAGACTTTAGTTTGTTAAAATTCTTGTTTACTATTACCAAACATCTCATGGTAATTACTTGCTCGGGTTAAAAAGAGTTCAATTTCTCACAAAAACTTGTTTTTTGTTGTCTTTTAATAATTACTAATTTTATCAGGATGCTTGGTATCAATCTGGCTTTTTTTGTAGTACCTCTGATTAATTATGTGCTTTTTCTTATCAACCAACGAATTAACTAGAGTTCCTAGTACAAAAGACAAAATCATAAATTTACAGTTTTCAAGCATACCAGAGAAGGATCATAAGTGGGATTATAATCCCAAAGTAGGTCTTCTTCTTCATCAGCAACATCCGTAACACCTTTTTCAAGTTTAAGCCCCAGATCCATGGGCGGTACCAAAAGCAGGGACGTAAACTGCGTCGTTTGACCACATAGTCTACTTGGCGGCGTTTGAGGCCTCAACTCAGCCCCATCTACATCCGCGTGCAGAAGATCCCTCCTCCCCATCTCCACCAACTGCTCACACAGCTCGTTCTTAACAGAATAACCATCTTGAGTTTTGACCACTTTTTGCTCTTCCAAACAAGACCCAACAGAACACAAATCCAGTAGATTGTTGAGCCCAAGAACAGAAGCGAGGATATTAGCTGATGGGCAGCCCGAGAATTCTTGAGCTGTGGAACAGGTTGTGTGGGATTCGTCTTCCAAGTTACAATCGGTACAACCTTGGCAGAACAAAAAAAGACCATGACCATTCTTTGAGGAGGAAACCGAAGCCGGTTTGGCTCCGCAGTTGTGGCAGATCCACCACCGCGTGTGCTTGAGAGAGAGAGAGTTGGCCGAGTGGACATGGCGATCGCAGAACAGGCAGAGATTGGCCGAGTCCGCCGTGCAGTATAGCACCGCAAACTTAGAGCTGCAGAAGTCACAAAGCAAAAACACCATCTTCAATTTAGTTTAAGATAACTCCACCTATAACAAAAGCTATCGAAATATAATAATCGAGAGATTCAAAACAAGTAAGGGGAAGATTGAGACGGAAACATCGCAATCTGAGTAAATTTGTGAATAGGTCATAGTGAGTGGGGCATTTGGATTGATGTGAAGTTGTTTTGGGTCATGATAAGTATGAAGATAGATATTCTTGCAATTATTATATCTATCTTGATGAAGTTACAGACGTTAATGCTATTACTTGTTATGTGTATGGAGTATGGAGAATGGAGAATGGGTAAGTAGCTGCTCAAAGGATATGGGCAAACCAAAGACGTGAAAGGGGTCCCACAGGAATGAAAAGATGCCATAAAAGTTGATAATGTTGGCTGATCTTTTTGCCAACCTGGCGCCCAAAAGTGCATGTGAGTTGTTGGGATGGTCCCACTTATTCAATGAATGACGTGGTGTTGTGTTTTTGTTGGGCTTTAAAGGGCCTTCTGCAGAACGATCCCGGATATCGGCCTATGGAATTCTTGGAAAATGCAGATCCAATACAAAGCACAGAGATCCGTGACTGTATTAATCACACCCTTAGTTGCTCTTGCGTTTGCTACGCTCAGTTGATGTTGATTGATTTTTAAATAATCAATTAAAACTTTTGTTGACTTAGAAAAATATAAATATAAGTTATAGAAGTGTACGTCAAACCAATGTTACTTTACACTTCTTTAGAATAAATAAGTTACAAAAGTTTAGTTTAAACCGGTGTATTTTATATTATTTTAAAATGAACACGTGTTTAAGTGTATTAGTTTGAATTGAGTTTTTTAGGTTAAATTTAAGTTGAATTATTATATATTTGATTGATGACTTTTACTAAGTGGAGCTAAAAAGTATAAAAAATCTTTAAATGTGTTTGGAAAAAAAAAGTTAAAATGGAACTCATTTCATTTTTCTCAAAATTGTATATAATTTTAGGGATTTTGATGCTATCTAATAGCCTAGAATTATTGATAGTTTTAGGGTAATTTTTTGTATCCTTCACCGACAACCACGGAAGTTTTTTTTCTTCGTAGCTTCAAAGTGAGGAATAAAATGAAACTAAATACGATTTAGTGAGGAAAGAGAAATATACGAAGAGAAAAAGGAATAATTTGCTGATTGAGAGATATCGATATCAAAGAGAGGGCCGCGTCTTATGTTGAAGTTTTCATTCCAATTTGGTTATATTCATATCCTGTTTGAAAAAAAATTTTGGATAAAAATATTTAGTATTATAAGAAAAATCTTAATAAATAACTAAATAATCAAAATGTTATCCTTAACGTTTAAAATTTTATCTAAAAATTGCAAATAGTAATATTTTGTAATATTTCAAACCATTTTAAATATAATGAAAAAAATTGAATTGTTGAAAAATGGTTTAAACAAATGGAGGCTTAAGTACGTGAAGTTTTTTTTTTTTTTTTTTAATTTTGGTGAAATTAATGATGGTTGAAATCAAAAGTTCTTCAAACACCATCAAGATAGCAAAGTGACGAGATAGTGGTTGAGATATTTAAGGGCATAAGACATAAAGTCAATGGTGAGAAGCAAAAAAGTTCCTTTTTGTGTGAGTGGCAAACATTATGTTAAGGAAGTGGGACTTGGGCTTAAGAGAGGAGGTCGAGGCATCTCCAATATTGGAATGGCATGTCTGTTTCTTTTTTTGGAATCCTGTTCCCAATACAACGATGAGTAGACCGTTTGAACTATCTATGTTTGTGTCCTATGCTTTGTGCGATTTCTATTTTCCGGTGAGGTCCAAACCTTCTGGTTTCAATGCTGTGTATGGTTGCATTTAGAAGGGCACATAATTTTCTAGAAAGGAAATAAAAGGGTACGTGACAGATTCTTCTAATTAGCATGCATGCCCATGTTTTTTTAAGAAAATCGAAGGTCTAGATAGACTTTGGTAACTTGGATTGCTTGAGAGCTTTATATAGCACTAGCAATTGTATTATTTAGTTATTAATACATCCCAAAGGTTACAAAGGTTTAAATTCAGAGTCTCATACTGTGATACTATTTAAGTTTATCAATTTAATTTAAAAACTTATATTGTTAGGAAATTAGCCACTAATAATTTTATATTTTAACATGTATTAGTACCATTTTATAGATGTAAAGATATATTATTAAAAATCTAATATGAAATTATTTCTATTTAGCAAAAAATATGGAATTATCAGTGCACTAATTTTGAAATCACAAATTGCGTTGATTTTTTTTTTTTTTTGGGGGGAAATTGTATTGACCTATTTTACGTCTTTATAAACTAATAAGGCTGTCTAAGCCAGGCCACGTAGCAGGCTATAAACACCAAAGGCCAAGATCATAGCTTGCAAATTAAAACCTTTCGTTTGCACTACAAAGTAGTTTAATTGTCAAATTAATTAATCATGTCAAGTTGCTATTTTGGAAAATTCGATCTCCCTTGTTGGGTCGAAGGTCATGGGAACATTTAAATACATATTATGGGGCCCTTCTGGTATAATTAGAATATATTCCATTATGGGCGGCCAAACGATTTAACCAACTGACAATTTTAGAGGAAAATATTAAAAAGAAACTAAATCAAAAATAGAGAACTAAATTATGGATCAAGTCTCAGACAAATTGGAGAGCTAATCTACAGGCTAAGAGATAATTGGATTCTAATCCCTATTTTGAGATTGGTTATAAATAGAGCACCCGAGACTTTATATTTGTATGTGTAAGCATACATCCTCGTATGAGCTGGTGAGTTAAGATATAAGAAGAGAAGAGAAGTCTAACATGAAGATAAAGAGTCCTGTTTGGTAGCCAAGAAGGACTTGCCTGCCTCCCTCCAATATGCATTCTCATCAATATTGTACACCAATTAAAATACCCTTGTTGGGTCTCAGGTAATCACCTTGGCTAGCTCGACAAGCTCTTTTTTCTCATGCAAGACTAGGATTGTATTCTTGCTCGGCGATCCAGTCTACGCATTTGGATTTCACACGGCTGCATACAACATGGTCGGAAAAACACCTATCAAAAGAAGGTCGAGTGTCTGAATCCCGCCGACTATATTGATGTTCATAATGTGAAAGGAAGAGGTGGTCTTACATGGGGGTAAGGGTCTCCCCTCTGTGTGATAGCCAAGAATGACTTGCCTGCGTCATTCCATTTGATCAAATCAGCTAGCTAGAGCTGGTGATTGGACCCCCAGGCAGTCATCTTGGCTATTCTCACGGGCTCTTCTCTCCCATGTTAGGCCTCCTTTTCTTTTATTTTCACTCCATGTCGCATTGTTAGGTTGTGCTAGCCTTCTATTAGAAGGCTTTTCTCAGTTGCATCGCTAATTTGGATTGCAATTACTTGCTTCTTTCCAACCCAACAACCCAACAGACCACAGATATGGGAGGATGAATTCATTTGAACCGTTAAATTTAGAAATTACACCGCATTTTATATATTCATAAGGATGAATTTGAAATAGAGTAGTTTTTTTTTTTAAATAATTTAGCAATACCATAATTACATTGAAATTATTATAGTGGTTTTCAGGTTTTATATTACAAAACTATTTGGTAGTTATTATAATCCAATATATTTTTGGTATTTGTAAAATTTTCTATTTCTTTTTTGTTATATTTTAACGTTGCTTGCAATACATTTAATTGACCCCTGAATTAGTGCATAGTTTTCAAAAAAAAAAAAAAACATGTTTAATTTTCTGTAACAAATACAAACACAAAATTAATAAATGTTTAATATTTTTAAAAATTATAAAATGAATTTTAAAGTATAAGGTTTTTTTTAAATTTTTTTATGTCTTCTGTTCGTTAAATAATACAAAACTAAATAAAATCTCAAATTTTCCACTATCAATATATTGACGATTATTTATTATTTGAAGACAATAGTCATATGTTTCTTCTAGTAAAAAAAAAGAAAAAAAAGGTCATACAATAAGGGAATTCTATAGTGGGAATGCTCACCCTTTCCCCATTATTCGAAATAAATCCAATGGTCCATATTTAATCTACGAAGAGTTTTAAAAAGTTACCATAAACCTTATCATACTCAATCACAACTAAAAAAATTATAAAAATAAAAAAAACCCTCTGAATTTGAAACACAATTAAAAAAAAAAAAGATTTTGGTGCAACTCCCACCAGCAACCACTGCTTCTATCAAGTTCATGACTTGCCTGTGTGAAGCTGGCCCATCCTACGAGAACTCTTTTCAGCCTGATCATTCTCAAATAACTCTTTCTCAAGAATCTGATCATACATTTTGGCTATAGAACTGTCGTTAGACTTTGGTGTCGACGTGTTGAATAGATTGTCGTAAAATCTCTATCCGATCTACTTATTTGACCTCACAGATATAGAAATCCTCGCATATATCAAAATCATGAAAAGGCAAAACCAAAGTCCAAAAGGTCCTCCTTGCTTCACCATTAATGTTAGAAATCTAGGTGTTACTTCACCATTAACTCAAATTAAAAAAAAAAAATTGTGTTTTGAATAAATGGAAATCCTCCTTGATTCCCTCCTCTTTGTTTCACCATTAACGCTGGTACGCCCTCTTTTGCCCTTGACCTCTTCCCCTTCCTTGTCTCTCCCTCCGTTAGGTCGAAACCTAGCTTGCCCACCCACTTCACAAGTTCCTTTGCATATGGTGGTAAGATCTCCTCGATCGTGGTCTTACTTCAAGAGATCTTCTCAACCATAGTCTCGTACTTGAATCTCATGTAGGCACGAACTCCTTGTCATTAGAGGGTTGCTAACCTCCTAGTAGTTCAGCTACCTCTCGTAGGCCCAATCCACTAATCGGCCAATGAGAAGTTTTGGTCTTGTTGATAGTAACAGTGATAAGGTTGGGATTTCTTTAAAAAAATTTTCAAATATTTTACAATAATAATCAAGTGTGACTGATTTTATAATTTTTTAATGTTTAGTTTTAATCTAGATCGTTACAAATCAATCTAACTGTTCAAAAATTTGTCCTACTAAGAGAGAATGTTACGGTGTTTCTGATATTTTTTTGAAAAGGAGACAAGCTATTTTTCTTACTTAAAAGGAAATAAAAAAAAAAAAGGACTTTGATGCAAAATTTCGAACGCTAACCCTAGTAGTACTTCCTTCCACGTTTTCAACCTGGCAAGCAAAAAAAAAAAAAAAAAAATTGCATTTTCTTCTTGTCCCAGCATATAAATAAGACCCCCATAATCGGTAGTCCCAAACCGAACGGAACGACATTTTTCCGAATCAAAAAAGAAACGACGACCTCCAAATGGCGAATCCAATGTCGCAGCCTCTGATCTGCGGACTCCTAGCTCTGTTCACGGTTTCGTTGGCTCTCGGCGCCTCCGACGACGTCCCCTTCATCGTCGCCTACAAGAAGGCCTCCCTCACCAGACTCAAGTCCGGCTCCGAGCGCGTCTCCGTCTCCATTGACATCTACAACCAAGGATCTCTGTATGTCTCACCTCAATTTCACCTTTTTCCCTCTCTCTCTGTTTAGATCCAGCTTTTAATCTCTGTTTTAGATCCCTTTTGCATGCGTGATTTGATTCATGTTGTTTGGATATGCGTAGGATTAGGGTTTGCGATGGTAAATTTATTTAAATTCTTGTCTAGAATTGGAAAAAATTCAGCTCGAAAGTTACGCAAATTTTTTTTTTAAATATTGAGATATAGAACAATATAATAGAATTTTATCCTTTTTTTTTATATATATATCGGAAGTTTATTTATTGTGATTAAAGTTTAATCAGTGTCTTCGATACAATTGTTCACAAGAATTCTTTCCAAAGATGGAAAGATGTCTTTTGATTTTGGTTGAATTTGTGCATTCAATAAAGGCTGATATAAAAAGTTTTTTTTATTTTTTTTTTTGACCTTTGTAAATGTGAATACTCATCGTATCAGAAACAAAATTTTTATTTTGGTATTTTGACAATTGATCTGTACACACACAGTGATGTAACGATTAAAGTGAGATTTATGCTTGAACATAAGAAAAACAATACCGTGCATGCTTTGAATCTAAGAGCTAGTTTGGTAGTAAGGAATAGGATTTTGGGACGTTAATTTTAGTAGAAAGACAACGCATTTATTTTTTCATTGAATTGAAGTTTCTGTCATGTAATGTTCATGAAAATATATTCGCCTCCAAAGGCTTATATGCTTGTATGTTCTGCGCCTTAATCCAAGTGTTACGTGCTAGACTTTGTTATAACTCTGATTGAAGTGATTGTGAATGTGAAAGGGTTTACGGAAGGGATAATGAGAATAAGCACAGAGTATGTGGTTTATATGTTGTGTATGCCTGAATCCAAGTGTTGGGTGCTATACCTTTCTGGTTTGCTTCTAACGTTTGCATAATTTTATGGTCTACTAACTAATTAACTTATTCCTTGTTTCTTTACTTGTAACTGATTTTTTCCACTTTATATATGCACATATTATTTTAAGGATTTTTTACTCTTCTCTATAACCAACTGCTTATCTTTTGCCATATACTTTTTCAGGACTGCGTATGATGTAAGTTTGAATGACGATAGCTGGCCCCAGGAACTCTTTAACGTAGTCAGCGGTAACCTTTCAAAGTCATGGGAAAGGCTTGATGCGTGAGTCCCACCTAGCTGTTACGGTATTTTTTAACCTTGCATTGTGTTAATTGGATTTTCATAGCCTTACTGTTCTCTCTCTCTCTCTCTCTCTCATGATAATTATACAGTGGTGGCATTGTATCCCATTCTTTTGAATTGGAAGCCAAAGCCAAAGGAATTTTCAACGGTGCACCAGCTCTCATCACGTTCCGCATTCCCACAAAGGCTGCTTTTCAGGTGGGACGTTTGCAATCTTCGCCTTTTATTTCTGTTTTCCTCACCCATTTTGAGATTTTATTTTCCTCTAACAACTGTATTTGTCATCAGGAGGCGTATTCAACTCCAATCCTGCCTCTAGACATTCTTGCAGACAGGCCTCCTGAGAAGAAGTTTGAGTGGGTGAGTTTTTACTCAAACTTACACTGTAGCTGTTTTATGCGCTCTGATTTTGAACAATTCCCCTTTTAACTGAATCCTTTCTTTTTCTTTTGTTTTGTTGGAATCATCTTCGAATGGGCCCAAATTTCCACAGGTTAAGGTATGTGACTTGCTCTTGTGCATTGAAATGTTTAAGATTATGAAAGTTCATTGGACATCCTAGGTGACATTTGATTTTATATTCTGCCTTCTGGGCCAATTTGGCTCTCTTTGGAGCACAGTGCAGTTTAGAATTGGTAATAAACTTACATAATAATGATATGCGGTTTTCTAAATAAAGCATTTCGGTTCTGTTCTAAGGATTGACCTTTTTCATTTTGCAGAGGCTGTTGGCTAAATATGGGTCTCTGATTTCTGTAATCACCATTGTGGTTCTGTTTGTGTACCTGGTTGCCACTCCTTCCAAATCCAGTGCTGCAAAGGGAAGCAAGAAGAAGCGCTAATTGTCAAGTATGACAATCGAATGGCGTCGCAATTCACATCTCGAGGCAGCGGCATGGCTTTCTGTGCCTGTTAAATTTGTATGCTGTGTTAGTGACCTATGATCCTTTGTTAGAGACATTATGAGAATAGTTGTTGATGATGCTAGGCCCAGGCATTACTTGAAACAGGTATTGGTACATCCGGAGTCAGTGACTTACTATCAATTTTGAAAGAGACATTATAATTTGCATCTGATTTTTAAAATTTCAATACTCGGATGAGAAGTGGGATTCATGTTACCATCATACCACGTGCGGTTAAGTTATGGATTTGATTTTTCTAGAAAAAACAAGTTATGGATAATGAGTTTGTTAACTTAAGGATTCCTTAACGATATGTGAGGTGGGATAGGAGGGATAGAAATAGAAAGGGAAGAAATGTATGTCACTTGGGCGAGGAAAGTATAGTTCTTTCTCTTGTTAAATTTTGGTATGGATTCCCTGTGCCATTCACTCCATGTTAGTCCAATGGAAGATTAAAACTGGGGTTCTATGAATAATTTGAAATGCTTTACCCAATACATTTCCTCTGGTTCGGTTTTACTAACCGTGTGTGTGAGCTTTCTTGGGGTATTGGTTTTCTCTGCTGTTCCTTTTTCACTGCCTAGAAAGCCTAAGCAACGAGCCTACTTGGAAGGTCGATTGGAGGAAAAGGGTAGGTAAAAAAATTAGTGGTCTGGACTGGAGTTTCACGGAAAGGGATTTAGGGGATAGGTGGAAAAAGGAGAAATAGAGGACCAAGTTGAAACAGTTGAAAAGAGGGGACTCAGGAATAAGAAGAGAGTGGAAAAAAGTTTGTCATGTATATAAGTGAACAATGAATACGGATGAGCATAAGAATCTATAGATTTGAAGGTGCTAAAAAAAAAAAAAGAGAGGTGATGGATTATGGAATCAGGAATTTCTTCGATACGTAAACGAAGCTGAAAAATCAAAGTTAAGAGTAAAAAAAAAAAAATTAATTCTTTTTTTATTATTTTTTTTGCTGGGATTTTATTTATTTGTTTGTTTGTGTTTGGGTATGAAAGCAAGAACGACAAAGACAAAAAAAAAAAATGAAGGTGGGGTGGGCGGTTGTGTGGTGGGGGAAGGAAGGAAAAAAATGCAGAAATCATAAGTAAAACAAACCTTTAAAGTGTTTAATATGGAGATTGATTTTTTAATTTTCTTTGTTTTTATTCATATAACAGACATTTACAGTTTGTTTAGAAGAGAGGTTTGTTTTTGAAAAATGAAAAATTTTTAAATATGAAAAGTAAAAAATTGTTTAGAATTTCTTTTAAAAGTGAAAAATTGTTTAGATGGATGAAAATTTTTTATTTTTAAAGAGTTTTTTTTAATTTTTTAAAAATAAAAAATTTTAGATGTTTAAATACGAAAATTTAAAAATATTTATTTTTTTTAAAATGAAAAATTTTTCATTTTTTAAAATTGGAGGTGTCAAACAAATGGAGGGTTAGTTGTTAGCCGATGCGTGTTGGGGCCTTCGTTTCAATGTTCGAAGTGTCGTTTTTATTCTTTTGTTACTTGATTCTTGCATCTGTCTCTTTAGCTTTAAATGGATAAATAGATAAAATCTTGCATCCATAAGATACTACGTTCACAACTCAAAAAAAAAAAAAAAAGGGGTCAATTTAGTGATTTACCATTGAGCCCCCCCAATTACTTTAATTTTCACTTATTTTTTTTTCCCTTTTTTCGGGAAAGTAGAATATAGCAGGTTGGTACACCGTTTCTTTACAAGCACAGCCCCTTTTAAGTATTGGGACATGTCCCTCCATCTGACACAAAACTTATTTAAGTAGTGGGTTAATTACATAATAATGCTAGTTAAATGTTATATTTCAATTTGTCCTTCTATTTATAAGAGCTAAAAATAGACTAACCAAAAAGTATAATATAATTATGTAATTAACCCTTTTTAGTATTTTATTTTGAGGCGATTTCCGGGTCCTACAAGGGACTAGCTATCCATTATTTACGTATGTTGTATCCTATGTTTTGGTTTTCTTCGATTTGGTGCTACCATTTGGAAAATCCAAATGAAGTATCTTGTCATTTAAAAAAAAAAAAAATTCATATGCTACCTTTTATGATAACAAATTACCTTCTATGCCTTTTATCATAAAATCTAATAATAAAAGGGAAAAACTAACACATTTGTTGTAATTTAAAAAACCATAAAGCGTAGATATTCAAAAACAAAGGGAGCAAATATGGCTAGATCGACGGAATCATCATTTTATGTCCTAAAAATGAACTTAGGGTACTCATGTGATATTTTCTAGAATGTCAGGATATTAGGACAAGATTTTCTAAATATCAATGTACCAATTTGAGAAATAGTAAAAATATAAGGTATCAAAATAATATTTCCTCTTTCTTTTATAAATAGTTCTAATGAGAGATCCAAGGGTCTTTGAACAATTCTAGAGCTGATCTAAGGTTGTATTTTCCGAAGTACTTTAACTAAGATAGTGTTTAAATATCATATTATATTCAAATATAATATTTTTGGTGAAAGAAGAAGTGCTCAAATACAATACCATACTTATTGTATTTGACAAAAAAAAAAAAAAAAAAAACACAAGAGAAATCATAATGAAAAGCAGCTTTATGAAAAATACTTTCTTGTCTCCTTGTTCGAGCTAAACCAAAAAAGAAGAAGAAGAAGAGGAACAAGAATAATAATAATAATAATAATAATAATAAGAAAGCTCATGATCTTTCCCCTTCCGCAAGTCTTTTTGGAGTTCATCAGGTCATTCTCTTCTTCAGTTTCAACTTTATTATGATTAATTCCCTTTTTTATATTTTTATATATATATTTTTGGTTTATTTGAAACCTTGACGGAACTTATTTTTCCACTTGTGGGTAAAAATAAAAAATAAAAAATAAAAAGGATAAGTATTCTTGCTTCACAAGGGTTATATATAAAACAAAATTCCTTTCAAGTTTTGCTGAAATGTGGAGAGTTTCTTTGCTCTTGCTCCTGATATTGTAGTTAACTTGCTCAACAAGTTATTTGCCCTTTTTTTTTTTCCTCATTAGTCTGTGTTAGAATAAGCTATGAATCCTCAGATATTCTCTAGTGTTTAAGTATAAAAATGAATGATATTTCTAGCATTTCCCCCCTCACGAGTAAGGAAGAAAAGACCTAATTTAACAAGGTTTTTTTGGGTCATTGTTCTCTCCGAGTAAGATTATTTAATAATTTAATTATTTTTCAAGTTTACGTCGGTTTCTGAGTATGCCTTCATATTATTAAAGTTGCTATTATCACCATATTGGTTTTAGTTTTTGAATTCTTAGTTAAATTTCCTTAATATAGACTAAGAGAACATGGCCAACGCTGTGAACACTACCAACACTGAGAATGTGCGATTGTTGTCCCCCGAAGACATTGACTTTTTGAGGCAGAAATTCAGCATCCCCGGGGGGATGAAGCCGCAAATCCCCTCGCAGGGGAAAAAGCGATGCCGTCCCAGTCCAGGGGAGATTTGTTTGCACACATATGCATTTGACTGCGGCCGACGGTTACCCTTTCACCCCTTCATCAGGACAGTGCTGACGCATTTTGGCCTCGCCCCGTCTCAACCGAGTCTGAATGTGTGGAGGCACATGGTCGATGCTGTCATGTTGTGGCGTATCTGCAGCAGGGAAAAGGGCCACATCACATTGGAAGAATTCAATATCTGCTATAAGTTCAGTTACAACACTTTTTTTTTTCGTGGACGGCCCTTCCGCCTTGGGACAGCTGCAGTCCCGATCGACTTCTTTCGGCGTAGAGCTCGGACTTAGGGAGTCGAACGTGTTTGGTTGAGTTATCTCAGTGGAAGACGGAGGCTCACTTTTGGTCATCACGTTAGTCAATGGAAACAAGTGGCTAGTCTCACAGCTCATTCGTACGATCTGAATGGGACGGTTTATGGTTGTACAAGACGAGGTATAAAAGGTAGCTTTGCAATCGACAAAGCAACGTTCTCTATTTATAGACTTTAGTAAGCCTTGTGCTTCACCCAAGCACAAGTTGGCGCGTGCTCGGTTTGTGCACGGTAGTTTCCCGCCATGATTTGTTATTAATGATGTCAGTCACGGTTTATTATCTCAAACTAAGTAAATTAGTGCCCTTTAGTCAACTCTGACTATATCATGACTGCTGGCGAAGCATTGAGGAACCGGCTCTGACAATAGACCAAAATTCTTCGTCTCAATCTTACTAACGCAATGTCGTAATTTTTCAATACACCCTAGGGAAAAGTACAAGTAAAATTAACTACAAAACTCATCCAAATTCGGAATTTTGTTGGACATAGTTTTAAATGGTTACGGCTTCATGGGGCAGCACCCGAAGAACCATCACAATATCTAGATAAAAGTTGGATAATTTTTACTTTAAAAGAATATAAATTTTTTTCTTACAGCCTGGAAAAAAAAAAGTTGTACTTTGTAATACTAGTTAACAAGTTTTAATTATTATGTAGGGTTTTCATAATTTTGAAAGCAATGTGTAATTTGTTATTGAATTGTAGCTCAAAGTTAGTCTTATGACACAACATAAAAGCATTTAGCTAATGATGCGTTGAATGTTGTTTGTAATTTTTTAATAAAAAACTAAATTGGACTTTTATTTATTTTATTCCACTATTGTTCATTTTACAGATGCATCTTTTAACCAATAAATAAAATATTTACATGTACCAAAATTTCAATTGTTCATAATCATAAAGTAAATATATCTATTTAAATAGAAAAAAATCTTTAATAAAAAATTGGAAAGACAAGTAGATAAATATACTGGATGGGAAAAATCTTGAAATATTGGTTATGATACCAAAACATATGCATAAGCTAAGTACTATGTTGGGGGATATTTTAAGAAATAATTTTAGTTAGAGTGCACTATCAATTTTCAAAAAGTTTTGTTGGTTTTTTTTGTGGGGGGTGGGGTGGGGTGGGGGTTGGTGGCGGGGATATGGCCCACATCATATTTCCCATATTTTTCCAATTTATACTGTATTTTTTTTTATCGGTTTTTGTTCTTTGCTGCAACAGCAACTACAAAACACAACTAGAGTGGGAGTGATGGGGACACGTGGTAGCTAGAGATTGGGCAGCGGAGCCAGTGGGCCAGCTAGCGTGTTGGGAGTAGATTAGTAGGCATCAGAACACTGGTACATATGTGGAAACTCGCACACCTGATCAGCCCTCTTTTGCGCTTTTAAACTTAATCGAAAATTTAATTTTTTTCAAATCTTCGAAGTTTTTCGTATTATACATTCAAAGAGATGTTAGTTTATTTCCTAATATCATATGTATGCCAAAAAAAAAAAAAGGGTGGTTCAAATCATTTATCCTATTGCAATTGCATAACGAAATATAATTAGGTCTAGTTTATGGAGTAGAATTTACACCGAGAAAAGGTGTAATAATTCACAAAATATTGGATAAAACTTTTTGGAGATTGATCAGTTGAATTTCAAACCTTGACCAGGCTAAATGCTAAACACAACTAACTGCAAATCGTCGATTTATTATAATCATAATTGGGTATTTAATTTGGTTTCTTACTTATTCAAACCTCTGATGAAAATATATTAAGAGAGGAAGACATTTAAAATATATTTCATTTATTTTAAAATGATTAATAATATATTTGATTTTTTTTGTTAAATATTTGCTATACTGTTCTCTTGATAACATTATCTATGATGTGAAAATGGATAATGTCTTGAATTATTTGTTTAGTAAAAAATTTATTATTCACATGCAGTAAATAATCATTTTCTTAATATTGGCTACCTAATGGACCTTTAAGATAGTGCAATTAAAAGGTTAAACGGATTTTAATCTTGAGTTGATTATGGATATCATATGAGGGTATTACATATATGACAAGGTTATTGAACTATGTCTATACACTGACTTATGTAATATGGTAATTATTTGGATAATTAATTTAAATATCTAGATAATCTTATTTGAATAAATTTTTTAAAATAAATATGGTAATTATCCTATTTATATTTGATTTAAACAAAATCTTATCCTTGTCCACACATGGTAGGCATTTTCCACTGAGATAAAATAATAAAAAAAAATTTCTCCTTATTGATTTTATTTAAATAATTATTACATTATTGTTTAATTTAAATAAAATTGTCATAATTTTTATTTTGAATTTAAATTCTCCTTATGAAACATTATCCATACAAATAAAATCACAAGATAAATAGATATTGAAATTTGAATCAAGTTTTGAGTCTCCTATACCTAATGGTGGTCAAATTTTGGGGCCTCCTAGGGTAGATAAAAATCCCTAATTATAGTGGGAGTATGAAAAATCTTTTTCTAATGTCTTATTCAAATT
The DNA here is from genome assembly GCA_035233585.1 of Antiaris toxicaria. Classification (NCBI taxonomy): domain Eukaryota; kingdom Viridiplantae; phylum Streptophyta; class Magnoliopsida; order Rosales; family Moraceae; genus Antiaris; species Antiaris toxicaria. The sequence goes on from CP141157.1 coordinate 55,404,711, forward strand.
TGAATTCCTCCTAGTCCATTCATTATAAATACGACCATAAGAGCTCCTATTTTGTTCTGAATACAAACTCTAAGATGAGCAAGCTTATTATTATTCTCCCATTATATAGTAATAATAAGCTACAAGAGTCCTGAGTGGTTGGAAAGAAAAAGCTACACATGAATATCAATTGAGAGACCGAGTAACTATACATTCTACCATTCAGGAGTTGGAGAATAGTAAATAAAGCTAATTGGTTGAAGCTTTATCGGTTACCTTCTCTAGCATTCCTGTCACCCTCATAAAGGTATGTAGATTGTTAAATAATTTATTATATATGACAACCTGAGTTAGTACGATCTTAAGAAAAATTTTAAAATTTCACTGTGTAAAAACCCAATTTTTCCAAACCACAACAATTTTTAATGGTTTGTTGCTAACCAAATCTTCATCATCTCGAACCGAGAAATAGTAACTGGTCTAGTGATTTAAACAACATAGAGGACACTATCATAGGTACTAACAACAAAGAAATCCGATTAGTCAATCTATAAATTCAACCTTGTACACATGATCAGGCTGCCCTTATGATTATATTACGGAACAATAAGTAGAGTGTTGTTAAACATGATTTCATAGAAATCAGTTGTTTCAAATTCGAATACCTAACCTGTGTGAAAATTGTATTTTATCGTAAAAGGCCATTAAATCTTAAAACGGATAATAAATTTTTGTAAATGCTCATTCGATAGTTAAACAAATTACGGGGAAAACACCGATTTACCATTAAATAACTGGTCATTCCATTTGTTCGTGATCCCAATGGCTTAGGGGGCGTTTGGTAAAGATATTGCATTTTGATTGTATTTGAATGTAATTTGTTTTTTTAGTATTGTATTTGGTTGAAAAGTATTTGTTTTGTATTTAAATGAAATGTGTGTTTAGATGAAAAGTATTTTAAAGTTGAAAAGTTGATGTGATTGGTAAAAGTAGAGATAAATAGTAGAGTTAAAAAGTTGGTGTGATTGTTTTAAAAAAATTATTAAATAGTAATTGTTTTCGTAACACTGTTGAAAAAAATTGTATTTGAATGTAAAATTTTACGTTTGGTGTAAAATTGCATTATGTTTGAATATAATTAAAATACAAATGTTTTACCAAACGTCCCCTTAAAATTTTTTATAGGCATTTTTTGTAGCTACAGTATGCAACTTGTTGCAAAGTTGCATGTGCACCTAAGCACCTTGAAGTTACAAATGTATAAACATGTGAAGTGTCAATTTTCTATAACAAATCAAAATTATTTAAGGTTATGATTTAAATTACTATAGATTTATAAATTCAAGTTATACGTTCTCATAAATTAAACTTCCTGATGCAAATTGCAAATAAATAAAAATTTTTATCTGATATCTTTATTAATTTATTACTTTCCCATTTGGAATCAGCTACAAAATTACTGTAGCAGGAAAGTGATCTGAAACATTTTCCACACGAGTGGATACGCATCAACTCAAGTTATTGCATGATATAGCAGGGTACTCCATTATGGAATCTGACATAACTGATCAAGCCACGATTGCACTCTGTCAACTCCACTAGCAGATAAGTTTAGACTGGCGGATATAGTAGTTCAATTTAGAGTCAACACAATTTTTACGAAATGGTCGATTGTAACAAATTCAATGAAGCAACCTACCAAGTCTTGATCAAGTACAAAAAGCTGGCAATGACGCTTACAGTAACTCAAATAAACTTAATCGATTTGGACCTGAATACAAAACCCACCCGAACAGCCGTACACGTGTTCATAAGCATTTATTCAATGAGTGCTTGCTAGGGTCAGCTATGTAGAAGTTTCTATAATGATAGATGCAGTCCCACCTGAGCCTCAAAAGGCTCAAGGGACGTGAAAAAATTGACGCAGCACGTACAGCAATATAGTCCACATTATTTACGATTCTCTTTCTTGTGTTGGAAACAATGTAAGATGATTGGTCAGTTGGTTCCGAGCAGAGCGGAGCTTCGTCGCCATGCCATTGAAAGACCATTGACGAGCTAGAGTGGGAGGAGATATATCCAAAGCCACTTGACGCGCTGCCTTCGGACCCTCTAGTATGCATCAACAAGCTGATTTCGGCACATAACCGGCTTTTTGATTGTGAGGCTGAGCTATGTCTAAGGAACCACGCCTTTTCTGAGGACAAGAAAGTGCTGGAAACAAAGATCGACGTACTTTTTGCAGAAATAGAGCTCATGCGACGGGACACCGAAAACCAGACTGTGCAGAAAACAGCCATCCATCTCGAACCTCTCGCGAAATACGAGCTTTTCAAGGAGACAATTTCTGGACTCAAATCAGAGTGCTTGGCCAAGTACTTGGAGACACTGGAGCTACGGTATTCAACTAAGCTACCCAAAGTTTGGGGACCAACTCTTGAGATTCCTGGAGGGAGCTGTTCAGGAGGGGCTGGACCCAGCTCTGCACCAGTTTTCAAGTCCAACTAGCAGTAGTTGTGGATCCTAATGTGGTTTAACACGTATGTTAAGCCTATATGTTACTTTATTATAGTATTGTTGTCCATTTGTTTGGCTAGGTCAACGTCGCGTAGTGTTAACCGGACCTGGTGACGACTTTGTTCTGTTAGCACACATGGGTACTGAAGTCGTCCCGTCCTTTTTGTTGTCTTTCGATTATCTATCTACGTGGTTATAATAAAAGCTTACTTATCTGAAAACTCATATATTTTAAATGCATAAACCATACACTAATGTATCTATCACATAATAATATGAATAACCTGTAGGCTGTTGAAAATAATGGCTAGATTTGATGAAGAATAGGTTTAATAAGATGATAAAAACTAAAAAGACATTAACAGTAGGTCAGATAATGTACTGACAATACACTCATAACATTTTGGTCAATGATTTTTGTTAGTTCAATTGTTGAAGATATGCCTCGGGATAATCTGGCTGTAGGGGGTTTGTATTAAATGGAAATCAATTTTGTACGTTAATTGATCGCACTAACTACAGTAGAGTAAATGAAACTCAGACTAATGTTATAAATGCTAAAAGTGAGAAAGATGTTTTAATGTATGTCATTTATTTTTGAATTGATTAATAATATATATTGAAGATTATTTATTATATTATTATATGTCCTTATTTTATTTACACGTTAAATTAAATACAAACAAATATAACTCACTAACTACTTATATTAAATTATTAGAATGTTATATACAATGATCTTTTATATGCAAGAAGATAATATTCTAAAGTAAGTAGTTTAAATCTATAGTCTGTAATCTATGAGGTTAGAGTGATCATCTAACTCATGTTAAGACTATTATGTTGTTTAAAGCCAATTAGGGAGATTGTATGACTGTCTAGAGCAAGTTGACTCTTGAGTAGAGACATAGATATGTTGTCCTTTGGTGGTGGTGTATTAGACTTGGATTAAAGTATAATTAATTTACGTAGTTCGCCTGAGTAAATTAATTCACTTTTGATATTCATTATACAATAACTTTAATCCTAATTAAGTAAATAGCTTTATGTGTATAACTTGTTTACTTTAATTTTCCAAAGGCTAAGACATTATTGAAGTAGTATACTATTAGACTGATTTGTTTGGTACATGAACTATATTCGACGAAGGGTTTGCTTATAGATATAGAATCATAACTCTCATAAAGAGTAAAGATTTTCCTCTTAAAGATATTATAAATGATGTGAAAATAGGTAAGGCCTTGAGTCGTTTGTTTCCCAAATAATTTAGTATTCATATACTGTGAATAATAATTTTCCTATTAGATGTATAATAGAACTTTGAGATAGCATGATCAATAGGATGAATAGGCTTTGACTTTAGGTTGATCATGGATATCATATGAGGGTGTTGCATATATAACAAGGTCATTGGACTGTGATTATTCACTGGCTTACTTAATGCGGCATATAATTGGGAGTGTAATTTTAGCTTTATAGTGGTGCGACTCGGAAACTAATAATTATGTGATTGGTTCTTTTGGTAAAAAATGGTTAACTACATAGATTATTAGAGCCTATATTATATATGTCTAATTGGTCCCTTTACTAACTCCTCGTAATTCCTTAATGGATGGTAATTGATTGGAGTATTTTTTGTGATTTGAATTCTTGGATTTAGTGAAAAGAAAATATGGATCACCTCTTATTGGGTGTAAGTGTTTTCTATGATTGAGAGTAAAATGAGAATTTTGTTTTATTTAATTAATAAGATAAATATTTAATTTTTATAAATATTTATTTGGAAGATAAAATTTGAAATTTAAACTAATTGTATCTATCTTTTGAGATAGAAATGAGATTGATTTGAATTTTGAAAAGATATGGATAAATTAATTATTTGAATAATTAATTTAAATATCTAGATAATTTTATTGAAATAAATGTTTTAAATTAAATATGAAAATTATTATGTTTGAATTTGAATTGAATAAAATCATGTTCTTTTGTGCTTGAAAGGTGGCGTATTCTTTAAGGATAAGGAAGGAAAAGATATTCTCCTAATTTGATTTTATTTTGAATGATTATTACATAATTATTTAATTCAAGTAAAGTTACTATAATTTTGTTTTGAATTTAAATGGAGTTATAGAACATTATTCATGTAGATAAAATAAAAAGGGATTTGTAGAGATTGAAATCTGAAAAATAAATTTTTGATTTTTCCTAGCCTTATGGTAGGCTTTTTTTGGGAGGGATGAGAAAATCGCTAATATCAAGGGGAAGAGAAAAAAAAAAATGTTTTCAAGAGTACTATTCAAATTTAAAAATCATCTAGTCTATTCATTATAAATAGGATTTTTGTGGCTCTTATTTTTCTCAAATTACAGATTCTTAGATGAGTGAATTTATTATTATAACTCACTCATAATTATAAATTTTTTTAGAGATCTAGATGGGTGAAAGGAGACAGGCTATACTGAATATAAATTGAGGAACTGAATGCCTATACACTCTACCGTCCGAGAATTAGAGAATAATAAAAAAGACTAGTCAGTTGAAGTTTTCTTGGTCACATCCTCCGACGTTCTTGGTATTTTTCTTACAAGTTAGTTATATTATTAGATAATTTATTATATATGATAAAACAAACTGGTGTGATCTTTAAAAATTGTTTAAAATTTTACTGTGCATGTTTTTTGATTTTCTTACAAGCAACTTGCCACGAGTAAATGGCTAAAATGACGTAGGCCTGGCTAAAATGAACTCGCCTGGCGTGCATTGCACCGTCAAAACGGAGACGAAAACCAGGGAAATAGATGCCATAAATTATAAATAAATAAGTGCAAGTGGTTGCAACTCCACTAACTGCATTTATTACTCCACAATGAATGGCGATTCAAGTAGGTTAAGAAGAGAAAACCAGAAAATCGTTTATATATTTGTGATGCACAATTGTATAAGTGATGAAAACTTTTATACGAATCCATCTCGAAATTAATTTTTACCTCTTGAAGTCATAAATAAAAAAATAGACAGTATAGTGGGGAAAAAAGGCTCTTAGGCAATTACAGTAGTTAGGACAACTTTAGATAATACAGATTCAATGGCTTTGTCACGTTGTTTTCATGACAAAATAAGTAAAAACCATATATCCGAGCAAATTATAATTAATTGTCTGGATGGTATTTTTGGTTTTTGTCGGTTATATATCCCTAGCAGGTATTTTTGGTGGGATTTTTCTCACTTTTTACAGTTAAATATTTTTGTCCACAAAGGCACCACGACAGAGCATGAACACTGTTGCAAACACGTCTTTCTCATATACGGTCCAATTTTTACATGTATAATTAAAAATTGACTTAAACCACTTGAAGTGCATCGGAAACATGGAAGATTGAATACTATTACGGTTGACTTGTTGTGACCCTCAAGCTGGAGTAGAAAAAATCGTTGCTACACAGAGTACTCAAGTAAATATTTTGTAGTCTTAAATTTGACTATGACCTTGTCATCATCATGAAATGGCAGAGTAATTACTACAAACTGCAGATATCTAGGTGTGTTATATTTTCCAACTCCATCTACTCGGAGTAACTAGTTGTTTCAGTCTATTTATAGCCAAACAGGGCTTGGTTAGTAAGTTGCATGAGGTTAGGGAAGATACATAGCTGACCTTGTGCACTCTCGTCCAAAGCTATAAGCAGATTATTTTTCCAAGCTCGTGTCTGGGGTTACTGCTTTCCTGCAATATCACCGACATGGAAGCGAGCAAGGTAAGTAAATATGTTACTCTTGTCAAAGTAGCTTCGCTTCGTCCCCATTTTCTCTTTTCAACATATGTGTCACTGTTGATAATTACTGTTGGCTGGCTCAGGAGCTCGGAAATGGATTTTATACCTTCATATTGTTTCTATTTTCGATAACTTTTATAGAACATTTCGGGCTAAAAAGAATGTTACAAGATAGAAATAAACCCGGTTTATCTGTACCTGATATCAGGTTGAACCAATGACAACTGACAGTGTAGAAGGAGGACGAGTTGATGATTCGGGGAAAGTAGATATCAACATAGGGACAAGTTCAGAGATAATAACTACGTTTGCTGAGCCGGCAACAAGTGCAGGAGGAACAGCTGCACCCTTCGCACTTTTTGGCTTTTCCTACTGACTACAGTAGGGCACGTGGAAAGGCTGTCGTTTTCGTTAAAAAAACACATACGTAGATTAATTACTTTTATTATTATTAAAAATAATTACAATAGCAAGATACTAATATCACTAGAATATCAGATTACAAAAATTTATTTCTAACACTTATAAATGACACTAGCATATAAGGACATTTCTTTTTGACCACGCTTGAACACACTTACTTTTTTGGACTCACATTGCCACACACCGAAACCATTAAGTCTCTATTTATAGGCAACCAAAGGCAGTTGCTCATTTGTTACTAGAAACTTCTATAATTTTCTTCTATATTTTATAAGTATAATAAATCTTCTAAAAAGTTCTAGAAAACTCATGAAACTTCTAAACTTTTGAAGAGATTTCTAGGGTCTTCCAAAGTCTTCCAAAGGTTTTAGAGAGCTTTGGAGAAATCTAGAACTTACCAAGATATTTTAGAGTATTATAAACTTATCGACAATATCTTGAAACCTTCTAGAATATTAATACTTTTTCTAAAAAATCTTGATTCTGGCCTTTAGGATATTCTAGAGAATTCTCAAAAGTCGATGATGATTCTCAACAGTCCCCCTCAGCACCGACTCTCATTGATGTTCTTGTTTTCATGTTGAGTTGATCTCTGAGCTTCTAAAATTGTGTAGAATTGAGCCCTTTACTAATCAAGTTTGCCACTTAATCATCTGTCCTAACATGACACATCTCTAGCTCCTCTCGCAAGACTTTTTTTGCCATAGCTGCATTTGCATATTTGGGATTTGGCTTTTATACTCTAGTCAATCTCCTAAGCTGTGTCTGTGGACTTGTTACTTTTTCTTCACTTGGCTCAAACTTTTTTACTGGTCTTTGGTAAACACTAGTTTGCCAAGGACTTTCTATCATTATCCGATTTTCATTATCTTCATCTTCTAACTCCTTTTCAGGATTTGGTCCTACCTCAATAATTTGCTTTCCTATTTTCTGTTGAAGCTGATCCCTGATCTTTTTAGAATCTGGCGTATCCCATGAAAATACATCAATCCGCCTCTTTTTTTTAATCAAACTTCATGCATAATTGGTTCGGCATAAACATATAGCATATATAATTGAACACTCAAAAATGACTAACTTTAGGTTTAATACCCCACAATTTTTCAAAGGATGAGATAAAACCAAGCTTTGGTTAAGAAAGCCTATTGATAACATAGGCAACAGTCCTCATAACTTTAGCCCAAATTTGGCCTGGAACATTTTTGGTTTGTCGCATGCTTTGACATGTTTTCATAAGGTGCCGATTCTTTCTCTTAGCCACTCTATTCTGTTGTGGCGCATTTGCATACATAAACTGATGACAGATCTTACAACTTCATAGATACTGTTCAAACTTGTCTGACGTATAAGCATTGGATCCTTCTACCAAGTTCTCCTTCTATCGTTTCTTTGAACTTTTTAAATTTCTCAAACGTGTTAGATTTTTCTTTCATAAAGAAAACCTACACTTACCTTGAGAAGTCATCGATAAATGTGACCATGTAGCGCATCCTACCAATTAATGGCTGCTTGACACATTTGAACACATCAGAGTATACAAGATCTAATGGTACCTTTACTCTAAACTTTGACTCTTTATAGGAAAGTTGATGTACTTTACCGTACGAACATCCAGCACAGATAGTGTCTGTTTTTACTTCAAGTTGAGGAAGACCCTTGAGCATAACCTTTTTCATCATTACCTTCAACTTGTGGTAACCAACATGTCCTAATGTTGTGTGCCACAGATCTGCTATTTCATTCCATCAAGTCTTGTCTACATAAGCTGATTCAGCTAACATTACGTAGACTAACTACATTCCACATCCCATCACTGTCCGTGTACTCGAAATCTTAACATTCTAATATATTTTCGTATTGTTCAAGTCGAATAGGACATAATGACCTGATGATGTTAACTATGTTACTGATAATAGATTCTTCTTCATACCTAATACATGATAAACATCTTGAAGTGGCACTTGGTTAGAGTTGAAGCATGGTGCAATAGCTATGTTACCAATGTAAGCAATTGGTAATTGTGAGTTGTTGGCCGTCACAACCACATGACCTCCCTTATATTCTATCATATTTTACAACTTCTCCTTATCATCAATCATGTTATTTGAGCATCTGGAGTCAAGGATCCAGTCATTCTTGTAGTCGATCCATTGCAGCACGGTTGCCATAAGAGTTAACTCTTCTTCTTCAAAGGCAATGACAGCTTTAACATCCAATATGTCTTTGCTGTTTCCTTCATGATTGGAAGTCACTGCATTACTCTTGGTTGATTCTTTCTTGGACCAATAATTTTTAGCAATATGGCCCTTCTTCTCACAGTTGTAGCAATGACAATTTTTCTTATTGGGCTGATTACCCTTGTCATTGTTCTTCTACGTTCCCTTTGCTTAAAGCCTCCTTGATGACTACTTGATTTATCATCATCTCGTCTTGATCCTTTAACCATATTTGGCATCAAACGACCTTTATTTTTGTTGTTAAAGAGAGCTTTATCATTACTTTTTGATAAGCCTCCACTAACTTATTTGGCTATAGCTTCTTGTTTTGCTAGTAAATTTTCAAAATCTACTAGAGACAGTTGAGTAAGCCAACCTTGTATTGTAGCAACAAAGCTTTCAACTCCAGTTCCAGTCCATGGATAATTATCCTCTTCATCCTAGTCTCTAAAATAGTGCTATATAATCTAACTTGGAAACCTCATGGCAGAGTGACTTTACCTTGTGAAAGTACACATCAATCATCATTTCTTGTTGTGAAATTGATAATAACTCGTTCTCTATGCATTGTAGCCTTGTGTCATTTCTTTATGAAAAGAGTGTTTAGAAAGTATCCTATGTTGGTTTCAACGTTGTTGCCCTTCAAATATACTCTAGTAACTCGTCATTAACTATGGTCTTTATCATGAACATCACTTTGCCGGCTTTGATAATTCATTTTCTCTAAACATCTACATCTCCTTCTAATGGCTGGGTCTCACTACTGCTAATAACCTCTCAAGGCATTAGAGATATGACTCCATGCACGGAGACCATGTGTTATAATTCTAATTGTTGAGCTTTTTGATTCCTCTGATGACTTATAAGTCATCCACTGTGTTGACAAGATCTCAGCAATATCAAACTTATAAAAGTCTCATACTACTCATGACATAGAGAAATTCACTCAATAACAATCTCAAGAAATCTTTTTTGATAAGGAAGATCAGTCAAAATTGTAATTACAAAGTATACTAAGAATTTCAAGATATCTCTGCTTGGCTCTGATACCACTTGTCGAGAGACACACATAGAATAATTACATTTATTATAGCTAAAAGTAATTACAATGGTGAGACACTATTACCACTAGAATACAAGGCAACAAAAAATTATCTCTTGCACTCACAAACAACACTAGCACACAACGACATTCCTCTTTGACCACACTTAAGCACACTTATATTTTGGACTCACATTGCCACACCATTGAGACCATTGGGTCTCTATTTATAGCAACCAAAGGCAGTTGCTCCTTAATACTAGAACCTTCCATAATCTTCTCCTATATTTTACAAATATAACAAATCTTTTAGAAAATTCTAGAGAAGTCTTGAAGCTTCTAGAGTTTCTAGGGACTTTTAGGGTTTTCCAAAATTTCTAGAGAGCTTTAGAGAGATTTATAACTTGTCAGGATATTCTAGAGTATTATAGATCTATCTAGAATATTTTGAAATCTTCTAGAATATTGAACTTCTTCCTAAAGACCTTGATTTCTCTAGAATATTTTAGAATATTCTTAAGAATCGATGATGACTCTCAATAGTTTTCTAGTTGGACGATGATAGAGATGGTGTGGAAGGGGGTAGTAGGCCTGTGAAGGACATCATCTTCGATGTGGAGGTGCCTGGGGAAGAAGAGCCAGAAACGAGGCTTTCCATCTCCAATGTCGGAGTCAGGAGCCTTCATGAGAGTAGGACAATATACTATCGAGTTCAATCCTCGGGAGGGTTATCCATCGAAAATGGTAGCAGTTCTGTCGGCAAAGCAATTGGAACCAATCAAGAGCAACAAACCAGACGAGTCCATGATCCGGACAAGCGGATGGTGGTTTTCCTTCTACTACACACTCTTGTCATGGTCGTAATAGTCGAAATATTCGGGCCCTCCATCGCAAGAGCTTTGTTTGGCGGAAAGTAGTTGCTGTCTGTATTACTAAATAAGGACGTAGTGACTTTTTTGTGTTTCTGGGTGGGATTTTGTTTAATTTAGGACATGCATATGTATTTCTCGTGTATTTGCCTAAGTCGAGTATTGTGTCGTGGGTTGAGGCCCGCCTTAGTTTATCCTAGTGGACTATGTTTGATCGTTTTATGTTTGTTAAACAAAATTTAAAAAATATTTTCTATTTATTTTATTGACATATGGTTTTTGGGTTGATTTCATAAAACGAGACATAAAGTACACTATTTCATCTTTATCCAACAATGCAAAATGGAACCAAAATGGATGCGTAGATTTAAGGCATCAAAATGTATACATGACAACGTGTATGGATTGGGTATCATCAATAACAGGATAATAAAACCAATACTTTAGAAACCATGCGGGTCTCATTTTTATTTTTAATTGATTTAATATAGAGTCCACGAGAAGCCCAGGCAGGAAATAGGCTGTTTAATTTATAAAATTAAAAGGTTTATTTTGGTAGATTAAATTAATCTAATAAAAAAACCACATGTGTGGTGAACTACAACAACCAATCCTCCTTTAGTTAAAAACTACTTAACAGCTACAACCGGTGCAGAGGGCAAGAAACCACAACGGAGCCCACGACTGCAATTGACGCTTGATGTTTTTCAACTATACATCCAACATTTAATGTCGCTGTGTCACAAAACCTCCCCCTACCCGATATAAGTTTGTGGCTGTTTGCTTGGATTGCACTAAGTGTAGAGTATCCATGGAAGGGAGTAGCAGCTGTGGAAAAAGCTTCAATTTCAACAACGATGTCCAATCGAAATACTGTGTGAAGTGCAAGTGCAATCTTGTTGCTGTAGTAAGAACAGAGAAAACAAAATAATAATAATAATAATAATAAGGGACGACAATTCCTGGGATGCAGCTAGTACAAAGTTATATTCAAAACATTTTATCTTTTTGGATATGTTTTTCTCTACTATGGACATTGATTTAAAAAAAAAAGCTTAGCGATGTTTGATAATTGTACTAAATACACAAACCCGCGGTGCGTGATTTTAAGATTTTTTCTTGTTGTTTGCTACCAAATTTAGTTGTAATCTTAACTGGAATTTAGGCAACCAGACTATTTCCGCACATAATTTTCTTATTTGTATATGTTCCTTTGTTAAAGAACAAATCCGATCCTGGATTTGGGAGATGGCTAGATTCTCCAGTTGACACTCCGGTGAAAAAACAACACGAAGGAGCGACAGATCTGCGGGGAGTCTTGGCCCGGTAGAGGACAATGTTAACCAAATGCGGCTAGAGACCATAATACATAATGAGGCAATTATGGAGATGCTAGCAAAACTTGAGGAACAGAACCGGGAAATTTTAAAACAAGTTTTGAAGATAAGGAACCTAGAGCATCTGTTGTCAGCATTAATGCTGATATGTGTGATTGGCTTGTGTAATGTTTGTTAAGATATAAGAATTGATATATTTGTAATCTCTCCTTGAATTGATATATTTGTAATCTCTCCTTAAAGTTTGTCTATTACTAGAGAGTATTGCTACTTTAGTCATTTGTATTATTAATATTAATGTATTCTAGAATACTCCTATTCTCCACATATGTGTCCTGTTGTAATAGGAACACGTCTTCCTTTTCCCTCTATAAAGGGAACCTAGCACAGTTCAATTAATGTATTAAAAATATTTTCATTGCCTGCCATCATGTTTTCTTTGTATGTTCGTACGTAGATGTGTGCAACAAGGAAAAATTATGCCAAGATTTACTTGGACGATGATTGACAAGACTGCCCAGTTTTAGGCTGTTTTGTAAATATGGGAATATTCATTTATGACGAAAATTCATTTCTGATTTGTGTTTGGATTTTGTCCTACCGGTTTAACACGACTGACTTGGAAACACTTATTTCACGAATTTCACGTTTTATGCACATTGGACTGTAGGTGAAAACTTCATCAGTACAATGATATATGAAAATTAATGAAAACTAAAATTTGGCTACATCTAGGTATGAGAAAATTTTTCAATAACAAAAATTTTATTCTCTTCTCTATTTCAGGCCCGAATATGATGCCTCAACGAAATGGTATCACCACAACAATTATGCAATTAAGCACACTAATTGTTTTCCACTTTTTCCAAAATATTCCAAACAACATCATAGATCCGGAACTATTAATATATTTATTTTCAGGTCCCTGCACAAGGTCAGGGCCAACTGCTCTAAGCTACAATTTTCGAATTCTCTTTCTCTTCTTGGACCCCTCTGTTGCTTAGTTAAAAAATCTAACTTGCCTGGCGATGGTGTGGGGCTGCGAACACCGAACGAACTCTTGGCAGTTAAATTTGTTGATGACTCGTTGTTTCCCGCCGCGGTGGATACAACAGAGACATAGTGAGTAAGAGCTGCATTAATGGTTGCTTGCCTGGTAGAGTTGTACATGGACGTGACAAATTTGACAGCCAGCTCAGTTCTTGCGCGGACAGAATCAAACTGGGTTATGAACATAACCAGACCATTATAATTTATAAGCACCCATAGCAGATTAAATACTTAGGTAGAACAAAATTTAACTTATAAAATTTATTTCGCATATAATCCAACCTGGCTGTAGCTACTGAAACCCATTGATGCGTACCACATGGACATAATTGTGTACAAACCGGAGTCATAAGTGGTACTTTGTTGCGGAACCCCGTTGTTGTGATTTAATCCACCTGGATAGGTTGCTATAATGTCACTGGCAAGCAGAGCCTGCAGAGTCTTTACCTGATCAGGAGTTGTTCCACTAATGTCACCAAAGCAGTCAAGGAGTCTATACATTTGCAGCGCATATTATACTAACTGTGAAAACAGCATAACTTAATTTTGGAGGAAATTTTACTAGATAGCACTTACCGATTGCAAAACCAACTTGTTGCTTCTGCTATTGGTTGTTGGTGGCAGTTTAGAGTCCCAGATGTAAGTACACTTGTCCTGTATATTGACAACTATGACAAACCAGCGTGTCTCTTTTCTGGAAAATTTCGGCATCACTATCTGGAACATTAATTAAGTATACTGCAAAATCAGGGGGACAATGTTGCAAGTTTACCAAGCTAATTTTGTATCGCTACCTATATTTGTGAACAATCCTATGTACTCACCTTTTTGCACTTTTCAAATTGACCGTAGAAAATGGTTCTCCATTGCTCCACATCACCCATATGCATGAGTTCAATCACCGTATCGACCCCACCATTCGTGACTGCCGAGTAGTTTCCCTATTTACATATATTGTGCCTGTAAATTAGTCCTAACACGTAACATATAAGGAAAACAAAAGGCTATCAACGATAACTTTCTTTAATTATAACCACAATATACTTACACATATTTTGCTTGGCAAGCACCACACATCCTGCTCATCATTTACAAATAGCCTATGTCGTAGTTTATTGGTGAGGCAAAGTGCACAGCAATCCAGTAGCTGACATGACATTCACGTTTTAAGATTTTAGCAACGAGTAAAATTTTGGGTGCACATGTTGAAAAAAAAAAAAAAACGTCAAACAGTCACGTATAATCAAGGCACCAGGTCATATTTACAAATAAATCTATCATAATACTCTTACAACCATTCCCGAGATCATCGACTTCAGAAGCAAACTACCCAAGTGCATCTGCATGAGATCAAACACTCCAAATGTGCTTAATATCTCCCTATAATAGTTACATTGTACAAGTTCAGTAAGTAAAGAGGATATATTCACATTTCAAACAAAAAGAATAAGAAATAAATTTTATATCAATTTGTCCAACTAACATAGTATACCAACACGGTTGGAACATCAAATTGGAAATTTACCCGGATTTCAGAGTCTGGTCGAAAATGTAAACTAATATCTTCAAATCCACAGGATTGGTTGGCTGCAACCGAGCTAATGTTGCTAGCTGCCCGCCATTACTGATTGCATAAGTTCTCAACATGGTCACGACGTCTACTTTTGATTCTTTTTCTACACTCAGCTGGCCAATGCTTTATTTATTAACATGTCCCTCCCAAACCCTGACCATCTTTGTGAAATCCTGCATCATCATATTCAACGAATTCAAGGGCATCCAACCAGTCGTCTACAATCTTCACTGGAGACTTGCGACTTTCAACTCGTCACCATCATTCCTACAATTGAGGGCTACCAATTGGGAAGTCATTGTTACACACAATTCTCCCACTATACTTATCTACTTTTAACTATAAGTTGTTGTACAACTTTTGTCATTATGTCGTTAAACTGTGACTTCATCTCACACACGTCGGTTAGTGTTTGGCGAATCTCATCAACAACTGGCCCGTTATGAACCTCTATGACACAAGTGTCATCCATTGGTACTTCCATGCTTGACAATTTAAGCTGGTAATAGAAAAACAAAACAACTCATTACCATATCTATATACAATATTGACATTGTTGGTTAGCGTGACAAAATAAACTAATATTTACATGTTTCTGACCTTCTTCAGTCCATATCCCCCTGACGCTTCAATTGACGCTAAAACTTGTCTACTCTTCTTGTTATTCCATGCTACAATAGGATTCAACGATCGATCTATATATTGTGTGTGCCCAAAAACGTGGTGAAGGTATAAAACCTGGTTATATACATTATATGCTTCAAAAATCGCACAAAAATAGAAAACAACCAGTTCACGACACACATATAACTACTTTTAAAATGATAACTACCTGTAAAAATAGTACACCACCACCTAGCATTAAACCCTTGTTCCTTTGATACAACTTTACTGACTTCATGAGCGCATTCACTGCTTGTGTATCGTAGTTCTTTCTCGGCACACTACAAATACCTGATATAGATTCCAATAGACTGGTACCCACATACACAGACGCAGTAGGCATTAAAATGGACCCAACAGTTTACAATACAAACCTTCTCACCAAACAATCACTGCCAAATTCGCAACCTTCCACCTCCATTTCAAGTTGCTGCATAGACAGCCTCTCTCTCCCTCCCTTCACCCCTTCTCTGCGTTCCCAAACTTCTTCATTTGTATCTTCTTGCTCTAAATCATCGCCTCCATCATAAAATCCCATCATGCTGGAAAACAAATCACCGTTGAGAAAGAATGTCTGACCATCATACAGAGAGCCCGATCCTCAACGTTGATGTTGTCAACCATCCACAATACCAATTTGTGGCAAATATTAACACCATTCATTTCTACTAGCTTAATAAACCCCATCTCAGCCACAAAAGCCTTTAGATGTTCCATCAAACCACGACATGTTCTTGAAAACCTTCTTGGAGAGCATCGGACTAGTACATGTCTAATCCCAGCCTGATATACGACATTTATTTCACCCTCATTAACATTACCACACAAAGGATGTTCATCATCTGGTATATCATCGTGCCCAATCCCAATAATCTGCTGATCATTCAACCCCTTCTTCATAGGATGCACTAGTTCTACATCCGCTTGCTTGATTCATTCCTGAAACTGTAAAATTGGATAAACAAATTTTAATCTTCGAACTCGCCAATATTTTTCCTATTAACTACACTCTGAATGACATTGAGATTGAGGAAAATCCACAATAAAGCAGTACCATTACATAGTTCGTAGAGTGCATTACTGCGGCACTAAACTATTTTGCGCATCGGACCTTGGCAACTTATCTAGTTCGTTGTCAACGGGAACGCAGGGAACACAATTTGACGACCTTATTGCAAATGACAATGAGGAATATTTTCTATGTTAAGAATATTGGGCAACATTTTATTGTTTTGCTTTTATAAAGCTGACTGTCTATCAAGTTGGTAGACTTTTATTGCTATTTGTTTTCACTTACAAACCATGATTATTCAACGTAAGTTAACAGCACGTTTACAAATTTTCTATGGTCAACTTTTTAATTGTTCACAAGCAGACTATATATAGGACGTCGTTAAGCTATCATTTTTTTCCTCCTGGGAACAAACTTCTAAAGACCTACAAACACCACGAAAAGTATCAACAAAACATCAATAAAAATTTTTCACCATCTGAAAAATGCGTACAACTAGCAAACATATAAAATATAGTACATCAAGCCATTCATAAGTGACAAACAAGACCCGCAAATATGATTTTCAACTACTGAAAAGTATGCCCTTTTACTTTATATTTGTTTTTCCATCTCCCTTTCCCACCGTCAAACACAATACCCATTAAATTAGATAATTCCTCTCAAAATAAGATCTTACGTCTTTTTAAACATACCTTACTATAGATAAGACTAGTGACCCCAGATCTTATCTACAACTGTTCAACCTTCGGTTTCGACTCGGCTATGGCTGTCCCGTTCGAGCCAACTTTTTCCCTTTTCCCCGTCAGAGCCTCCAATAACTTTATGAACAATATTTATCCTCTCTTGGACACCAAATATGAAACCTCGCAACCTCGATCTCAACTAATACTGATTGAAACTTTCTTTTCGGCTTTGGCTGTCCTGCTCCGCCAAAGTTTTTCCCTTATCCCCATCCCACCCTTCCCGATCTTTATGACCGAGATTTCTCCTCTCTAGAACACCAAATATGAAACCTCGCGACCTCAACTGATCTACAACTGCTTCAAACTTTTGATTCACCTCTGCATGTCCCGCTCTGGCCAGATTTTTACTTATTTCCCCGTCAGAGACTTTATGAATATTAATAATATCTCTACTCTCTTGGTCACCAACTGAGATTTTTCTTTGGTTCTACCCCGACTGAACTTCAGTATTCCCCTGCTCCAGCCCCCACGTACAACACCAACCGAATAAGTATTTGCAAACCAGAGTACAGTCTTCACAACTACCAACATTTATAGCAAAAGCCAACAAGACAACTGAACTTATCCTCCCTGCTATCTACGCAGCTGCTTGCACCGCATCGAAGATAGGATGCCCTTGGTCAACACCCCATATCCACACTGCTCCTTCGCCATCGAACGGATAGTTTTAACTAACGCACGCGTGCGAGCATCTCACCAAAGACATTTAACATGCAGTGCCAGTGATTTACTCCCATCCTCTCCTCTTAAGTATTAATTCATTTATTATATTTTTATTAATGAATAAAATCAAAGAATATAACAATATTTTAAATAAATACTCGTCAATAAAACTAACAAAAGAATAATAGCATATGTCATGTCCCAAAATTTAAGACAATAACGTGAAAGATTAGTTTAAGAAAACCTTTTGATTATACGCTAATCATGGAATTCTCATCTTTCTCAATGTAAACACTAAATTATTTAAATATCTAAAACGGCCCATCCAAAAATTTAAATTTTTTAAACAAGTCTCAATTTGAAAATATATTATTTACCCTTTTAGTGTGAAAATTATTTTATGTCTAATTTGTTTTACTTAAAAAAAAAAGCTGAATTATAAAAATTTATGCCTCCAGTGTAAAGGGGATCAACTATCCCATAATATACAAAAATGAAAAATAAAGAAAATAAATAAATACGATACAATCTAGACAAAAAATCATAGTTTTAATATTTAATATAGTACAAGTCTTTAAGTAAAAGAAAATAAAAAAATCTACAACTTTTAACATATCAAAATTCCAACTTCTGGTCTACAGTTTTCAAGCTGTAATTCCACGAAAAATATAACTTTTAATCACCTTCTACTCTTGGGGGTTACCAGATTTAAAAATATATATGTAAGACTCAATAAGATATTTGTAAATTATTTTGAAACATTTTACTTTAATCAACTTAATGACAATTGAACAACGTAGTGCAGAAATTTAAACATACAATCATGATGATGTAATTTGTATCCTTAAAAACATCTATAATTATGTATAGTACTATAAGCCCTCTAATTGTGTTGAAGTATGATGAGTGATTACCGATCGAGATGTGCACTTCGCACATGTATGCTGACTCATGGTTTATACTTTAAATTTCAAAATCCCTTTTCCAAATTCCTTGCAAAATGCAATGCATAATAAAATATACTGTTTATTTTATCACATATTCGTTTCTGGATTATTTTTCCTTTAATTACTGAAATTGTGACTTTTCTTAAAAGTTACAGAATTTATAAAACTTTATAAATTCATTTTTCTTTAAAAAAACATTTTTGGCCAAAACATAAAATACAAAATTGGATACAAAGAAGGGGTTAGATATCTTATCTCTTTGATAAATTTAATCTACTGATAACTTTTAGTTTGATTTTTGATATAAATCCTCTTCATCAACTCCAGATTAAAAAGTACATAAAACAAAATCACTATTAATTTAATTATTTGTCTAAAAATTCTGTAACTTTGGTTACGGTAAATTCAATTAATTAGTGTGTCATTTACTTTAATTAAAAAGCAACATTTTATTTCAAAATCTATAAATTTTTTCAAAAATTTCGGCATAACCTGTCCTAAAATATCAATTACCTAAATCTTTAAAAACGTCCAAACCTGCAAAAAAATTATTTTCAATTTATAAAATAGTTTAAATATAATTTCATTTAAGTCTAACTTTACTTTATCTAATTGAATATCAAATACTATAAAATTAAAGTGTTGATTTTCAAATAAATCATAATTTAATCATATAATCAATCCCATAAATAATTTAAAGAATGAAACCAATCGAGATCACCACCAAAATCATTCAACTATATTTGATTAAGAAAGGATGATTCCAATCGACATTCAAAGAGTCGATCAATCTCAATCTTTAAAACTTTGAATTCCCTAACTTGACATTTGAAACTTTGTCTCATGTCACAAACATGTCCAGAATGTCAAAAATAAGCCAACAAGGTCGACTTTTACATTCAACTGACTAAGTCAATGATTGGCTCATTTGACCACCTTTGATCGCTATTGACTGCATTGACTCGTCTTTGACTGATGATTGGAGGCAACAAAAGCAATGGAGATGGACATCTTCTCGCAAATCTTGATGAGAGAAACCCATTTCATGGCTTCCCAAAACATCACTTGGTTTTTCTGAAAAAGTGAGAAAACTGAACTTGAAGGTTTTGGGAGATCATAACTTTTTTGATGATGGTCGGAGTGGACATTGGAGGGGTTTTGCTAATGAGGAACACGTTGGTAGAACTTGCTGGTGAAATAGAGGTTAGATTTTAATGAATTCTCACTTGGAAGATTTTGAAATTGAAACTTTAGACATAAAATTCCAATGAATGGCGACGCAAAAGGTGACGAAACTCTGATTATGGGAGGTTCGGGTGATGAGCTTCATGGGTCACCAGTAATTGGTGGCGGCAGCAACTAGTTACAATGGCACAGTTATGTGGAGTTGTGAGGGGTGATGGCCATGGAGCGGCTGGTTGTGGCAATGAGAGAGCTTGGTGAGCTCAAGGAAACTGCAATGGCGATGGCTGTTGCGACGGAATTTGTAGCCAAGGTAATGGGGAGGAAGAGACAGCACTGAGGGAGGAGAGAAAATGAGTGAGAAAGAGCAAGAGAGATCAAGAGAGAGATAAAGATCTAAGGGAGAGCGAGGCTATAATGGGTGGGAATGATGGAAGACTTTTATGTTAATTTTTATTTATTTAATTTTACTTTTTTTAAACTGAGGTAAAAATATAATTTTGTAAAAATTAGGAGTAAAAATTATAAAACTTTTAAATTTTGTCAAAATATCTTAAATTTTTTTATGTTGATGCTAAATACATCAAGAATTTTAAGTTAAATACTCAAATGTTAAAAATTTATTAATACACTAATACTTGATTTATTATACTCACGTATAAAATTTAAATTAAAAATTCGTAACATGTCAACATATTTATAATATATATTAATATTTAAAAATTAAGATGAAGATTAGTATTTTTAATATTTTTTATAATCTATAACTATATTAGAAATGAGAGTTTTTATATTATTTATTCTCTCAAAATTCACTATTTAAACTTTTATTTAAGTTAATTTATCAAAAACAAAAAACCTAATGTGGCAACCCCCCACGTACGTTACCATACCAACCAGCCAAACTCTGACGCCGACCGCGATGGTTGGCAACCTCATGGGTCGTCATCCTCTTACTTAACATACTTAACTTTTCATTCTTAACGTTCTCATCTTATAGCGGAAGCAATTTCTATAGCAAATTTTTTTTTTTTTTACTTACATACTATACCTATCTCTATCATACTCTTATAACACATATATCATAACTTTCTTTCTTTCATCTTCCTTTTTGAACGCTCAGCGAAAGACTCATGGTAGTACCATACCCTCGCCCAGTCCCTTGGCACGTGCAGATCCGTCCATTGTCCATCATATTACTTTAAATAAACACGTTGCTTTCCTGCAACATATAAACAACTAATGAGCTAGATACTCAGTAAGTTCAAACATACATTCATTAACTTATAAATACTAATAATATATATTATTACTAGAATATATGTCATCACGTATATACACATCATATACATCATCTATACATATCCTCGAAACATAACATATTATGTGAGCTTTCTCATGCTTATTTATCTCTTCGCTAATCATTCCTATCATTCTATTGATAATCTCTTATCATTCTATTCTAATTCCTTCATTTCTTTTCTTCTCATTCCTATCATTCCTTAACTTTCTGTTCTAAACCTTTATAACTTCTCTATCGCTTTGTTATCATCTCTTAACATTTCATATCTTAAAAACTAGTAACATACACACTAGCATAACATCACGTAAAAACGTGTCATTCACATCACATCACATATATAATTCTATTATGTTTCATATCGTTTGTTTCTTTTTATGTCGTTCTTTACTTTTCTTTTCTTTTCATTCTCTTTTCTCGTTCTTTTCCTTTCTTTTCTTTTCATGCTCTTTTCCTTTCTTTTCTCGTTCTTTTCCTTTCTTTTCTTTTCTTTTCTTTTCTTTTCTTTTCACGCTCTTTTCCTTTCTTTTCTCGCTCTTTTCTTTTCTTTTCTTTTCACACTCTTTTCGTTTGTTTTCTTTCCACTTTCCTTTGGTTGGGCCCGTTGTTGGACGTACCTAGTTGCGCGCGGACAGTGGGAGGAGGGGGAGCGACCCACCAACCTACCTCACAGTCACATAAAAACCGCACCTTTGGGGTTGGTCCATCCTATAATCTACCGCACCTTCGGGGTAGCGCCACATTTACGCGGAGGATATAGACCGGAAGTCTCGACCTTGTAGGGAGACCGGTACGCCAACAACTTAAGTTTTCAGTCTTATTATCTTGTAGGCTTTTATTTTTCTTATATTGATTTTTTGTTGAACATCTTTTTCTTTCATGACATTCATAATCTTTCAGTTCTCATTTTTTTTCATAAAACGTTTCATGGAACATTTGTTCTTTCGTTGTTTTTCTTTTCTTAATTTCTTTACTTTACTTGTGTGAATTATGTTAATCACACCTTAACATATATAGCACATATTACTTATATAACATCACATCACATCATAACAAACAAAAGTATATTTAATTATATGCAGACAATTTTTTTTTTCTCTTCTCTATTTATCATTTGCATCATTTTTCTATTATATCTTATCATCATATTTCTATCAATCATAGCCTATCGATCATAGCCTATTGTTCTATTCAATCAATCACATCTTATCGTTATGTTATAATCCTTTCATCATACCTTTTATCATAACCTATCATCGTTTTTCTTTCTTGTTTAACTCTTTGCTTCCATATCATTTTTCATAAAACATTCATCATACCTTTTTGTCATAACCTATCATTGTTTTTCTTTCTTGTCTAACTCTTTGCTTTCATATCATTTTTCATAAAACATTCATCATACCTTTCGTCCTCATAAAACATCCCTTTCTTAATTCTTTTCATCACCGATCATCATTGCTCTATCAATTATAACTTAATTTCTATAAAACTTTTCATAAACACCTATTCTTTCCTTTCATATCTCATCTCTTTCTTATGCATTCTATCATAACATTCTTGTTCTTACTCTTTCCATTCTTCTATCCCTCTTTATCATATCGTTACTCTCATAAAGCTTTTATAATGCCTTTCCTTCATAATTCAAAATATACATATATTTATATATATATATTTTTATAATTATTTATTAAAACATATCTTTTAATATCATCATAACATTGCTATAGCGTTACTATAGCATCATCATAAATCACATCATGACATTTACATATAAAACATATAAATACGATAAGCTTGTTCATAGTTGCAGACGGGTAAATGTCTGAACTTACTCATAGCGTGCTTATCCTTTCTTTGAGATCCATCGACGTCCTTTGTCGCTTCTGGATTAGGTTCCTACAGACAAGCTTTGTCCGTTAATCACATTTTCATTTATAGCTTTTATTTTATTAAAAAGCTTGATTCTGATCCTATAACCCTTAATTATAGCCTTAGGACAGTTTTTTAAACCTTAATGGCCATTTTTGAATTTTTCCCCAACTTTTTGAAAAATTACAATTTTACCCCTAACTTTTGACAAAATTACAATTTTACCCTTGACGTGATTTTTCATGACTTAAACCTCAATTTTGGCTTTTACAAACTTCATTCACCTATTCCAGGATCATTGGGGTTCTTTTCCCATAATTTGAGAATCTTTGGACAAAATGACCATTTTGTCCCTAATGGGTCGTTTAATCATAACATTTTCATTTTCATACTTAGGCTGGATTTTTCTAAACCCAAAATCATTTAATTAACTTTCTAAATCTTATCGGACCTTTTCCGGATCAATTCTTATCATTTTACCAATTTTCCACATTCCCGGCTCTCGAGAAGTACTATTCTGACCTAAGGGTCAGTTTCATGTTTTCTTTGCGTTCTAGGGTTTCGAAGGGTCAGTTTACTAATTATAACTTACCCCTTCCTTTTTCCATGCCTTAATTCCTCGAGGGGACTCGGGTTACCTTCCCGATCATATTTTTACCCCTCGTTTCCCATATTACCCCTGGTGTCGTTTTTAGAAATTTCGACAGAGTTTCCCCTTAATTTTTGAGGTTCCAGCGTTTAGGAAACACCTGAAAACCATCTATCCTAATCTAATTCTATCACGTACTATACCAGAGGCCTAGATTTTACGTAAAACTTGTACCGTTTACGTAAAATCGTTACATCATCACATATTTTTCTTTTTCTCCATTACAGCCATTTTCTTCTTTTTACATACATTCTTTTCCATAATTTTTCCTACCAATAATCATAAAATCATATAACAATCCCAAATAATTTAATTGCGGAACGTAAAGGGGTAGGGATTTATACCGAATTGCAGTCCGGTCTCGACGGCATAAACCCTAATTCCTCGTTCTTCATCTTTGAGGTCTCGTCTTGCAATTCCGACTCCGCGGATGCGTCCGAAACGTCGAAAATAGGCCAATGGGCCAAACTTCCATTTTCGGTCAACGGTCGCCGTTGACCGGCGTTGACCGGCGGCGACAGTGGCAAGTGGGTAGTCCATTTTGAAGATCTCGACGAGAAGAATCCATTGGTAGCCTCAATTTCACATTTGGAGGCCCCAATCGCCGGAAAATCCCCACGAAAGTCACGGCCACGGCGGCAACGGTGGAGCTCCGCCGTGCTGGACTTTTTCCCCGAAATTGATTGAGGGCTTTTGCTCCCCTCTTCACGGCGACCATTTCTGCACCGGTGGTGCAGCTCAACATCGCCGGAAACGGCGGTTTCGACGGCGACTCCACGGAGGCGACGTCGCGACTTCAGGCGACGCGATTCCGCCGGTGTTGAGGCAATCCACCACATGGGTTTTGTAGTACTCTTCACCACGAACATTTTGGGATCGGTTTCAGCTTGATCGGACGTCGGACGGCGGAGATACGGCGTCGCAAATTTTCCGGTGGCCGGCGGCTTCGGGCGGCGCGTGCGCTCTCCTCCGGCGTCGGTTCCGTCGACTCGGCACACCGTTGAACTCAGCTCGGCGAGAGCTTTCCAACGGTGCCGGCGGTGTCGAAAACGGACACCGTTTTCGATGGTCGGTTACTATTCATCAATGGGGGTAGAGAGAGAAAGAGAATTGGAGAAAGAGAGTATTTGTGGGC
Organism: Antiaris toxicaria; assembly: GCA_035233585.1. Classification (NCBI taxonomy): domain Eukaryota; kingdom Viridiplantae; phylum Streptophyta; class Magnoliopsida; order Rosales; family Moraceae; genus Antiaris; species Antiaris toxicaria. Next base: position 55,429,656 of record CP141157.1, read on the forward strand.
AAATGAGGAAATTCCATTTTTTCCCACTCTTTATATACTTTTTCACCCAAAATTTCAACATAGGCTATCCTAACTAATTTGGCGTCTTGAATCCAAATATATCAGTTTTATTTTCATCTGAGGTCATTTCGACCAATTTCTGATACTGTGAATTTTCGATCAAAAATTACCCTTGTGCTCAATTATCAAATTTGAGCGTGCTAATAGGCTATCCTTACTAATTTCGGAGTGCTGAACCCACATTTATCAGTTTTATGTCAAGATAATATCATTTTGATCTACTTCTTGATACTGTGAATGGCACACACGGGCACACACATAATATCACTATTACTCATTTTTCATCCTTTAACATTGTTAGAACATTTTATTTTAGTTCTAAACAATATTAAATCACTTAATTTCACATTTTAATACTTAAATTCATTGTGTATTTATTCTCCGAAAAATATGAATTTTCCCTGTTGTTACACCTAAAAAATAACTTCTTTAATATTCCCAATTCAGAATGTACTTAGAAGTTTGGTTCAGATTTTTACCATTTTTTATATTTTTTATTTAACCTTTTTATTTTATTTTATTACACATAGACAAAAATACCCAGATTTTAAATCTTCCTTTTTCTTTTTTTCCCTGCTTCCTCCTCTCGGCCCTAGCGATCAGCCGCCGATCATCCGTATATCCAGTCAAACGGTCACATCTATATACAGAAATCCCCAAATCAAACTCAGTCGGTGATATATATATATAAAAGAAGACTAAAGAAGATATAAAAAGTATCAATCCGGAGATTTTAAAGCAAAATAGAGTTTAGCTAAATCCAATACGACCACCAGCCTGATTGCTTGAATGTGCAACCGGCAAGAAAATGCAGAACTTCAAACAAGACAAAAAATGAACAAATAACAGCTGCAAACATGAAGCAAAAACAATTGAAGTTATACAAACAAGAGTCTTGCTTTTTCAATGATAACAGTCGAGTCTTTATCCAAATCATTCACCAGAACAAATAATCTCTCCCAAAATATAAGCAAACTTGAATAACTTGCTGCCGATTCTCCGGATAGGTTCAACCCTCGGCGAATCCGCATGAAGCAAAACAATTGAAATTATACAAACAAGAGTCTTGCTTTTTCAATTATAAGAGTCGAGTCTTTATCCAAATCATTCACCAGAACAAATAATCTTTCCCCAAATATAAGCAAACCTAGACTCGGAAGGCATATAAATAGGATTTCATTTTCAGTTCCTAAACTTATAAAGCATACACATAAGCACCCGAAGATGCCGAATCATCCACTGAGGAGTAATATAATTCGGTTTTAATAAATTGCCGCCGATTCTCCGGAGAGGAATCAGAGCCGCCGCCGGCGGAGGAGGAGGAGAAAGCTTGCTGGTGAGCGAGAGCTTTCTGGCAAACGAAGGAGAGAGTTTCGACGTTGGCCGAGATCGCGCCCGGTGGGAGCGTTCCCAAGCCCTCTCCGGTGACAGATCTGATTACCAGCCCGCGATCGCGCCTGGTCCGACGAGCTCGCTAGATCGCGATCATAACGCCAGATCGTGTCTTCGCCACGCCACGGCCTCTCGCAACCGACTTGCGACTCGCTCCGACGACGATCACGACAGGCTCGTCACAGATCGCGTCTGTTAATCGCGACTTGCGACGCGCTTCGAGGACGATCGCGACAGGCTCGTGGCAGATCGCGACGGCCATCGCCAAGACAGAGGGAGAGGAGAGAGAGAGAAGTGTCCGAGGGGAGGAAAGAGAAGAGAGCGAGCTGAGGTGAGAGTGTGTATGTGGGCTGAGGGAGAGAGGGAGCAGAGGCGAGAGGAGAGAGAGTGTGCTGAGAAGAGAGTGTGTGTGGGCTCAAGAAGAGAGTGAGAGGAGGACAGAGAGAGACTAGAGAAGTGAAAAATCGTAAAAAAGGAGAGAGCACAAAAGGTCGCTCAATCAGGTAATTTTTTAATCAGGTAATTATTTTTTTATAAAAAAATAATATCTAATAAAAAGGGAATACATAAATCAGAAATAAAAATTCCAAATTCAGAAAATACAAGTCTTTAAAAGCATGTTATAAAAAAAAAAGGTTTTTAAAAGCATATTAAAGAAGTAAAGGATAACATTAGGATGATGAAAATGTCCAAAGATGTACACAAGTTGGCTAATCAGATAATTTTCTAATTTTCATTCCCAAGTTTCGAACCTTTCCTCCCTTCTATTTTCTTTACATCATACTAAACGCAACCTAAGGTTTCAGTGGAAGAGGAAATAAATTTTGTGGAAAATTCAAAATTCTTCAATTTTGTTAAAGTTGGGAGAAAAATCATAACAAACGCAAGGAGGAAAAAGTCATCTCATACCTTTCCTTCTCCTCTATATAATAAAAGAAATAATGATAATATAACAATAATCTTACATTATTATTATTATTATTATAAACCTTACCTTGCTTGCTAAACTCAGCTTAAGGAAATAAAAACAAATGGAAGCAAAAAATTAAAAAAAGAAAAAAGAAAAAAAAAAGGTAATACTCCATGCAAGACGTTGATAAAAGAAAAAATAATTAAAAGTAGCTTGAGTTTGATCTTGTATTAATATCAATATGCTTTTTTAATTTATTGAGAACTTATTTGGCGGTAATGAGTTTGAGCTCTTTCGCATGTGCTGCATTTGCAGAGATTTCAGTTCGAGATCTTTCGCCTGGGCAGTTCGAGCTCTGAGCTCTAGTATCTCTCTCTCTCTATATCCTCCTCCTCCTCCTTCTTTGTTATCACCCCGATCTTCTAAAGTTTTTATTCTTCTTTCTTTCTTTCTTTCTATCTTTTCTAACAATTTACTTGGCTTTCGTGGAAACGTATTGCCGAAAGTTTTTATCTAAAAAAAAAAAAGGGTAAGAGCACAAAAACTCATCTTCTAATACGTTAACTAGATCTACTTCTAATTAGTTACATAAACCGATTATCTGTGTTGTAGGAAAGGATTTAGATCTTGTTAATTTCAAACATAATAAACTTTTAAGCATCTACACTTCAATACCAATTTCATGTGCCAAATCTAATGATGACAATTAGAGATAAAGTTTTGGAGGTTGGTTTGGAAGTAGAAATAAAGCTTGTAATGTCAGCCAAAACCCGATGTTAAAATTATTGACATGGGTAGAAAAAGCAACATCTAGGCTAGCTAGGTTGTCTTAAGTAGCCGTCACTTGAGCCACGACCTAAATAAGCACCTCCCTCCTTCATGCCAAAAAAATCTTACTTCGCCAAAGTTGCAAATTTTTACCCACCGGTTTTTCGATTCTAGCAAAAGTACTTTTCTTGTTTTCCCCTATGAAAGAGGCAAACTAAGACACTTATAATGGTTTTGAACCTCCGTCAAGAGACCAAGCTGCCTGAATATCTCCTCATGTAACTCCACCCCCACGTTAGGGCTAAAGGAGATAAGAGGCTTGAAAAAGTTAACCTTCTAACCTGAAGCCATTTCATAAAGCCCTAAAAGTGCACGTATCTCCTCCCACTCTCTCACCATAGCCTGCTGAAAGAGGATAGAGTCATTTACAAACAAAAGATGGCAAAACATAAGGGCTTGTCTAGCCACTGAGTTCCCTATAAGAGCTTGAGACCTCACTTTCTAACGGATAGCCGCAGACAACCTTTCAACATAGAACATAAATAAATATGGCGAAAGGGAGTAACCTTGACGCAGTCCCTTTCAAGGCCGCACCTTACTGATGATTCCCCTATTGATAATAAAAGAAAAGGTGTGCACTAGACACACAATCCATAACCATGGGTGTTAATGCCAAAAACTTGACACAACACCAACACCAAATGGAATCACTTGACGTGATTGGTCATGTTCTGACTTCCTCTGCCTAGTTACCTACATAGCGGAGAAGAGCACCTCATTGATGCATTGTGAATGTGCTGGGTATATACCGAGCACACCATCAACAAGCCTTACTTCCTCATTATAGCTTTCAGGAAAACCCACTCCGCTTTATCGTAGGCTTTATTTATAAGCCCTTACCCCTACAAATTCTTCTAATAGAATGAAGCACTTCAAAAGCCATCAAGATATTATCCATAATCAAGCGTCCTGGCATAAAGGCACTTGCTCCATCGAAATTATAGTCAAAAGAACATGTTTCAACATATTACCTAAAACTTTTGTGACCACTTTGTAATTACATTACAAAGGCTGATGGGAGAAAAATCAGATACCTTTTTAGGAGCTTTAATTTTGAGAGCGCCTTGCACCACTGTGGTGAATTCCCCACCAACAATATCCTAGTTCCGTTAAAAAATCACTGCGTGAAATCCCTTCAGTCCCCGTGTTTTTAGTGGCCCATATATAGAACATAGCCTTTTCAACATCTAAGGCCGTAGAAAAGGGCTTCCAGGCACTTTAGTCGGGCCAATATCGAACAGAAAGTTCTAATTTGATAAAATATTTGTTGAAGAAGATTTGTTTTAAAAATTGTGATGATTTAAATCAATTTAGAGGGAACTAAATTTTAAATGTCCATCAAATTTGTGCCTTTAAAAACTAAACTTTTTTTTTTTGAAGAACCAACGTCTATGTTATGAGTGCTTGTTTTAGACGTCCCTTTTTAAGAAGTGATATCTAAAATTAAAAAAAAAAAAAAAGCGCTTATAGATGTCACTTTTATAAAAGAGACGTTTATTAAGTGATGTTTTATGTCTAGTTTGTACCAGTGGTGTTTTGAGAAAGTGTGAATTAGAAATAAATTGTGATATATAAAATATTGTAAAATTTGAAATGTGCTCAAAAAACATATGCAATGTGGATCTTGTTACACTATTCTTATCTTTCAATATAATTAACAAAAAAATCATTTTTAACTTTTAGTTTTTTAAAATTGTAAAAGAGAGATTTAAAGATGTAGATTTAGGAGTTTTGGAGTTGAGTAATTAAAACTTGTTTTGGAAATGATGTTCCAAAAAGGGGCTAAATTTTTGCATTTGAATAGAAAAATCACTCTCCAATGCTTCGTTTTTCCTATATTAAATTTAACATTACCCTACTTAGCCGCAAATTTTGATTATTATTGTTTGATTCTTCAAATTATAAATCAAATTAAAATTTTCCTCATATCTTGTGCAGAGAGAAATATAGACGAGAATGGCTAAAACATTGTGGCACTTGACAGGTAATATTTTATACACTTGTTTTATTTTGTAAGATTTGTTTTTATGTTATTTACCTGATTTAATTAAGTCATTAACTAATTACCATAAACAAGTAAATAAGGGAGATAGATAATTTTAACGAGATCCAATTTTCCTATTCTTCGAGACCATGTGCAGACGTTGAACACTTTACTAACTGTTAAATGATTACAAGTACTAATGGTATTATGCAATCTAAAGACTCCATTTTTATTGTTGTTACCAGTCATCTTGAATCTAGTCAATGAACACATTTAGCAAGATCCCCTTGCTAGCATATGTTGAACTCTTTTTAACTATTTTTGTCTCCTCTCGAAGAAGCCAAATCTTCCTCTTAAAAGACATAGAATGTTAGGATATGCCCTAAGCATGAAAGATATTTTAATGTATTTTATTTATTTTGAACTAGATAATAAAATTAAATTTAGAGGTTATTCATTATATTGCTGTTTGTCCTAATTCTATTTACATGTTAAAATAAATGTAAGTAAATATAGCTTACTAACTGCTTGTGTTAAATTGTTAGAATGTTATATGTAATGGACTTTTATTTGCGAGAAGATAATATTCTAAAGTAAGCAGTCTAAATTAGCGTCCATAGTCTATGGGATTAGACTGAGCATCTAATTTATATTAAAATTATTATGTTATCTAAAGCCATAGTAAATATGGTTTGTCTTGACTGTCCGGAGCATAGACTCCCAAGTAGAGACATATATATGTTACTTGATGGTGACATATTGGACCAGGACTAAAGCGTGATTGATCTGCGTAGTCCGCTATGAGTGGATCAATCTGCTTTTAATGTTCATTATGCAATAACCCTAATCCTGAGTCAATGAACTACTTCATGTATATGACTTGTGTACTTTGATGTTCCAATGGCTAAAGCGTTTTAGAGTTAGTAAGCTTATAGACTAGTTCATTTGGTGCATGACTTATATACGATGGAGGGTTTGTTTACAGATATTTTAATCATAGCTCTAATAAGGAGTTAAGGGTATCCTCTTAAAGGCATTATACTGGACGTGAAAATTGACAAGACCTTGGGTCATCTGCTAGGTGGATGACTTCTTATTCACATATGGTGAATAATCATTTTCTTATGCAAAATATTAATCAAAAAGTCGTTCCTGCATACAAATTTTACATATATACATTTTGTAATTATACAGTCACAAATCATGATTTTAGCAAATAAAAAACTATATGATACATTTTATTTAAATTTATGATATTTTATCAAAATTTATTAAATTTATTATAATAACATAATCCTTTATTTATATTTTTTTATTTTATTATCAATTTTTGTTTAAATCTTATTAATCATTTTTATATGTTTATTAAAATATTTTTTAAATAATTTCATAAACTTATTTTTTTAAAATTATATCAAATTTTTATTTATTTTTAATTAATCATATTTTTTATTTTTAATTATTTAAATGATATTATAATTTAGAATTATATGCAATTCTTCGTATTTTTATATTTTAAATATTTAAATAATTAATAATGTAATTTGTTATACAAATCATTCTTTTTTTTTTTTGGCTAATTATAAAACTTTCCACGTAAATATCATTTTAGTTTCAATTTCAATATTTATTTATAATCATTAATTATTTTCAGATTATTACTATCAGTTTAACTTATAACCAAGTATTGTTATTTTTAACGTCTCCGCGGCGGATAACTTGTGACGGCGGACTTAGACCTAGAGTTTCTGGTAGAGAATAAAGAGGGCAGTCCCATGGTTTACTCTGACATCCAGGTCTCGGCTGGCCGAGAAAATGAAGAAAAGAAGAAGAAGAAGAAAAACGTCCAATACTGATCAGTAGCGCCAACGCCACAAGCGATCTCCATTTCAAGCAGAGCAGGTACGAGATCACCACCGTGTGGCTGAGGTTGGAGAACGTGACAATGCCTGTCGATGAGTGGGGCAATATTAACTCTGATATTGATCATGCTCATCATGGGAAATCCACCGGCTTTTTGAAAACAATAAGTGTGTTTGAGGCTATTGTTAAGTACAAAGGTTGGACGTTGGGGGGGCCATAAGAGTGATATGAGTGTGTTGAGTAATCAAGTGAAGATAGCTTTCTCTAGTGATAACAATTCCACGCAGAAACCTGCAGTTTTCCACATCCATGAATGCTGGGTTGACTGCTGGGATTGCACTTTTAATATACTATTGGCTTTCATGTTTGGCGTCATAAGTTGTTCTTGCTTGTCATCATTTTGGGGCATATACTGTCCCTTTTATTAGCATCATCTTTTTTCGGATGATTTATGGATATGATCTCATTAAGAATTTCTTTCATTGACGATAACATCATTTTTAGTACGAACATACCGGTAATTTTAGCATTATTTTTGTTTCGTAACTGTTCATTAACGATGGTTTTTTAGTTCCTGTATATTAGCTACATCATCATCATCATCATCATCATTATACTATTATTATTCTTCTGGCAGTCAATTCTGTCTTCTTTATTTAAGAAAAACGGAGAAGATCAAATGTTAAGGTTTTATTTTCATCAATGATTCTACCATTATTTGGTAAACTATTCTTCTCAAGTTCTTGTTTTGGATCTTAAAGTGGTAATAAACTCAAATTGCTCATCCAATTTTACAAACTACGCACCTTTTGTTCCCAATTAAACAATCGTGAGGATCTGTTAAGTTTCAAAGAATAATATATTAATGCCACGAAAAACGAATTAATTTCTATAATTTTATTAGAGTGTTTTCTAATCCATAAGAAATTATACTCATACTTAAGAAAAATTAAGAATGGATTTACTAAAAATGCACTTTTTCAAAAATAATTGAATTAGAATAAGATTACATTTGATAGAGCCTTTGAAAAAAAACAGATTACATTATTGATAAGAGATCTATTAGTTACACTTTTTTGGGAGATCGAATGAATTTAAAATACAAATTCCCTCTTTTTTTTTAGGGGAAACCCTCTTTATCAAGTTACCGTCCCTTAGTTTTAGTTCCCTCAAAAACTTAACTCAGAGTAATTGCATGTAGATGGGTGTTAAAAGTTTAATGTTAACTAAAGTTTAACCTCAAAAAGTTGTTAAAGTTTTAAAAACAACGGACCTTTAAAAAAAATAAATTTTAAAAACCCTCGAGGCCAACAATGACAAAATGGGGAAGTATTTGCTTTCACTACCTCGCCATCAAAGAGTCCCGTATTGTTGAATACTCGCCAAATTTTTTTAGCCAACAAAACTTATTCCTTTTTTTTTTTTTTTTCAATTTTTGTAGGAAAGGACACTAACCAAACAAAGCTTGATTAAAGGACCCACATCCCTAAAACCCGTTCTCAACATAATTTCTTCCAATGGTATCTTCTCATCGATCAGTATTTCTCAAATTGTCAAATTGTATAGATTAAGTCTCCATCTATAGCCAATCCATGACATTTGGATTGGGATTTTTATAATTCTTCACCAATAGTAAAACTCCAAATCCAATCCTATTCAATCCAAATTGTAACCATCAGAATGATGGATTTAATTTATTTATTCTAAGAACTAAAATATATTTAAACATAAAATAGTTCAATAAAACTGCAACACAATTAGCTTGAAGTTTTCAATCATAAACTAAATTAAAGAATAACAATAAAAATTATAGCATAATGATACATTACAATAAATAAGTATCGATTAAATTTAAAATAAAATATTCATACTTATTAATTTAATCAATAACAGCTTAAAGTAATTCATCATCCAAATATTCAAGTCTAATTAAAAAGAAAAAGGAAGACTAACGGTAAACAAGCAGAATTCTCAAATAATAATGACAATAATAATAATTAACAATTAGCACAAGCATAGAGAACAGTGGAAGCCAGGGCCAACAAAAAGACGACGAAAGTAGCAACCGTCCCCCGGCGGACCAACTTCCAGTGAGAGCTAAGACCTCGTCGTTCGATTTTTTCCATAAGAGACAAATTCTCTTTGGAGGAGCTGGGCATTGCGAGAAGAATGATCTGCTTCCAACTCTCGTCGAGCTCTTCGCTGCACCTCATATACGCTGCCGTCTTGCGGAGGAGAATGATCAGGATGACGGCGGCGGAGCCGAGGGAGGCGGCGGAGAGGGATTGCCGGTAGCGGCAAAGGAATGGATTGTGGGTCAGAGAGAAGACGGCGAATTGCGTTGCGACGTAGATGACCATCCACTTGAAACCTTCCCATTCCGCTTGGCGAAGCTCTCTTTCCTTAATCCAGATGTTCTTCTTCTTGGCAGAGCTCATCTTTTGGGTTTGAAATTTGGTGAAAGTGGAGGCGGCCGAAGATAAATATGATATGCTTTTACAAATTAATCAAAGGGCATTTCAACTTAAACACCTTACATAAATTTCCACTTTTCAATCCTTGATATTTTTTCAATTTTTAATATTAACATATTTTGTTCCAAAAAAAATTGAATATATATGTTTATTTAGTATAAATTTAAATATACGTTCGTTCTTAATTACCATTTATCAATTAAGTCAACAATTATTCTTATTATTCTCCCTAACTTTTAAGATTATAAAAATTTGGTCCTATGAACTTTGAAAACCCGCATTTTATCATTAAATTTTGAAATAGTTCCATATTTCCATTTGATCCTGTTTCTTAGAATTTTTGTTAAAAAACCTAAACCCTAACTTTAAAATTCAAAACCCTAATATATTATGTCAAATGACTTCCTAATAATGAGTTATGGTCATCTCAAGATCCGTTCCATTTTAAAAGGCTATAGCCTTCTATATCAAACCAAAAATTATCCTGCTCAAAATTTTTTGCTTTTTGGATCGTTTAATTACAAGTTTTTTCATTAACATACTATTGGTCTTCTTCTTTTCTAAAACCAACTTGGACGTCTTAGCATTCACTCTATTTACCAACTACCATAATCTAATGTGACCTCTTTTTTTTTTTATAACAAAAATCCTAAAGAAAAGAAGAGAATGTACCTTTAATTTCATGAATTTACATGGTCTGGCCACACACACAATACTTATATAATTAGGGAATTTACATCCGTAATAGCAACTTCGTATGGTCCATTTTAACAAAATAGCAGGATAGTTTGAAAAGTGAATATAATAGCATATTTGTGTTAGAGAGAATTTAAAATTACATTACTGCCCTTGTCTTCTCCATCTTTGGCGAACCAATTCTCCATCTCCAGCGAGAAAATGCTGTTGCTGTTGCCATCGCGAGGTTGCGATTACCACCGACGCGGTTCTCCATTGCAAGATTTCGGCCTCTGTGAGCTTCGATCTTCATCGCATCAACTCCTCAGTCGCCCGACTTAGCGAGTGCGATCACAATCTCTAGAAGAATCAGCGAGCGATCTTCGGGCTCCACGGCGGCTCTAGAATGATCGACAACTCGCCAGCGGCCCAATATCACGATCTCCAGAAGATCTCCAGCCCGCCCGTGGGTCTAACACAATCTCCCAGTGGCAGCAGCAACGCCAATTTTGGGATTACGGTTTGAAGGATTGCAGCCGATTTTGTGTGGCGATCTTGGGACACCGGATGGCGATTTTTGATTTAGACGCGTTACCCAGTCGCGCGAGGCTGGTGTCATGAATCCTTCCATCGTGAGCCTATATTCAACGGGCACCCTCTTTGCTATGTCTCCGTGATGGAGCTCGCGATCCGTGACTCCTGTGACGATGCCGGAGTTGCTGAGTAACGACACCAGCGATATCTCCGGTGGGATGAGATATGGAGAGAGAAGGAAAAGTTAAAGACAGTTTGGGAATATTTCACAACGAAAACCAAAATGTGCTATATTTTTCACTCATCATTTAAATATGCTATTATTTTCAATTGCGTACGTAGAATATGTCATTTCCCTCATTCTCCATATAAATATACATACATGTATATATATATATATGCTATAGCAAAAAAGAAAAAAAAAATTTATTATTTCTAAATTGTACATTATAGTCATTTGACTAGTGGATGAAATTGTAACAAAATTTTTAAGGAAAAAATAATCCTCCAATTTTTTTTTTTTAATTTTTATGGAAATCCCACTATATCTGCTGGGTTATTTATACTTAGACTGACCCCCCCTCTCTCTCTCTTTCTCTGTCTCTCTCTTAAACCTTTAAATTTCTTATATAAGCTTGAATTAACTCACTCTACAACCTTTCAAAAATAGAGAGAGAGATAGAGAGAGAGCTTTATTTCCTTTCAACATGAGTACAGTACCGTCAATTAAAGTCGAGGAAACAGAAGATAGAGGTGAACATATATCCCATCTACTAAATCATGACTCTTCTCAATCGTCAATGAAAAGATATGAGCAGGTAACGTCGACGGTGTCTAATTAATTTATCATCATTATATTTAAAAAAATAAAAAACTGCTTGCTTATGAAACTTGTAAAGGTAATTTGGATATCTTTTTAGTATTAAAAGAAAAGAAAAGAGGTAATAAGGGTAATTAGGTTTAGGGATGGTGTTTTTCTCATCTTATTTGATTGATTCGTTTTCGTTATTTGGTTTGTTCATAATTTGTCTTCTTTTGCTTAAAAAGAAACGAAAACCAAAAAAAAAAAAAAAGAAGCAAACAAGCTTCCTCCTGTTGGCTTTTCCCAGTCTTTTTCACCTTTATTGTATGCATCAATATAATACGCTATATACAAAGTAAATATAAATATATATACTTATTATGTTAGTGTAATTTTTTGATGTCTGTGTGTGTCTGTGCATACAGATGAAATTTTTTGTCAAAGATAAGCTTGATGCGACTGTTCTTGTCCTTTGTGGTGGCTCCTTTGTTTTTATTGTGTTTAATCTTCTTGTGATGCCAAATATGGTAGTGGTATTTTTGCGGCCACTTGATACCATTGCCGCTATTCCGATGTTGGTGAGACTGCTATGGATAATTATAATGTCCACGTTATTACTATCCGGAATAGTGCCCGGTATAAGATCGTTATTCTACTTGGAAAAAATCGAACTTGTTCACAAAATCAATTTTATATCCACCGTCCATTCACCACAATCACCAATATTAGAGTGCGAGACTCAATACAAGCAGACGTTACCAACTCATCCACATAAGAAGCTAATGGAGACTTTTGCATGTAACCTTTCCACACCAAGTACAGGCTCCATTACTGGTCTTCTTTATGTCTCCAATTTCCATTTATCCTTCTCTTCTCATACTCTCCCTTCACCCCTCACTCCACCTTCCGATCTTGAAACTTGGAGCTATTTCAAGGTATACATATGTAATTCATTTCTAATTAATAAAATTATATGATAGGTTTTTTTTTTTAATAAATTAAACCCTCAACTAATATTACAATGTTATGAACAGTCAAATTTTCATTAATATTTTTCTTTATGTATTTATATTTTTTGATATCGTACAACTATTAGTTTTTTTTGCACTCGGATTTAACATTATGAAAATAAACGAGAAAAAAAGTACTTTTTCCTAGCAATTCAAGTTATGTTATTGACCATGCAGGTTATGCTTCCATTACAAAATATTAGGTCTATTAGTTCAGTTATTATGGAGGAAAGTTCTCCCGCGAAGCACATGATCCAGAGAGCAACAGTCAACCAAGGGCATAATTTGTGGAGGCTCGGGGATTTTGAAAATTATGAGAAAGTTTCAATCTATCTTACTAAAATTTTAGCATCTGAAGTTGGTCATGTTTACTTTACCAATTAGAGAGTCAAAGAGGGGACAAATATCATTTATGGGTTGGTTTTCAGTACTAAGTCTTATTGTTCTAGTAGATCTTCCTTAAGATAATATTTCCAATTTCAAAAATAAAGGAATAGAGATTACCTTATTCAAAAAGTCCTAGTTAAAGATTTATAATCTCGTGATCCTGTGGATCCAGAAAAGGAATTGATTTGATTTCTTCTCAATGGAAGCTCTAATTTGATATCCCATTTCTACTCAATTTTTAAACTTTCTTTATTCACTGTTTTATCTTACTTGGGGTCCATTGGAATGATGATTGAAGTTGGAATTTTGTAGTTAGGTTGAAAACGTATTTTTGGTTGAAGTGTAAACTAAAAATAAACTTCTATATTTGAAATATATTTGAAAAAAAATGTTCAATGTGGATTTTATTTTATTATTCTCGTCATTCTGATTTATTTAAAAAAATAAATATATTTTTCAATTAAAATAAAAAAGTTATGAAGTTTTGAATTTTGAGATTTTGAAAATAAAAGAAAGAGTGAGATGTAAATTTGGAATTTTGGAGTTAAATTGTAAAATTAAATGGTACTCCAAACAGTATCTTATCTATTGCAATTTAATTTAAGAGCTCAATGATAAGCCTTTTAAAAAAATATTTAAAGGTGATAGGAAAATCACTACGCTGGCATTCCTTTAGCACAAGAAATCCCTAAAATAAAGTAATTTGTTTCCTTAAAGAAAGGAAGATTCAGCTACCCAATTTTGAAAATCATATATTTGGAAAGATAAACTATGAGATTTATGCAATTGTGAAAGAAACTCAAAAAGAAAACTTTAGATATTTTACTTATTTAAATCTTTGTATTTAGTACATAGCGGCCTATAAATCGGAAATAAAATCCCACGAACCTATCTTTTTAATCTTCTATTAAAAAAATTAAAAAAAACGCCCTCATAAATTCATCTGTCAAATTTTTGCTGTCAACATTAATCCTTCCAAGATCCTCTATATATACATATATATATATATAAAGGGAGTTAATTTGTTACGTTTTCTGAGGTTTCTCTCTCTCTCATTTAGATTTTAATATCATTGAGCGGTTAGTTCACAAAAATTCTATTTCCTTTTATAATTATGGAAGGAACGCCAACTGACGAGGAAACTTATCACGAGCGCCCAAAAGACGGTCCTACTTCTTTATCACCAAGAAGGCATTTCAAGGAGGTTAATTTATGCCCTATAAATTTACATTGATTTTCTTCTTACTTCTGTTCCCTAATTCGTGCCTTTTTTCTATTATTATTTTCTGATTCTTGCTTTTTTGCATACGTTCTTTAATTAATGGTGTCGATCTACTAAAAAAGAAAGAAAATTAATTTATGCCCAATAGAAATTGAAGAGTATTGCAGCGTTTGTCTCAAATTTCCGTTTCTCTCAATTTGCTTGTTTGATACATACATATGTAATGGAAAGCTTCAATTGATCAAATTAATGGGATTGTACAATTAATGTTCTAATTTGTCATTCATCAATTAACATAAGTGTTCAGGTTAAATAGCAAAATGTTTTTACATGTTCCAGTACATCCTCCAATTTTTTTTTAAATTTTTATAGAAATCCCACTATATCTGCTGGGTTATTTATACTCAGACTGACCCCTCTCTCTTTCTTTCTCTCTCTCTCTTAAACCTTTAAATTTCTCATATAAGCTTGCATTAACTCGCTCTACAACCTTTCAAAAACAGAGAGAGAGACAGAGTGATAGAGAGAGAGCTCTATTCCCTTTCAACATGAGTATAGTACCGTCAATTAAAGTCGAGGAAACAGAAGATAGAGGCGAACATACATCCCATCTACTAAATCATGACTCTTCTCAATCGCCAATGAAAAGATATGAGCAGGTAATGTCGACGGTGTCTAATTAATTTATCATCATCATATTTAGAAAAATAAAAAACTGCTTGCTTATGAAACTTGTAAAGGTAATTTGGATTTCTTTTTATTATTAAAATAAAAGAAAAGAGGTAATAAGGGTAATTAGGTTTAGGGATGGTGTTTTTCTCATCTTATTTGATTGATTCGTTTTCGTTATTTGGTTTGTTCATAATTTGTCTTCTTTTGCTTAAAAAGAAACGAAAACCAAAAAAAAAAAAAAGCAAACAAGCTTCTTCCTGTTGGCTTTTCCCAGTCTTGTTCACCCTTATTGTATGCATCAATATAATACGCTATATACAAAGTACATATAAATATATATTTATTATGTTAGTGTAATTTTTTGATGTCTGTGTGTGTCTATGCATGCAGATGAAATTTTTTGTCAAAGATAAGCTTGATGCGACTATTCGTGTCCTTTGTGGTGGCTCCTTTGTTTTTATTGTGTTTAATCTTCTTGTGATGCCAAATATGGTAGTGGTATTTTTGCGGGCACTTGATACCATTGCCGCTATTCCGATGTTGGTGAGACTGCTATGGATAATTATAACGTCCACGTTATTACTACCCGGAATAGTGATCGGTATAAGATTATTATTCTACTTGGAAAAAATCGAACTTGTTCACAAAATCAATTTTATATCCACCGTCCATTCACCACAATCACCAATATTAGGGTGCGAGACTCAATACAAGCAAATGTTCCCAACTCATCCACATGAGAAGCTAATGGAGACTTTTGCATGTAACCTTTCCACACCAAGTACAGGCTCCATTACTGGTCTTCTTTATGTCTCCAATTTCCATTTATCCTTCTCTTCTCATACTCTCCCTTCACCCCCCACTCCACCTTCCCATCTTGAAACTTGGAGCTATTTCAAGGTATACATATGTAATTCATTTCTAATTAATACAATTATATGATAGGTTTTTTTTTTTTAATAATTAAACCCGCAACTAATATTACAATGTTATGAACCGTCAAATTTTCATTAATATTTTTCTTTATGTATTTATATTTTTTGATATCGTACAACTATTAGTTCGTTTTCACACTCAGATTTAACATTATGAAATTAAACAAGAAAAAACGTACTTTTTTCTAGCAATTCAAGTTATGTTATTGACCATGCAGGTTATGCTACCATTGCAAAATATTAGGTCTATTAGTTCAGTTATTATGGAGGAAAGTTCTCCCGCGAAGCACATGATCCAGATAGCAACAGTCGACCAAGGGCATAATTTATGGACGCTCGGGGATTTTGAAAATTATGAGAAAGCTTCAATCTATCTTACTAAAATTTTAGCATCTAAAGTTGGTCATGTTTGCTTTACCAATTAGAGAGTCAAAGGGGGGACTAATATCATTTATGGGTTGGTTTTCAATACTAAGTCTTATTGTTCTAGTAGATCTTCCTTAAGATAATATTTCCAATTTCAAAAATAAAGGAATAGAGATTATCTCATTCAAAAAGTCCTGGTTAAAGATTTATAATCTCGTGATCCTATGGATCCAGAAAAGGAATTGATTTGATTTCTTCTTAATGTAAGCTCTAATTTGATATCCCATCTCTACTCAATTTTTAAACTTTCTTTATTCACTATTTTATTTTACTTAGGATCCGTTGGAATGATGATTGAAGTTGGAATTTTGTAGTTAGGTTAAAAACGTATTTTTGGTTGCAGTGTAAACTAAAAATAAACTTCTATATTTGAAATATGTTTGAAAAAGAATATTTAATATGGATTTTATTTTGTCATTTTTTTCATTCTGATTTATTTTAAAATATATATATATTTTTCAATTGAAATAAAAAAGTTATGAACATTTGAATTTCGAAATTTTGAAAATAAAAGAAAGAGTGAGATGTAAATTGGGAATTTTGGAGTTAAATTGTAAAATTAAATGGTGCTCCAAACGGTATCTTATCTATTGCAATTTAATTTAAGAGCTCAATGATAAGCCTTTTAAAAAAATATTTAAAGGTGATAGGAAAATCACTACGCTGGCATTCCTTTAGCACAAGAAATCCCTAAAATAAAGTAATTTGTTTCCTTAAAAAAAGGAAGATTCAGCTACCCAATTTTGAAAATCATATATTTGGAAAGATAAACTATGAGATTTATGCAATTGTGAAAGAAATTCAAAAAGAAAACTTTAGATATTTTACTTATTTAAATCTTTGTATTTAGTACATAGCGGCCTATAAATCGGAAATAAAATCCCACGAACCTATCTTTTTAATCTTCTATTAAAAAAATAAAAAAAAACCCTCTCATAAATTCATCTGTCAAATTTTTGCTGTCAACATTAATCCTTTCAAGATCCTCTATATATACATATATATATATAAAGGGAGTTAATTTGTTACGTTTTCTGAGGTTTCTGTCTCTCTCATTTGGATTTTAATATCATTGAGCGGTTAATTCACAAAAATTCTATTTCCTTTTGATAATTATGGAAGGAACGCCAACTGACGAGGAAACTCATCACGAGCGCCCAAAAGACGGTCCTACTTCTTTATCACCAAGAAGGCATTTCAAGGAGGTTAATTTATGCCCTATAAATTTGCATTAATTTTTCTTCTTAGTTCAGTTCCCTAATCCGTGCCTTTTTTTTTTAGTATTTTCTGATTCTTGCTTTTTTGCATACGTTCTTAATTAATGGTGTCGATCTACCAAAAAAGAAAGAAAATTAATTTATGCCCAATAGAAATTGAAGAGTATTGCAGCGTTTGTCTCAAATTTCCGTTTCTCTCAATTTGCTAGTTTGATACATATATATGTAGTGGAAAGCTTCAATTGATCAAATTAATGGGATTGTACAATTAATGTTCTAATTTATCATTCATCAATTAACATAAGTGTTCAGGTTAAATAGCAAAATGTTTTTACATGTTCCAGTACATAAACTGGTTTGGAGAGAGTAAAATCCATTTGGTTACCTGATTCTGTAAATAAGTTAATGCTTAAATTTTAATCCTCCCAATATAATTGAATTTGTACAGATAATGGCCGGCGTAAAGAAGGAGCTTTTCATGCCTGCGATTCTGCTAATCCAATTTGCTTTCATCGTTAACGGCTTTTGGGGATTACTTATAGCCTTACTGCTTATCGACTTTGTATCATCTAATGCCGAAGTTTATGTTCCGGCGTTTTTGTTCTATGTAATTTGTTTGGGGAGTTTCATAGTGATGTTCATAATTGGTGCCAAACTGTTCTTCCCGGAGAAATCTTTCGGCCTCTTAAGCTTTATATGCGACGTTGAGCCTCGATACAAGCTTGCATTTCCAACCTATTCCGACGAGAAGCTCATGGACTACTTCGATTGTTACTGCCTTTTCATGTCAACTTGTTCAACTACTGATCATCAGCCTCTTCCTGGGATTCTTTATCTGTCCGATTCCCACTTAGCTTTTTGTTGTGATCTACCTTTACCTGTTACTCTACCCGCTCCTGGACAGATTTGGACCTATTACAAGGTAATCATACATACTATTAAAATATTTATATGTACACACACGTATTCTTGGTCAAGAGTTCATTTCATCCAAATTTCAAGGTCTAGCTAGCTACGCCATATTTTAGTGTTAGGGTTTAAGGTTTTTGGTCTTGGTCAAAGCTTTGCACGAACAATTTACACGCACATTCTTATTTGATTATGGAAGAATGGACTTTTAAACCAAGCTCTTCTATCTTCACCTAATTATAACACTAATTTTATTAAGTATAATTATTCTAATCTACACATGAATGATGATTTGGAACAGGTTATGGTTCGTTTGGCTAATATTAGCACCGTGAAAACAGTAATCAAGGGTAAAGGTGTATTAGATAAATACGTTCAGATTACAACTATCCAGGGGCTTGAATTTTGGTTCATGGGTTTTGAAGATTATGCCAAAGCATCGACACAACTCGGTGGAATTATCTCCAAATTCTCAGCACCGCGGCTTTCACTCACAATACATGAAGAGTGATGTGGTTTTACCGGTTCCCTTCCTCTGGGGTTTTAAATATTTTAACTTGCATATTATCTCTTATAAGATCCAAGGATGTAATTTGGATCCTGATTTGGCTAATTAAGATTTTTTTTATTTTTATTTTTTGGGTGATGGGAGTTTATATCCTGTTCTAGGAGCTTTATTCATAAATCCATTTCTTTATTATTATTTTTTAGAAAGCAACTGAATGATACAAATTTAAAAATCATTGCACCAACATAATATAAAAATTTAATATTAGACCAATATAACAAATCAGATACTAATAACAATAAAGTTTGTACTGCATTGGTTAATATGAGAGAATTTGTGTTTACTGATTAATGGATAAAAAAAAGAGGTCGTAATTTAGGTAATTTTCTCTATCTTTTTTTTCCCTAATAGTCTATATTCTACCCATGACTGCGTTAGGTAACTTCGAAATACCCTGTTCTCTCTAAAATTCAGTCACTTACATGCATGTTACCCTTTTTTTTTTTAGCCCAAATTTCTTTGTTTGTAAAAATACATATACAATTACGTGTTTTTTATATCAATATACAGAAAGCCCCCATTAAAAAATTAAAATTTTATGTTTTTGGTCGTAATTAAACTTGTTAAATTTTAGTTTTCGTTATTTACCTTCTGATGTGGGAGTTTAGTGCAGCCATTTAATACTTTGGAGTGCTATTTTGATTACTTAAACTGTTGATACCCACTGTCGTTGTATTAGGTCGTCTTGTTGTTAGCTTGTTGTTGATATTAGTCAAGAAGAGGGATGTCGTTTAATGTATTTTGTTAATTACTTCTTACGCCTTGCTGTCGTTTTGTCATTACGTTTACTGTTTGGAGTATTTGGGCCTGCGAGCCTTGTGTGTCGTTTGAACAAGGACTAGCTTTCTTTATCGTTGAGAATAAAGGATTAGAGATCGTTCATTATATGCAGAGCATTGTTTCAGCCACTGTGGATTGATGAACCAAGCAAGGTCTTCTTCAATACATTCATCTTACAATACACTTCAGTTGTTGGCCATCATGATTATTTATTAAAAATAAAGAAGGAAAAAAAAAGAATTGTTAGGATGATCAACTAAGGTAGTACATTAGTACTGTTAGGCGGCCTAGCTATGTAGGAAATTAGAAGTATAAATGCTGGCCATGAATTGAGTGGTAATTAGTGACGGTCAACATTACTTCTTAAAATCCCGTGTACATGTGTTTAGTAATTTAGTATTAACAACAGTTTTCAGTGTGGATGGGTCCTTGCAAGCAAGCTGAAAATGATGGATGCTGGGACGGATGATACGACGTTTTGCCCACGTCGATCATTAGACAATGATGTATGAGTTGAACACATTATGTTTGGCCATGAAAATATGTATGGTGTGTTAAACAAATTGTTTCGTGTCACCCATGGGGACAAAGTGGTATCTAACCAAGTTTCAAATGTCAAAGGACTCATAGTTCAGATATGTAGTTTCAATTACTAAAATGATACCGAACAGTTGGAATCCCTAATGACCAACAAATATTGCAACATAAATGTGGGAAGGAATGATAAAAACCAAACTCAAACACTTAATTAATTATCTTTTTCTTTTTTTTTTCACCAAGCTAGAAAACTTAATAAAAATTTAACAAATTGAAAAATAAAGTCGCCTTCTCTAAGCTAACCGAGCCATTACAAAGGGAACTAAAAGGCTATTTAGCAACAGAATCTACTAACGAGTTAGCACAAGAAGGAATCCAATTAAAAGCAACAAATCAAAACTGTACGAGCCAATGGACTCAAACCA
Organism: Antiaris toxicaria; assembly: GCA_035233585.1. NCBI lineage: Eukaryota > Viridiplantae > Streptophyta > Magnoliopsida > Rosales > Moraceae > Antiaris > Antiaris toxicaria. Next base: position 55,450,266 of record CP141157.1, read on the forward strand.
GAAACAGTAGCACATTCTCTCTCAAGCACCAGCAAGTTAATACATAGTGTTGCATTAGGCTATTGTTTTTCCTCATTTTTAAAAGGAGGTTGAAATAGTTCAACAAAATAATATCAGCAACGCACAATGCAGATCTAACGTAATAACAACAAGAGACAGGAATAAAATCATCTTTTTAATTAGGACTAGTTGCAGATTGATGGTAGGCTTTCTGAAGAGATGGACAATATAAAAAATCAGATGTTAAAACACAGTAATCAATATTCAAGACAACTAAGAATATGGGAGGCAGCCTCCTTTTATAGGCAAGGCGGCACCCTTTTTCATGCCTAAACAATGTTTGGGACTAATCGCAGATCAATGATGGGCTTTTTGAAAAGATATACACTATAAAAATCCCCTGGTTAAGGCAAATTGTTCTCACAAGACAACTAAAAACAGAGGCTGTCTCTTTTTATAGACAAGGTGACACCACCCTTTCCATACCTAAACAATGTGGAACATACTACAACAAATAGGGTTTTTGCGAGAACAAAAAGTCGCCACAAAAAATGAAAAGTCATCACAAATATCTTTTTCACCACGATATATCGTTGCATACAAGTCGACACTAATAACTAGTCACAAATGTGAATTTTTTGCAACAATAACATGTTGTCGCAATTACAATAATAACGACCATTGTCACTAAAAGATCGTTGTAACTACATCGTTAATAGATTGATCTGGTTAACATGGAATCCATTTTTGGAGCCCATAAATTCAAAAAATATCGTTGCAAATATGTATGATCTTGTTGATGTGGCAACAAAAATTTGCAATGACTTTTTTGAAAAGTCGTTGCTAATAATTATGGTTTTTATTATGTTGTTGCAAAAAAAAATTCTTTTTTAAAATAAATTTTTTAATAATTTATTATTATTTATTAATTCATTATTTTTATTAAGAGATTTTATTGTTATATATTTAAATTCAAAATTAAGTAGAAATATGCGAAGTATGATAATGAAAATAAATTATAATATTAAAAAAAATAGTTGAAAATCATACCATTATTTAATTAAAAAATGAACCTAATAAATTAAGTATAATATAATCAAGTGTAAAAAAATATACATAAATAATGACAACTCATAATTTATTCTTCTAAATTGATAGTAGCATCATTAGCATTGTCGTCATCATGTAACTTAAGAATAAAGGCATTTATGGGTTAAATATGAACATTATTATAGATTAAATTATAAGAAATTCTTTAAATCAAATATGATTATTTGTGAACATTGTGTCTGACATTTGAAAATGAGTAGTTCTAATAAAATTGAACTTTTGATTGATGCAGGTACTTGGGATCCTATGGATGAAGACGTGGTCTCTCTGGATCCTATTGAATTTAATTCAGAGGAGGAATCTTACAAAGATCATATTGATTCTTATCAAAGAAAGACGGGTTTATGTCTATGTGTGATATGTGGTAAGTTCAAACATTGCATTGACTGCAACATAAATTTACTTGACATGTTTATGTCTATGTGTGATATGTGGTAAGTTCAGATATTTCCATGTCTGCAACATGAACGGACTGATATGTCTATGTGTTACATATAGTAAGTTTAAGCATTTCCATATCTGCAACATGAATGGACTGTTATGTTTGTGTTATATGTTGTAAATTCAAGCATTTCATTGACTGTAACATGAATTGACTGGTCATGTTTATGTGTTCTATGTGCAGTATGTAAGTTTGAATATTTCCCTATCTGTAGTATGAACTACTGTCATATGTCTGTTAAATGATAATATGCAATGATATGATTGCTATGAAAACTATGTGTATATGTTTATGTCTATGTGTCATGTCTAAGTCAAACATGAGTTGACTAGACATGTTTACGTGCTATGTATAAAATGTAAATGATATATATAAGGTGCTATAGGCACAACAGTGTGTCTAACAGAATACACACAATGAAAGAAAGAAAAGTAAAGCATTCCAGACCAAGGGGCAATGAGAATGTCTCCTGGTTGGAACTATATGCAAGATAGAAAGAAAGAATAATGATAATGAGAACAAAAGAACGAAAGAAAAATAAGCAAGCATAACGTGACTAACATTCATGTTATGCATATGTTATGTTATGCATAAGTTAGTCATACGATGTTAAGTATGCTTTATGTTATGTTTACGATGCTTAAGTATATTTAGGAAGTTTTACGTATTTAAGTATGATAAGTATATTCATGATGTTAAATGTGAAAGTATATTCACAATGTTAAATATGTTAAGTATAAAAGTATGTTCATGATGTTAAAGATATTAAGTATGTTCAAACTGTTAAAGTATGTTAAGTATGAAAGTATGTTCACGATGTAAAGTATGTTCAAATATGTACAAGTATGTTTACAAGGTTATGTACGTTAAGTATGAAGTTTAAAGTAATATATAATATATGTTATGTTCATGGTCTGATGCCACAGTTGGTATCAGATATGCTCTGTTCTATATGGTATGAGTTATTATATGTCATGTATGTATGTTTGAACTTACTGAACCTATTACTCACAAGTTTGTTCATGTTATATGTAAGCAACCTGCACGATGATAAGACAAGTGATGGATGACGAATGAAATCTGCATGTGCCAAGGGACTGGACGAGAGTTATGGTACTACTATAAGTCTTCAGCTGAGCTGTTTAAAAGAGTATTAAAAAGAATGTTTAAATGATGTTTTATGATGTATATTAAGTTATGATAAAGTAAAATGTTTACTCTAGTAAATGTTTTACGATGATACCATTTTCAAGTTTAAAGTTTAAAAGAAAAAAAAATATTTTTCTATTTTTATGTACACGTTAAAACGGGAGAGTTAAAAGGATAAAGTTTAAAGGTATAAAAGTAAGATAAAAGTAAGTTGCCGATGACTCATGAGGCGACGGTCTATCATAGTCAGCTTTAGAGCTCGACCGCAATGGCGTACTAAATTTTTCGATCGTCACATTAAAAGACCATTAAAGTTATATTGTGACAATAAGTGAATAGTACTATATTCCAACAATAACAGGAGCTTGATAAAGTCGAAGCATATAGATATTAAGTTCCTTGTTATTAAAAAAAGAGTTCAGAGTGGTTTATTGTTTATAGGCATATTGGTACAAACTCCATAGTTACGGATCTACTTATTAAAGGCTTACCACCCAAGGTCTTTCATGAGCATACTGCTCATATGGGTGTTGTATCTCTTGATGATGTGCTGGTTTAGTAGGAGTTTGTATTTAGATGCTTTTCAGTTTTCAGACAATTTATATGGTTATGGATATTTTCTCCAGAAATAAAGTATTTGGTTTATTTTCACTCTGATTTGTTTAATTTGATCTCACTAAGGAATAAGGTTAGACCAATTGGAAATAGACATGTTTGGATCACATCACATGTAATTTCCATACTACACATCCATATTTGATCTATGTCATTTGGTTACATTGATATATGTGACCATTGATGAATCTAGTTACAATAAATGTAACGAAGGTCGCTCTGATCCCATATTGATATAATTGATGGATAAGATTGTTTTGAGATGCTTTCGGTATAGATAGCAAAAGTTTGAATGCACATAAAGTTATTTTAATATACATTAATCAAGTAACATACATGGTCTAAGTGGAAGATTGTTGGATAATAATTAATCATATGGGCCTACACATGCAATTACATACTATCTTAAAGTTTAGCCCAAATAAAGTAATTTAACTAAGGGCCCGTTTGGGCAACGTTTTGGAGGCCAAAATTTTTACCTTTTTTCCAAAACTTTATCACTTTTTACTATTCATATCTCCAAAACGCTACAGTACATTTAAAATTTTAAAAATCCATAACTTTGTGTATACAAGTCCAAATGAGATGATTTTTTTTTTTAAATTACATAGAATTTCGAGAGGAACAAAACAAGATCCATATTGATATTTTTTTTCTAAAAATATTTTTAAAATTTTTAATTTTTTCACCCTAAACAGTTTTTTCCCCCAAACACATTCTCCAAAACTAACTTTTTTCCAAACCCCAAAACCACATCTCCAAAACCTCCCCCAAACTCCCCCTAAGGCTTAAGTTTATTAGGATTTAAGTTATCTAATTAAGTTATGGGCCTTATTTTATGTAAAACCCAAAGTTTAATTTCAAATTTTATGATGGACTAAATTAGAAGTAGATAACTATATAATTAGGGTTGTGATCTCCAAATCACATAATATGATTTTTATTCCTAACTGACTTCCAATCATTAAACTGAATATTGAGATTTCCCAATCTCTAAAGGAAATTATGTACATTCAAAAGATCAATTAATCCGCAATCATCTACGTTTCAATGGATCAAGATATGTTTCTGCTTCTAGTTTTTTTTTTAATGATTTGACATAAATGATCTTGACTAGTTGATGAAGGATTTCATCTTTAAAGAATTTTCTAACAATATAGACTCCCCCTTTTTATTGCCACTAGTTATCTTGTAATTATTAGCTGGATTTATTCAATGAACATCATTCCTCTTTAATTGTGTTAAATTCTTTTCAATCTGTAGATTGTCTTCCCTGAAGACTAAAAATTCTATCTCTTGGAGAACATAGAACGTCAAAGCCTCAAGCATGCGTATATAACTCTGTGATTTACATGCGCAACTGTTTTGAAACAAAGTATATAGCAGCACCACGTAATTCGAATTCAAATTTCTGATAGTTTCAAATTTAAAATTCGAATATTGCAAAAGATGCTACGACATGCTTATGCAACACTTTGTAATTCTGTTTTATTAAGGAAAACAAAATATTTTAAATATCCAAAATAATTAGCTGTTATAAATACAAAAAATCTTCAGCAAATAATTCCAACAATTGTATTGTGATCCTAGAGATAATATAAAATCCTAATTGAATTAAGATTGTGAATCCTACTTAAATTAGAATTCCGATTTTGAATTCAAATCCCATCTGTAATATTAATTAAAATCACGTATATATCCATTCTAACTATACGTACTCTTGAATGTTTTCAAATAAATAAATCCAGCTAGCAAATACTTTCAAATCTTAAACCGGTCCGCGTGATCCTGTACAGGTGTCGCAACAAAGAAAACATCATGCTTGTTAAAAACAGTTCTTGATTTTTTGCGCACGCTGTTATCGAAATTAACCAGCAAAATATACGTCTCTGCTCCTTTAGGGCGGTTCCATCCCTGGATGAACTTTACCCATAAGCCAAAATATTTTATCCTTTTCTGAAGGACATTTTTCTTTGTTTAGAGATTACAATACTAATGAATTATTTGGTCGATAATTTAGGAATTATACAAATTATTTAGTGATATTTATATTATTAGGTGTTAGGGGTGGGTCTACGAATTAACGAAATTTTGCATTGTCAACTAGTAGATTTTGATGATTATGAATTAAATACATATATTTCTCTGTACTGATAATCTATCTTCTTCATCAACAAATAATTGAAATATGAAAATCTTTAAATACCTTGTTAGTTTTGGACTTGGAGAAGGGAAAAATGAGTTATGTGCACTTGAAATTTTCATAGATATTAAAGTTTAATTCAATAATTAGAGATAATGAAGCAATTTTTTTTATTGATTCATTCATTATTTTATTTTTTTTATGCTATATTTTCCTTTCATTATGGGAATAAAGTTTAGGGTGAATATAGCATTTTTGACTATAATATTTTAAAATAATAGCATGATTGAAAATAATACTACTAAATAGCATATTTTAAATTAATTACCTATTAAAATACTAAATTTACCCCCACTCTTTTCTCTCTCTTCCCTCTCTCCCCTCTACCTCCCATATCTCTCTCTCTCTCTCTCTTCTTTTCTCTCTTCCCCACCTTCTCCAACGAGTCCTATCGAAAAAATCATGGCAGCGGGCGACATCCATGTTGTCGCTAGACTTCACCTTCGCCAGCCATCACAACTCCACAGCTGGAGAAAATCGCGAATCGCCAGAGCAGCCCTCCATTGAGATCATGATCACGAGATCTCCATGAACAAACTGTCATCAACCTTACTCTATGGTTGCGATCTTCTTGGAGATCAAATTCGAAGGAGGTTCTGTCGACGTCGCAAGCATGAAGACCACGAGTTCGCCTTCGTGTCCTTTTGTTCATCATCATCAAAATCATGAGGAAAATTATGAGCCCGCAGCGATCGCTGGGAAAACCTAGTCGTCCTTGTTTCCATCAGTATTAGATCTCTAAATTACTTATGGTTGTTTCTCAGACTATCACCGGTTTCTCTGTGTGGCGACCCCCCCCACGTACGTTACCATACCAACCAGTCGAGTTCTGTCGCCGACCGCGATGGCTGGCAACCTCGTGGGTCGTCATCCTCTTACTTAACATACTTAACTTTCCCTTCTTAATGTCCTCATCTTAAAGCGGAAGCAATTTCTATAGCAAATTTTTTTTTTTTTTAACTTACATACTATGCCTATAACTCTATCATACTCTTATAACACATATATCATAACTTTCTTTCTTTCATCTTCCTTTTTGAACGCTCAGCGAAAGACTCATGGTAGTACCATACCCTCGCCCAGTCCCTTGGCACGTGCAGATCCGTCCGTTGTCCATCATATTACTTTAAACTAGCAGGTTGCTTACTGCAACATATAAACAACTAATGAGCTAGATGCTCAGTAAGTTCAAATATACATTCATTAACTTATAAATACTAGTAATATATATTATTACTAGAATATATGACATCACATATATACGCATCATATACATCATTCATACATATCCTTAAAACATAACATAAAATGTGAGCTTCTTCATGCTCATTTATCTCTTCGTTCATCGTTCTTATCATTCTATCGATCATCTCTTATCATTCTAATTTAATCTCTTCATTTCTTTTCTTCACATTCCTATCATTGCTTAACTTTCTGTTCTAAACCTTTATAACTTCTCTATCGCTTTGTCATCATCTCTTAACATTTCCTATCTTAAAAGCTAGTAACATACACACTAGCATAACATCACGTAAAAACGTGTCATTCCATACATATAACATCAAACACATCGCATCACATAAATTAACTCCATTATGTTCTTTTAACTTCGTTTTATTATTTATTTGTTTTTCATCGATTTTATTATGTCGTTCTTTCATATCGTTTGTTTCTTTTTATGTCATTCTTTACTTTGCTTTTCTTTTCTTTTCATATCATATCATTTCTTTTCTTTTCTTTATCACTTTCTTTTCTTTTCTTTTCTTTTCTTATCTTTCACTGGTGGGCCCCGTTGTTGAACATACCTAGTGCGCGCTGACAGTGGGAGGAGGGGGAGCTACCCACCAACCTACCTCACAGTCACATAAAACCTCACCTTCGGGGTTGGTCCATCCTATAATCTACCACACCTTCGGGGTAGCACCACATCTACGCGGAGGATATAGACCGGAAGTCTCAACCATATAGGGAGACCGGTACGCCAACCATTAACTTTTCAGTTTTATTATCTTGCATTCTTTTAGCTTTTCTTATATTGATTTTTCGTTGTACATCTTTTTCATGACATTCATCATCTTTCATTTCTCATTTTTCATAAAACATTTCATAGAACATATGTTCTTTCGTTGTTTTTCTTTTCTTAATTCTTTACTTTACTTGTGTGAATTATGCTAATCACACTTTAACATATATAGCACATATTACTTATATATATTACCACATCACATCACATCGTATCACATCACATCATAACAAACAAAAACGTGTTTTGTTACGTGTAGACAATTATTCTCTGTTCATCTTATCATTTGCATCCTCCTATCTACCGTATCTTATCATAATCCTCCTATTGATCATAGCCTATCGTTCTATTCAATCAATCACATCTTATCGTTATGTTCTAATCCTTTCATCATACTTTTTATCATAACCTATCATTGTTTTTCTTTCTTGTCTAACTCTTTGCTTCCATATCATTTTTCATAAAGCATCTATCCTTTCGTTCTCATAAAATATACCCTTTCTTAATTCCTTTCCTCACCGATCATTGTTGCTCTATCAATCATAACTTAACTTCCATAAAACTTTTCATAAAACATCTATTCTTTCCTTTCATACCTCATCTCTTTCTTATGCATTCTATTCTAATACTCTTATTCTTACTCTTTCCATTCTTCTATCACTCTTTATCACATCTTCACTCTCATAGAACTTTTATAACACCTTTCCTTCGTAATTCAATATATCCATATATATATATTTATAAATTATTTATTAAAACACATATTTTAACATCATCATAACATTGCTATAGCATTACTAAAGCATCATCATAAATCACATCTTGACATTTACATACAAAACATATAAACACGATGAACTTGTTCATAGTTGCAGACGGGTAAATGTCTGAACTTACTCATAACGTGCTTATCCTTTCTTTGAGATCCATCGACGTCCTTTGTCGCGTTTGGATCGAGTTCCTACAGACAAACTTTGTCCGTTAATCACATTTTCATTTATAGCTTTTATTTTATATTAAAAAGCTTAATTCTGACCTTATAATCCTTAATTATAGCCTTAGGACAGCTTTCTAAACCTTAATGACCATTTTCGAATTTTTCCCCAACTTTTTGAAAAATTACGATTTTACCCCTAACTTTTGACAAAATTACAATTTTACCCTTAACGTGATTTTTCATAACTTAAACCTCAATTTTGACTTTTACAAACTTCATTAACCTATTCCGGGGTCATTGGGACTCTTTTCCCATAATTTGAGAATCTTTGGACAAAATGACCATTTTGCCCCTGATTGGTCGTTTAAACATAACATTTTCATTTTCATACTTAGGCTGAATTTTCTAAACCCAAAATCATTTAATTAACTTTCTAAATCTTATCGGACCTTTTCCGGATCAATTCTTATCATTTTACCAATTTTTCACATTCCCGGCCCTCGGGAAGTACTATTCTGACCTAAGAGTCGGTTTCGTGTTTTCCTTGCGTTCTAGGGTTTCGAAGGGTCGGTTTACTAATCGTACCTTACCCATTCCTTTTTCCATGCCCTAATTCCTTGAGGGGCTCGGGTTCCTTTCCCGATCATATTTTTACCCCTCGTTTCCCATATTACCCCTGGTGCCATTTTAGAAATTTCGGCAGCATTTCCGCTTAATTTTTGAGATTCCAGCGTTTAGGAAACGCCTGAAAACCATCTATCCTAATCTAATTCTATCACGTACTATACCAGAGGCCTAGATTTTATGTAAAACTTGTACCGTTTACGTAAAATCGTTACATCATCACATATTTTTCTTTTTCTCCATTACAGCCATTTTCTTCTTTTTACATACATTCTTTTCCACATTTTTCATACCAATAATCATAAAATCATATAACAGTCCCAAACAATTAAATTACGGAACGTAAAGGGGTCGGGATTTATACCGAATTGCAGTCCGGTCTCGACGGCATAAACCATAATTCCTCGTTCTTCATCTTTAAGGTCTCGTCTTGCAATTCCGACTCCGCGGATGCGTCCGGAACGTCGAAAATAGGCCAACGGGCCAAACTTCCAAAATTGGTCAACAGTCGCCGTTGACCGACGTTGACCGCCGTTGACCGACCGTTGACCGGCGGCGGCGGCGGCGACGGTGGCAAGTGGGTAGTCCATTTTGAAGATCTCGACGAGAGGAATCCATTGGTAGCCTCAATTTCACATTTGGAGGCCCCAATCACCGAAAAATCCCCCCGAAAGTCACGGCCACGGTGGCGACGGTGGAGCTCCGCCGTGCCGGACTTTTTCCCCGAAATTGATTGAGGGCTTTTGCTCCCCTCTTCACGGCGACCATTTCTGCACCGGTGGTGCAGCTCAACATCGCCGGAAACGGTGGTTTCGACGGCGACTCCACGGCGGCGACGTCGCGACTTCGGGCGGCGCGATTCCGCCGGTGTTGAGGCGATCCACCACCTGGGTTTTGTAGTACTCTTCACCACGAACATTTTGGGACCGGTTTCGTGGCAAATGGTGGCCGGATGGCGGAGAAATGTCGCCGGGAAGATTTCAGCTCCGGCGACCTTCAGGCGGCGCGTGCGGCTTACTCCGGCGGCTGCTCCGTCGCGTCGGCCCACCATCGGACTCAGCTCGACGAGAGCTTTCCGATGACACCGGCGGTGTTGAAAACGGACACCGTTTCCCATGGTCGGTTACTGTACATATTCGGGTAGAGAGAGAAAGAGAAATGAGGAGAGAGAATACACATGGGCAAATGAGGAAATTCCACTTTTTCTCCCTCTTTATATACTTTTTCACCCAAAATTTCAACATGGGCTTTCCTGATTAATTTGGGTATCCTGAATCCAAATATATCAGTTTTATTTTCATCTGAGGTCATTTTGACCAATTTCCGATACTGTAAATTTTCGGTCAAAATTTACCTCTGTGCTCAATTGTCAAATTTGAGCGTGCTGATAGGCTATCCTTACTAATTTGGGAGTGCTGAACCCAAATTTATCAATTTTATGTCAAGATAATATCATCTTGACCTACTTCTTGATACTGTGAGTGGCACACACGTGCACACACATAATATCTCTATTAATCATTTTTCATCCTTTAATATTGTTAGAACATTTTATTTAGTTCTAAACAATATTAAATCACTTAATTTCACATTTTAATGCTTAAATTCAATGTGTATTTATTTTCCGAAAAAATGTGAATTTTCCCGGTTGTTACACTCTGCCTTCTTCAGTGGTCATAGATTTTTGGATTTGTAAATTTTAATAAAATCAGGGCATATTACTAATTAATAATGAAAGGAAATTCTAAAAAAAGAAAAAAAATTGATAAATCAATTTATTTTAAAAATATAAATCAGTAAATAAATGTATTTCCTAAATAATCTTTGTATTTACTAGCTAATCTTTGGTTAGGGCTAGGGTTTTTTTTAGGTGCTATGGCCTTTTTTTTTTTTTAAGAGGTGCTATAGCATATTTGAGGCTTGTTAATTTTTAATTTATAATAATAAATCAGTAAATAAATGCATTTCTTAAATAATCTTTGTATATACTAAGTAAATCTTAGTTTTTATTAATAAATATTTGGATTTATGGATAAATAAATAGATTTACTAATTCTTTTTACTCAGTAAATTCATTTATTTATCAAGAAATCTATATATTTTTATTGTTTTAAAAATTGTCAATTTATCAAATAAATCAAATATTAATTAGTAAATCTTAATATTTATTTGAAAATCTTGTATTTATCAGTAAATATTTGAATTTACAGGTAAATAAATAAATTTATGGAGTAAAACAAAATGAATTTACTAAAATAGATAACAATCAACAAATCCAATTATTTATTAGGAATATTTTTCTGTTTTGTAGTGTTTTTGCCTAGTTTTATATTTACAAATCTAATCAAGTATTAATTAGGTAACTATGATTATTAACGTGGAAATTCATTTATTTATCTGTGAATCTGAAAATAATTGATAAATCTATTAATTTATAATTTTCTTTTTTAATCAAACAATATCTTCGTTTTTTTTTAAAGTACATTATTTAATATAATTTTAAATAAGAAATCCTAAACTTAATAAAAATTAAAAAAGTACCCAAATCCCTAAATACCAAATTTAGCCCGAACCCTAAACACCCAGCCACACTAGCACAACCATCGATATTCTTGCTGGTGAATCAAACTCTGGCGAACTCTAGCGATGAAGAACTCCCACAACTGTTGAAGATCTTGCAACTACAAGCTCTTGTGATGACAAAGGTGCCGCTTAAATGCTGCCGCCATGATCACTGGGATAACCTGTAAGAAAATCCAACAATCCCAGAGGGAAAAATCCAGATCCATCGACGATGGAACCCAAAATTCCAAATCGAAAAACGTAATGGAACTCAGAGAAACACAAAAATCCAGATCCAGAAAGGACAGAAAAACTCATGATTCAATTGCGTTCGCCTCACCATCAGACAATGGTCGCTCCTACCATGTTGTTGCCACCTAATCGAGCTATCCATGCCTCCGTAATCCGGTCTCAATCTTCATGTCGTTGTCTGGATGCTTTTTGTACCTTTGCAATCTCTACTGGCATGGGGCTCTCTGATAAACGAGGGGAGAAAGAGAGAGAAAGACAGAAGAGAGAGAGAGATGTGAGAGAGGGAAAGTGGAGAGGAGAAAAGTGGTGAGAGAGGGAGAAAAAGGGGTAAAATTGAAAAACGAAACTTTCTTTAAACAAGAATAATAAAAATATATTATTATTTAGTAAGATTTTAAAAAACTGTTATAATTTTTAATATATCATTTATCAAATATGTTATATGGTGTGGTTTCTTAATTTATAAGAACTTTCTTTTATTTTATTTTTATATATTTTTTATAAACAGTGATAATTTTTCTGATATATAAACGTGGGTAAGAACAAAATTCGAAAATAAAAATCACAACGTCCGATAGAGAAAATATACGCCGCAAAAATATACGGGTAGTTAACTAGAACATATATATATATATGTGTGTATATATATATATGTATATTTATTGAGAAATAAAAGTAAAGATCCAAGTCGAGTCAAGAATAACAACAATTTATCCTCCATCAATGGAAAAAGGCGTGTGTAAAGTTGTACCCAGCGATGGCATCGTAATTCCCATCTCACAATCCAAATCTGGACCACACGATTACGATCATGATCAGCCTCCAGATTCTCCTGAGCCTTCCACTGGTCCATCTTCTCAAGAGAAAAAGGGGATATCATTGTATTGGTTGTGGGGCTGGTCTATTCTGACGGCGGTTTTTGTCATATTCTGGCTTGCATATTTTATAGCCATGGCATATTTTAGTTCAATCTTCTCACCTGCGGTGCCTTCTTTCTCACTCTCGTCAGTCTTCGCTACCGTTCAAAACGTCTCCGCGGCGGATAACCTTGTGACGGTGGACTTAGACCTAGGGTTTCTGATAGAGAATAAAGAGGGCAGTCCCATGGTTTACTCTGACATCCAAGTCTCGGCTGGCCGAGAAAATGAAGAAAAAGTAGGAGAAGAAGAAAAAGGAGAACGTCCAATGCTGATCAGTATCGCCAACGCCACAAGCGATCTCCATGTCAAGCAGAGCAGGTACGAGATCACCACCGTGTGGCTGAGGTTGGAGAACGTGACAATGCCTGTTGATGAGTGGGGCAATATTAACTCTGACATTGATCATGCTCATCATGGGAAATCCACTGGTTTTTTGAAAACAATAATTGTGTTTGAGGCTATTGTTAAGTACAAAGGTTGGACGCTGGGGGGCCATAAGAGTGATATGAATGTGTTGTGTAATCAAGTGAAGATCGCTTTCTCTAGTGATAACAATTCCACGCAGAAACCTGCAGTTTTCCACCTCCATGAATGCTCGGTTGACTGCTGGGATTGGACTTTTAATATACTATCGGCTTTTTTGTTTGGCGTCATGAGTTGTTCTTGCTCGTTATCTTTTTGGGGCATATTCTGTCCTTTTTATCAGCATCATCTTCTTTCGGATGATTTATGGATTTGATCTCATTAAGAATTTCATCCATTGACATTAACATCATTTTTAGCACAAACATACCAGTACTTTTAGCATTATTTTTGTTTCGTAACCGTTCATTAATGATAATTTGTTAGTTCCTATATATTAGCTTCATCATCATCATTATTATACTATTATTACCCTCCCTGCAATCAATTCTGTCTTCTCTATTTTAGAAACACAGAGAAGATCAAATGTTAAGATGTTAATTTCATCGATGATTCTATTATTATTTGGTAAACTGTTCATCTTATGTTCTTGTTTTGGATTTAAAGTGATAATAAAGGCAAATTGCTCATCCAATTTTACAAACTATGGTACCTTTTGTTCACAATTAAACAATCTTGAGGATCCGTTAAGTTTCAAAGAATAAGATATTAATGCCACGAAAAACGAATTAATTTCTATAATTTTATTAGAGTGTTTTCTAATCTATAAGAAATTATACTCATATTTCAGAAGGATTGAGAATAGATTTACCATTACAAAAATGCACTTTTTGAAAAATAATGGAATTAGAATAAGATTATTGTAACAACCGGGAAAATTCACATTTTTCGGAAAATAATTACACAATGAATTTAAGCGTTAAAATGTGAAATTAAGTGATTTAATATTGTTTAGAACTAAAATAAAATGTTCTAACAATATCAAAGGATGAAAAATGAGTAATAGTGATATTATGTGTGTGCACGTGTGTGCCACTCACAGTATCAAGAAGTAGGTCAAAATGATATTATCTTGATATAAAACTGATAAATTTGGGTTCAGCACTCCCAAATTAGTAAGGATAGCCTATCAGTACGCTCAAATTTGACAATTGAGCACAGAGGTAAATTTTGACCGAAAATTCACAGTATCGGAAATTGGTCAAAATGACCTCAGACGAAAATAAAACTGATATATTTGGATTCAGGATAGCCCATATTGAAATTTTGGGTGAAAAAGTATATAAAGAGCGGGAAAAAGTGGAATTTTCTCATTTATCTACACACTCTCTCTCCTCCTTCTCTTTCGCTCTCTAGCCGAATATGTATAGTAACCGACCATCGGAAACGGTGTCCGTTTTCGACACCGCCGGCACCGTTGGAAAGCTCTCGCCGAGCTGAGTTCAACGGTGGGCCGAGTCGACGGAACCGACGCCGGAGGAGCCCGCACGCGCCGCCCGAAGCCGCTGGCCACCGGAAAATTCGCGACGCCGTATCTCCGCCGTCCGACCTCCGATCAAGCTGAAACCGGTCCCAAAAGACTCGTGGTGAAGAGTACTACAAAACCCATGTGGTGGATCGCCTCAACACCGGCGGAATCGCGCCGCCCGAAGTCGCGACGTCGCCGCCGTGAAGCCGCCGTGAAACTCGCCGTTTCCGGCGATGTTGAGCTGCACCACCGGTGCAGAAATGGTCGCCTTGAAGAGGGGAACAAAAGCCCTCAATCAATTTCGAGGAAAAAGTCCGGCACGGCGGAGTTCCACCGTCGCCGCCGTGGCCGTGACTTTCGGGGTCGATTTCCGGCGATAGATGTGTCGAATGGTGAAATTGAAGCCACCAATGGATTCCTCTCGTCGAGATCTTCAAGATGGACTACCCACTTGCCACCGTCGCCGCCGGTCAACGCCGGTCAACGCCGGTCAATGGCAACCGTTGACCGAAAATGCAAGTTTGGCCCGTTAGCCTATTTTCGACGTTCCGGACGCATCCGCGGAGTCGGATTTGCAAGACGGGACCTCAAAGATGAAGAACGAGGAATTAGGGTTTATGCCGTCGAGACCGGACTGCAATTCGGTATAAATCCCGACCCCTTTACGTTCCGCAATTAAATTATTTGGGATTATTATATGATTTTATGATTTTTAGTATGAAAATTATGGAAAAAGAATGTATATAAAAAGAAGAAAATTGCTGTAATGGAGAAAAAGAAAAATATGTGATAATGTAACGATTTTACGTAAACAGTATGAGTTTTACGTAAAATCTAGGCCTCTGGTATAGTACGTGATAGAATTAGATTAGGATAGATGGTTTTCAGGCGTTTCCTAAACGCTGGAACCCTAAAAATTAAGGGGAAACTCTGCCGAAATTTCTAAAAATGGCACCAAGGGTAATATGGGAAACAAGGGGTAAAAATATGATCGGGAAGGTAACCCGAGCCCCCTCGAGGAATTGGGGTAAGGAAAAAGGAATGGGTAAGGTACGATTAGTAAACCGACCCTTCGAAACCCTAGAACGCAAGAAAAACATGAAATCAATTTTTAGGTTCGAATAGTACTTCCCGAGGGCCGGGAATGTGAAAATTGGTAAAATGATAAGAATTGATCCAGAAAAAGTCCGATAAGATTTAGAAAGTTAATTAAATGATTTTGGGTTTAGAAAATCCAGTCTAAGCATGAAAATGAAAATGTTATGGTTAAACGACCTATCAGGGGCAAATTGGTCATTTTGCCCAAAGATTCTCAAATTATGGGAAAAGAGCCCCAATGACCTCGGAATAGGTGAATGAAGTTTGTAAAAGTCAAAATTGAGGTTTAAGTTATGAAAAATTACGTCAAGGGCAAAAATTGTAATTTTATCAAAAGTTAGGGGTAAAATCGTAATTTTTCAAAAGTTGGAGAAAAAATTCGAAAATGGTCATTAAGGTTTAAAAAGCTGTCCTAAGGCTATAATTAAGGGTTATAAGATCAGAATCAAGCTTTTTTATAAAATAAAAGCTATAGATGAAAATGTGATTAACGGACAAAATTTGTCTGTAGGAACCCGATTCAGAAGCGACAAAGGACGTCTATGGATTCCAAGAAAAGGATAAGCATGCTATGAGTAAGTTCAGACATTTACCCGTCTGCAACTATGAACAAGCTTATAGTATTATATGTTTTGTATGTATATGTCATGATGTGATTTATGATGATGCTATAGTAAATACTATAGCAATGCTATGACGATGTTAAAAAAAATATATATATGTTTTAATAAATAATTTATAAAAATATATATATATAAATATATGTATATATTGAATTATGAAGGAAAGGTATTATAAAAGTTTTATGAGAGTAACGATGTGATATAGAGGAATAGAGGAATGGAAAGAGTAAGAATGATAATATTATGATAGAGTGCATAAGAAAGAAATGAGATATGAAAGGAATTAAGAAATGGATGTTTTATGAGATCGAAAGAATAGGTGTTTTATGAAAAGTTTTATAGAAGTTAGGTTATGATTGATAGAGCAATGATGATCGGTGACGAAAGGAATTAAGAAAGGGATGTTTTATGAGATTGAAAGAATAGATGTTTCATGAAAAGTTTTATGAAAGTTAGGTTATGATTGATAGACCAACGACGATCGGGGATGAAAGAAATTAAGAAAAAGGTATGTTTTATGATAACGAAAGGATAGATATTTTATGGAAAAATGATATGAAAGCAAAGAGTTAGACAAGAAAGAAAAACAATGATAGGTTATGATAAGAGGTATGATGAAAGGATTAGAACATAACGATAAGATGTGATTGATAGAATAGAACAATAGGCTATGATCGATGGGCTATGATTGATAGAAATATGATGATAAGATACGATAGATCGAATGATGCAAATGATAAGATAAATGGAGAATAATTATTTGCACATAACTAAACGTGTTTTTGTTGTTATGATGTGATATGATGTGATGTGATGTGATAATACATAAGAATTAAGAAAAGAAAAACAACGAAAGAACAAATGTTTCATGAAATGTTCTATGAAAAATGAGAAATGAGAAATGAAAGATGATGAATGTTATGAAAAAGATATACAACAAAAAAAATCAATATAAGAAAAATAAAAGCCTACAAGATAATAAGACTGAAAATTTAAGTTGTTGGCGTACCGGCCTCCCGTAGGTGAGGTTTTATGTTATGAATTCCACTAAAATTGAATGCTACCTCCCGTAGGCGAGGTTAATGGCTTATAGTGGAACGCTACCTCCCTAAGGTGTGAGGTTAATGGCTAAAAGTTAAAGATTGACTGTGAGGTAGGTTGGTGGGTAGCTCCCCCTCCTCCCACTGTCAGCGCGCACTAGGTACGTTCGACAACGGGGCCCACCAGTGAAAGATAAGAAAAGAAAAGAAAATGAAAAAAAAAAAATAATGATAAGAAAGGAAAGGAAAGGAAAAGAAGAGAAAAGAAAAGAAAGGAAATGATACGAAAAGAAAAGAAAAGTAAAGAACGACATAAAATGAAACAAACGATATGAAATATAATAGAATTATATGTGTGATGTGATGTGAATGACACGTTTTTACGTGATGTTATGCTAGTGTGTATGTTACTAGCATTTAAGATATGAAATGTTAAGAGACGATGATAAAGCGATAGAAAGTTATAAAGGTTTAGAATAGAAAGTTAAGAAATGATAGAAATGGAAAAGCAAAGAAATGAAGAGATTAGATTAGAATGATAAGAGATTATCAATAGAATGATGGGAATGATTAGCGAAGAGATAAATGAGCATGAAGAAGCTCACATTTTATGTTATGTTTTGAGGGTATGTATAAATGATATATATGATGTGTATATACGTAATGACATATATTCTAGTAATAATATATATTACTAGTATTTATAAGTTAATGAATGTATGTTTGAACTTACTGAGCATCTAGCTCATTAGTTGTTTATATGTTGCAGGTAAGCAACGTGTTTATTTAAAGTAATATGATGGACAACGGACGGATCTGCACGTGCCAAGGGACTGGGCGAGGGTATGGTACTACCATGAGTCTTTCGCTGAGCGTTCAAAGAGGAAGATGAAAGAAAGAAATTTATGAAATATGTGTTATAAGAGTATGATAGGGTTATAGGCATAGTATGTAAGTTAAATGAAAAAATAAAAAAATTTTGCTATAGAAATTGCTTCCGCTATAAGATGAGAACGTTAAGAATGAAAAGTTAAGTATGTTAAGTAAGAGGATGACGACCCACGAGGTTGCCAGCCATCGCGGTCGGCGTCAGAGTTCGACTGGTTGGTATGGTAACGTACGTCGTGGGGGACGTCACAATTATATTTGATAGAGCCTTTAAAAAATATATTATATTATTGATAAGAGATCTATTAGTTACTCTTTTTTAAAAGATCGAATGAATTTAAAATATAAATTCCCTCTTTTTTTCTGGAAAAACCCTCTTTATCAAGTTACTGTCCCTTAGTTTTAGTTCCCTCAAGAACTTAACTCGGAGTAATTGCTTGTGGATGGGAGTTTAAAGTTTAATGTTAATTAAAGTTTACTCTCCAAAAATTGTTTAAATTTTAAAAACAACAGACCATTAAAAAAAAAAAAACAATTTTAAAAACCCTCAAGGATGACAAAATCGGGAAGTATTTTGCTTTCACTACCACGCCATCAAAGAGTCACGTATTGTTGAATACTCTCCAACTTTTTTAGCCAACAAAGCTTATTCTTTTTTTTTTCTTTTCTTTTTTTCGTAGGAAAGGACACTAGCCAAATGAAGCTTGATTAAAGGACCGACATTTCTAAACCCATTCCCAACATAATTTCTTCCAACGGTATCTTCTTATTAATCAGTATTGACCCCACTAAAAACCAAAAATGTTCACAGATCAGATTGTACAGATTAAGTCTCAATCTATAATCAAATCCATGACATTTAGATTAGGATTTTTCTAACCCTTCACCAATCAGTGAAACTTCAAATCCAATTCAATCCATGTAAGTATTGGATTAACGGATTTAATCCATTTACTCTTGGAATTATAATATACTTAAACATAAAATAATTCGATAAAACTGCAACACAATTAGTTTCAAGTTTTCAATTATAAGTTAAATTGTCGTGTAACAATAAAACTTATAGCATAATAATACATTACAACAAACAAGTATAAACTAAATTCAAAATAAAATATTCATATTTATTAATTTAATCAATACTATCTTAAAGTAATTCAATATTCGCTGCGCCTCATATACGCTGCCGTCTTGCGGAGGAGAATGGCCAGGATGACGATGGCAGAGCCGAGGGAGGCAGCGGGGAGGGATCGCCGGTAGCAGCAAAGGAATGGATTGTGGTTTAGAGAGAAGACGGCGAATTGGGATGCGACGTAGATGATCATCCACTTGAAACCTTCCCATTCCGCTTGACGAAGCTCTCTTTCCTCAATCCAGATGTTCTTCTTCTTGGAGGAGCTCATCTTTTGGGTTTGAAATTTGGTGAAAGCGGAGGCAGCCGAAGATAAATATGATATGCTTTGACAGTCTAATCAAAGGGCAATTCAACTTAAACACCTTACAAAAATTCCACTTTTCAATTCTTAATATTTTTACAATTTTTAACATTAACATATTTTGTTCCCAAAAAAATTCAATATACATGTCTATTTAGTATAAATTTAAATATATGTTCGTTCTTAATTACCATTTATCAATTAAGTCAACAATTATTTTTACTAAAAAGAAAAAAGAATTATTCCCATTATCCTCCCTGACTTTTGAGGTTGTAATAATTTTGTCTTACGAAATACTTCTATTTGATCCTGTTTCTTAAAATTTTTGTTAAAAAACCTAAACCTAGCCCTAAAATCCAAAACCCTAATATATTATGTCAAATGACTTCCTATTAATGAGGTATGGTCATCTAAGGATCCGTTTTATTTTAAAAGGCTATAGCCTTCTATGTCAAACCAAAAATTATCCTGCTCAAAATTTTTTGCTTTCCGGATCGTTTAATTACAAGTTTTTTCATTAACATAAAATTGGTCATCTTCTTTTCTGAAACCAACTTGCGAATAATAAGTTGTGGACGTTTCAGCATTCACTCTATTTGCCAACTACCATAATCTAATCGACTTTTTTTTTTTTTTTTAACAAAAATCCTAAAGAAATGAAAAGAACTTACCTTTTATTTCATGAATTTACACATGGTTTGGCGCCACACGCAATACGTATATATACATATTGTATAGTCCATTTTAACAAAATAGCAGGATAGTTTGAAAAGTGAATATAATAGCATATTTGTATTGGAGAGAATTTAAAGTTACATTTCTGCTCTTGTCTTCTCCATCTTTGGCGAACCAATTCTCCATCTCCAGCAAGAAAATTTTGTCGCTGTCGCCCTCACGAGGTTGCGATAACCGCCAATGCGTCTCTCCATTGCAAGATTTTGGCCTCCATGAGCTTTGATCTTCGTCACATCAACTCATTGGTGGCCTGATGTAGTGAGCGCGATCACGATCTTCAAACAAGTCAACAAGGGATCTTCAGGCTCCACGACGGCTCTAGAACGATCGACAATTCGCTGGTGGCCTAATATCACGATCTCCAAAAGATCTCTCGGAAGCCCACCCGTCTAAAACAATCTCCCAGTGGCAGCAACAACGCCAATTTTGGGATTATGTTTTGAAGGATTGCTACCGAATTCGTGTGGTGAGCTTGGGACACCAGATCGCGATCCTAATTTAGACGCGTTAGTCCTTTCATCGTGAGCCTCTATCTAAGGGGCACCGTCGTTGCTATCTTGCCATGATGGAGCTCGCGATCCATGACTCCTGTGACGGTGCCGGAGTTGCTACGTCTCCAGTGGGGTGAAATATGGGAGAAAAAAGGGAAAGTTAAAGACAGTTTAAGAAATATTTCATAATTAAAATCAAAATATGCTATAATTTTCACTTATTGAAATATGCTATTATTTTCAATTGCTTATGCGAAATATGTCATTTCCCTCCTTCTTCGATATAAATATACATATATATATATGCTATAGCAAAAAAGAAAAGAAAAAATTTATTATTTCTAAATTTTACATTACAGTCATTTGACTAGTGTATGAACTTGTAACAAAATTTTTAAGGAAAAAATAATCCTCCAATTATTTTTTTATTTTTTATAGAAATCCCGATATATCTGCTGAGTAATCTATACTCTCCCTTCAAGCTTTAAATTTCTCATATAAGCTTGAATTAACTCGTTCTACAACCTTTCGAAAAGAGAGAGAGAGAGAGAGAGTTCTATTTTAACGTGAGTATGGTGCCACCAATTAATATCGAGGATTCAGAAGATAGAGGCGAACATATATCCTATCTACTAAATCATGACTCTTTTCAATCGCCAATGAAAAGATATAAGCAGGTACTTTCGACGGTGTCTAATTAATTATCATCATCATATTTAGAAAAAGAAAAAACTGCTTGCTTATGAAACTTGTAAAGGTAATTTGGATTTCTTTTTATTATTAAAAAAAGAAAGAGGTAATAAGGGTAATTAGGTTTAGGTATGGTGTTTTCTTATCTTATTTGATTGATTCGTTTTCGTTATTTGGTTTGTTCATAATTTGTCCTCTTTTGCTTAAAAAGAAGGCTTTGGGCCAGCTCCTAAACCACGAACACACCCTGATTTTGGGGGTAACACGCAATCAAAAATTTCATCCAATTCATGGGATTGCCCTCATCCATTGCTTCAAGTTGGAGCTCAGAAACCTCATCCTGAAACCCAAAACAATAGTCACATGTAAATATTATATGCTAGACCAGATACAAGTAGTAACTTGCTACCAACATAAAGTGTGGTTGTGATACAGATACAAGCAAGTGAAACCCATCTTATTGCTTAATTGTGAAGGGCAAGTGTGGCTGTGATCAGGCAACAAGCTCATTTTTTTTTTCCCCTGATAAAAATAAGAACTGTCATCAAGCCTGCTTTTCATAGAGATAAAGTCAGAAATTTATACTACATAGGACAATAGTAATATATTTTAATCAAGTCTATTGTTAGAATACAAGGAAGAAACTAACGTTCACTTACATAAACATCTTTTGACTTCTCATCAACCAACTTTGTATTTGCAGTGTTATAGTGGGTTTCATACCAAAGATTAAGGCAATTCGGTTCCCTGTCCTTGTCTCCATTGCTCTAACATTTAGCAAGCACAAAATAAAGTTATATTCTTCAAATGGATGTGGCCAAACGACAATGGATTCAACTAATCTCGAATATTACTAGCTTTAATCTAATCAGCGAAAATGACTTAATTCTGGAACAGTGGTTTGTCCTCTGCGCTGCTCGATTTCTCATGTTTATCTTGCTCCTTTTCTGTGGAATTCAAGTAGAAAATATGTGTGTGTGTGTGTGTGTGTGTGTGTGTGTGTGTGTGTGTGAAAGAAAGCATGTAAGTGTCATAAATTAACATTATTTTCAGTTGTAAAGTGTTGACACCTACATGCACAAACCTTATAACATATCCCAAAACATAGAGTATGTTTTACTATTAAAAAAACAAAAAAAACCCAGAATAGAGAATGTGTATAAGATTTTCTCTTTGACATATACAAGAGCTTATACAAACAGCCAAATTGTTCTGCATGAGACAAAGATTAAACAACAATATACATTAGAATGTACATACTAACTTAACATAACATGTGGTAGAACATACCTCAAATTCATCCAAAAGTAAAACGTGCAATTAGGTATTTTCATTCCTCTTCTTTTACTTCATAAGGTCGATGCACAATGGCTTCATCCAAGGATGGATATTGAAGAAATCGCTTGTGAAGCCTGTAATGATAACTCCTATAGAGTCGCTTCAATTCTGAGCTCAGAACTTTGTTAATTTGATCTTCACTAACTCCTTTATCCGAAGTGACTTTGAAGGAACCCTAAAAAAGTTGAGTCCAAACATTAACAAAATCAACTTTAATAGATAAAGTTAAATACATAAAAATGCATTTGTAAGAGATAATAAAAAAAAAAAAAACTGACAGTTAAGTAACTTGCATAGAACATTAATACATTTGAAAATTTAATCTCTAGATTTACCTTTAGATAAGCAATCATTCTCTTCTTTTCTGACTCACTTATATTAGACCATTTCTCCACATTAAGGCGTGCATTTTATCGTAAAACAACTCCTGTCTCGGTAGTGAAAAGTTGGGATTTTTTACCCACAACTCACATAATGTGTTCTGGAATGGCGTTTCCTCCTCTAACCTCCAACTCCTGTCTCTGTAGTGAAAAGTTGGAATTTTTTACCCACAACTCACATCATGTGTTCTGGAATGTAAACCTCCAACTCCTCCTTTTGGCGTTTCCTTTTGGCCAATTCTAGATTTTTGGACTTTCCACACCCCCTCTTAGCTATACTAGGCCCTACAATAAAAGAGTGGATTTATTTAAAAATAAGGACCCATTAGCATGATAAAGAACAAAATAAGCAAAAAGTGAACTTAATAAGATAACTAAAGCAAAAACATAATTCTTTTGCATCAGGCCTCCATAGGTACTAAGCGGACACCTTCTTCTAGACTTGACAGGAGATGTTGATCGACACAAGTTGCAACTCCTCGTATGTGACTTCCTGCAACAAGCAAAGCATATCAAACCCCTTTGCTGTTGTTGTTGTTGTTGTTGTCGTTGGTTTTTTTTTTTTTTTTTTTAACCCTATGTAAAATTAATGTAACTATTGTTGGATGCCAAGAAAACTTTTTCATGAAAAATTACAACAATGGAACTTTATAACGTTTTTATGGAGGCTAGATGTGAGACAAGACCCAACTACACTTCCATAGTGGAAAAACATTTTTTAAATTATTTTCGCTACTATGCAATAAAAATCATAACGCAATCTAGTTTATAATTATAAACAAGTGGATAGGTACAGTCTCTTAGACTTAATGGGTGATGTTGATTGAAACAAGATGGGTCTGCTTGAGTGTGATGTCCTACAATAAGCAAGGAAAATAAACTCTTTTTAGACATTTGAATGAGCAAAAACTACTTCAAACAATCGTATTTAAAAAACAAAAAAACAAAACTAAAAAAAAAAAAAAACACCCTACTTTGAACAAGCAAAATAGAATGCTAGATATAAACCGTAAATGGAAAGTATATGCAAGCTAAAATGAAAATACTACCAATAGACAAGCATCTCTTATTCGATTGTGATGGATGTAAGTTTGATGATGATATTGTTCTATGAGTTCTAGGTGTTGTATCTGTCAATGGTTTCACAAATACTTCCCCCCTTGTCCTCCTCTGCTTAAAATGGGCATTGGGATCGATATTCTAAAAAAATAGTCTTCGGTTAGAACAAGGAAATTAAAAAAGAAATAAAGAAAACAAATAATAATAGCATTTCACAAAGTAATTTACTCCTTTATGTCCAACAGAACTTTAAAAAAATAAAAAACAAACAAACATATATGGGGTACACTATCCGACCTAGGACAATAAAGTTGTGCCTTGGAAGCAAATTCAACACGAGGATATTAAGCAATTCAACATGAGGATATTAAGCTTTGTTTATTTATATGAGCAAGAATGGATTTCGAATAAAATCATTGATCTAAGAAATAATCAAATCCATCAAAAGTTCATAAACATTGATCTAAGAAATAATCAAATCCATCAAAAGTTCATAAAAGCTATCATTTATACAACTTAAAACATTTAGACACAAAATTGGATGTCCAAAAGAAAGAGTAAATCAAATGATCATACACCTTCCAATTGTTATATAACTAAGCTAAAAGCTATCATTTATACAATTTAAAACATTTAGACACAAAATTGGATGTCCAAAAGAAA
This sequence comes from Antiaris toxicaria, assembly GCA_035233585.1. Classification (NCBI taxonomy): domain Eukaryota; kingdom Viridiplantae; phylum Streptophyta; class Magnoliopsida; order Rosales; family Moraceae; genus Antiaris; species Antiaris toxicaria. Next base: position 55,475,435 of record CP141157.1, read on the forward strand.
GAGTAAATCAAATGATCATACACCTTCCAATCGTTATATAACTAGCTAAAAGCTATCATTTATACAATTTAAAACATTTAGACACAAAATTGGATGTCCAAAAGAAAGAGTAAATCAAATGATCATACACCTTCCAATCGTTATATAACTAGCTAAAAGCTATCATTTATACAATTTAAAACATTTAGACACAAAATTGGATGTCCAAAAGAAAGAGTAAATCAAATGATCATACACCTTCCAATCGTTATATAACTAGCTAAAAGCTATCATTTATACAATTTAAAACATTTAGACACAAAATTGGATGTCCAAAAGAAAGAGTAAATCAAATGATCATACACCTTCCAATCGTTATATAACTAGCTAGTTGCCTACATAAAATTGTTTATGTTTCATCTAAGAAAATTCTCTCTTGGACATTCTATCAAATATATTCCAAGCATCATCCAACTATGAATGCACAAAAAGAATCTGCCAGAATTAATTTCAATCACACACACACAAAATCAATTTTCACTGAAAGCAACAGAATACAAAGAAGTGAGATCTGAGCAGTGTTAGTCTGCAAAAGAGAAACACTCTCTGCAAAAAAGAAACACACACACCCCATGGTAACCCAAGTCATCTTTCTCATTTCCTTTTTATGTCAACAGAGAATCCAGGATGACAAAAGAAAAGGAGGTTAATTGAGAAAGATATAAGCTTTAATCTGAGCGGCAAAAAAGAAGGTGGAAAAACAAAAAAAAAAAAAAAAAGAAAGAAAGAAAGAAGAGCAAGAAGAAAGGAAAAGGATTTCTTTTACAATATGGTTTCCTTTTACAGAATTTATGTCATGTTCTCAAATGGCCAAATATCCTTCACTGAGATGTAAATAATTACACGGTATCAGAATAAGAGATAAATCAACAATCAGAATCTATACACAAAGCCAAAAAAGTAATCAGTCTTGGACATCTGGATGCAGTTTCTCCATGTCCAGAGGATTGGTTATTAAGTTCTCACTCGCAAAGATTTGATGCAGAACCAATAAATTGCACAAGATAAGAAACGTGTACTTTCAAAGGATAATGACGAGCACACAACATTGGCAGTTAGAGGAAATCGAGATGTGGACAAATGTATAAACTTACTAGGTAGAAATGACCATGATCTCCTGAAGCCGAGATTGAACAGCCCTTAGCCTTAGGAGATTTAAGTGTAAGAGTTTCAGGCAGAACGACCAGGTTCAGTCCACTTACTAACTTTAATAGACCAAGTCTAAAAAACAAATCAACCCTTTAGTTTTTCCCCTGGTGACGACAAATCTGACAAGACCAAATATAAGAAATCTGCACCATGTATAAATATATATATAGCATATATTATATATATATATATTCTCGACAAGATAACTTTCAAAAGGAAAAAAAAAAATCTAAGAAATCCAGAAACGAAAAAAATCTAAGAAAAAAGAGATTACTTCACAATTTTAACATTCCTACTGCCATACGTATTGAATCTTATCTTAAACAAAAACCAAGAAATTATTTCCAAATAGCTCTTAAGTTGCAAAATTTAAACAAAAATTTGGCAAGCAAATCAGTGAACCAAAACAAAAATCAACTCCAGTGAATAATTTACAATTCTATGTACCAAATGCTCAAAGTTTCAAACCAAACAACAATGGAACGATCATCCAAACAAAAATAAACAATAAATCAAAAATAAAAAACTCAGTCCAGCATGTAATGCCGACAAACTCATTTCCTATATAGACACAAACACAGTATATACACGCATATACATATACATTAACACAAAAACAGAGCACAAAAAAAAAAAAAAGAGAGAAAAACAGAAAGAATTCACAACAGGCAAGCGATTGGCCACTTCCAATTTCCAATTTTCTACATTTCAACAGCGGAAATCGAGCTCCGAACTCAACAGACGCTTCGAAAATCTCAAAACGATTCCGATCACTGAAGCTCAGGACGGAAAGATCAAAAGCAAAGAAAGAAACCTTAACGTTTGGCAAGGCGGAAAACGGGAAAGAAAACTACTGAGAATCGAACTGAATCTGAATTAATGGTCCGTTTGGTGAACGCATTGCATTTGCATTGCGTTTGAATGCAATGCATTAAATGTAATTTGTATTTGGAAGAAAAGCATTAGCATTGCATTTTAATGCAATGTGTGTTTGGGTGAAAAGTATTTAAATTGTATTTTAAAAATAAATATGTGATGTGATGGGTAAAAGTAGAGAGAAAAAAGGAGAGAGAAAGAGAGTATATGTAATTAATAAAGGTAATAGAAAAAGTGAAATAATGAATAGTGATTAGATTGGATTTAAAATGTGATGTGATTGATATTTGAATGAAATGCTTTTGTATTTGGGGGAAAATTGCATTGCATTTAAATGCAATGCAAATTAAAAGTGTGTACCAAATGAGGCATAAATTCCACACCAAATTCTGCCAAAACGTGGACCTAACTCCTAGATCAAATCAATAATTATATCAATTAAACAAAAATTTTAGAAATTCCTAAACACGAACACACTAAAACTCAATTGCACCAAAATCGCAACAACAATATCTAAGAAAAAAGGGGTTAGGAAAAAAAATTGGGAGCGAGAGACTGAGGCTGAGCACCAAGAGAAATGGCGATGCTGATGAAGCTGGGGAGGAGATCAAGCGGAAGCATGTCGTCGCGATAACCGTCATAAAATCGATGAGCAAAATTCCAGCAATCTATTGTGAAAATCTCGGCGAGCTTCGACGGTGATGAGAGAGATCGAGCGGCAGCGGAGAGAGAGAGAGGTGAGCAGAGGGGAAGAGAGAGAGCGCGGCAAGGGGAAGAGAGAGAGAGAGAGAGCGTGGAGGGAAGAAATTAGTGATAAATTTATTGCAAATAAAAAAAAAGGACTGGATCTTAACAGTATTAGTGATAAAATTTATTGCAGCTGTTATCAAGGTAGCCTTTGGTATTGTTTTTGAAATCTATTATGTTTTCAAATTCTCTGAATTTGAGATCGTTTTGAAAACAATTCTGAAAACGTTTCTGAAATTTTGTTTGGTTTTATTTTCTGAGTGTATGTTTTGAGAAACAAAAAAGTGAAACTGTGTTTGGTTATATTTTTGAAAACCAGTCATTTTATAAGTATTCTATAAAAACATATATATGTTTGATTTAAAAATAAATTATTATGAATACCAAAAATTAAAAATTAATAAAATTTTTTAATTGAAAAATGAATTAAAAATTAATAACCATAATATTTAAGTAATTACTATATCAATTAAATCTTAATTAACCATAATAATTAAATCAGAAAAATGGGAAAAATGAAATCAGAGAAAACAACTTTTAGTCGTTTTCAATTTTACGTTGGGAACAAAGGAGATTTTGGATTCGTTTTGAAATCTGTTTTCAAAAATAATACAAATCAAACACAATTTCACACCGATTTTGAAATCGATTTCCTAGGGAATCATGAAATCTATTTTGGAAACAAAACCAAACATGCACTAAGTTTTTTAGTTACGAATTTTTTTGTCATGTGTTTATAAAACGCATTGCGTTTATTCTTGTAATTTGTTTTTTTAGTATTATATTTGATTAAAAAGTATTTATTTTATACTTAAATAAAATATGTAATTAGATGGAAAAATATTTTAAAATTAAAAAATTGATGTGATTGATAAAAGCAAATATAAATAGTAAAGTTGAAAAATTAATATGATTGTTAAAAAAAAAATTTAATAGTAATTGTTTTCGTAACATTATTGAAAATGATTGTATTTGAATGTAAAACTTTACGTTTAATGTAAAATTATATTGCATTTAAATATGATTAAAGTGTAAAACTAACGTTCCCTTAGTTTGCAATTAGTTACAAAATTTATTTTGTAGTTAATTTCTTTTATTTTTGTGACAAAATTTTAGCATTGATCCTTTAGTGTCAAATATTTTACTACTAAATATAATCTGTAACTATTGATAAGTTTTAACTACAAAATTTATTTTATCATTAACAATAAATTTTTAGTTGCAAATTTGTATTTATAACTAAGAATTTTGTAGCTAAAGCAGAGTTTCTTTTTTTAGTGTAATGTTAGCCTAAATATTGGTTCATTATACAATTGGATCCAAATATAAAATTTCACCAATGTCTTTGTATTTATATGATACTTGAGTAATAATAACAGTAGTTGTCTTTTATTGTAACAGCCCACCTTACGTAGAGACTGAACAGTACTATCAAGATCAAACTCTGAAGTTAAGGACGATAGTCTGCCATCTCATGGGTCACTGACAATTTACTTTTAACATACTTTCTTTTACTGTCATACTTATTTTAACTTTTCGTTTTACCATGAAAATAGGAAAATATTTTTTTTTTATAAAACTTGAAAATTATATCATCGTAAAACATCTGCTATAATAAATATTTTACATTGTCGCAAACTTAATTTATATCATAAAAACATCATTTTAAAATACATTTATATACTGCTCAGCGGAAAACTTGTAGCAAAACCATTTTTCTTGCCCAGTCCCTTTGGCACATACAGATCCCGCCCCTCGTTAATAATAAATTTACTGACGTAAAGATTGCTTACCTATAACATGAACAAACTTGTAAGCTAGAGGCTCAATAAGTTCAAACATAAAGACAATTATTTTAGATCATAAACCATAACTTAGAACATTAAATGTAATGTTAGTGCACATTATACTCAATTACGGGTAACGTTTAAATCTTAAGTCTTTATCTTGTATTACGTTCTGGTTTTGGGCCCCATGTTGGTTGTATAGTAGTGCGCGCATGACTGAAAAGGACATTGGAGAACGACCCACTAGCCAATCCCTAACAGTCTAGCATAACATCAACATAAACATAACATGAATAACCTCCCCTTGTGGGAGGCCGGTACGTCAAAAGGTGATTTCATTACTATCTTTCATATGGTTCCAATCAGGTAACATTCTTATTGCCCCTTAGTCTAGAACACTTTACATTTCTTTCTTTTATTGTGTGTATTTATTTGACACACTGTTATGCATATAGCACCTACATACATATTTTCCATATTACATATAGTACATAAACATATCAAGTACATTCATGTTGCAAACAATGAGATGTCTGAACTTACAGATATTTACTAACGTTTCCTTCCTGGGGTCCACCGCCTTCACCGCTTCTAAGTTGGATCCCTATAACCGAAATAATTAACGATTATTTTCAATATTTATTTCATACTTAAAACGTTACAAAAATGTAAAAATTCTAAGTCCGAGTACTTAATGATAAATTTAGGGATCTAACATTTCATTTGTAGCTTTTCTGTCAACTTTTGTCAAAATGACCATTTTGACTCTATCATTTGATAAAATAACAATTTTGTCCCTAATAGACTTTTTTTTACTTTTCTTAGACTTACATCTTAATTTTGGCCATTAAAACCTTAATTACGGCCTTAGGTTGCTAATCTAAGCCTTGACGTCCCTTTTTCTTAATTTTTGACAAAATGACCATTTCGTCCTTAACTTTTGACAAAATGATCATTTCGTCCCTAGCGTGATTTGTAAATATACTTTTCTTTAACTTAAAACTTAATTTTGGCCTTTAAAATTTTAATTAAGTCATTCTAAGGCCCTAACGGTCTTTTTCTAACATTTCTGAAATTTTTTATCAAAATAACCATTTTGCCCCTGACGGGTCTCTGGGCGGTAACGTTTTCACTTTAGTGTTTTGACGGGATTTTCTAAACCCAAAAATCATAAAATAATTTTCCTAGACCTTACCATGTTTTTACAGCATTAATTACTGCAAATTCCCCGTTTACTCTTCACCCGACCTTCGGGTGGTAGTATTCCGACCCTAGGTCGTTATTTCTCTTTTTCATGCATTTCGGGGGCTTCGAATGGACGTTTTACTAATATTGAAAATGTCCTTCATCCTTTCCCCTACCTAAGTCACCGAGGGTTTCAATTTTCAAATTCCGACCATATTTTACCCCTCGTTTCCCAAAATACCCTTTAGGTCGTTCTAAAAATTTCGACAACTTTTCAGTTTAAATTTTAGATTCCCGACATTTAGATAACGCCTCAAAACCATATACCTGCCACTTACTAAATCAGAAACCTAATTTTTACGTACAAACACAAACTTTTTATGTAAAAATTTCTATAAAACCCTAGTCGTTTCTAACCACATTTCAATTCGTTTTTGTCTACTCTTACCCTCGATTTTTACCCACATTTCACACACATTTTTCCTCACAAAAATCTCATTTCATCACATAAACAACCCACGGTTTTTCTTTGAATTTGTGCATAAATTTTGAAGTTTCAAGCTCCTAAATTCTTCTTAACTCAATCACACATCACATACCATCTTTTGAATCAAGAAACTATCAACAAACAAGTTTAAAATTTTCATTCAACACCCGTATGAACTCACAGTTCTCTCTTGGAAAACATGCATCAAATTGTGTTTTCAAGTTTGTAATCCCTTCTTTACTTTAATCTCACGCCAATATAATTTTTTAAAGCATAAACTAGTAAGATATCATCTTGAAATTCACACCCCAATTCCATATACAAGCCCATGGTTTTCAATAGAAAAAATTTAAGAAACACTTAAGAATTTGAGCTTACTTCACTATCAATGTTCAACTTGAGCTTATGAAGGCTTTTAAACAAGTTTGGTGGGAAAATTTTGAAGCAAAATAGGCTTAGAGGGTGGTGGGAGTGCACGACAGCAAGCAGGTAGAAATCAAAATTTTTTTTTCCGGTTTTCCAAGCTCAAAACCGTGCTTAAATGGCAACCAAAAAAAGAGGGACTATCTTGCAAAGAAATTTAGGCAATTTGCAACATTTTAGGGGTTTTTTTGAAACTTTTTAAGAGTTGTTTTGCAATTATAAAAATTTTTTCTGATTTCTGTGTATTTCCCCACTTCCAATCCGCCACCTATCCTCCTAGAAAACTCTTGAATTTTTCCAAGTTGCTTTTGACTTTTTATGTTGACTTTGAATCCTAGCCATTGGATTAAATAAGCTTTAAACCCTAGCCTTTTGATGATTGTGTATCCTAGAATTCCTATGAGTGTTATACACCATAGTCTTTCATTCATTATATAATCTTGGTCAAACTTTTGACCAAAAGTCAAACTAAACAGGATTTTACTGAAATCGCGTAGGCAGGTTTCTGAGGCCGTCCGTGCAATCGGTTTGCTTTAAATCACTTCTGTTTGGCCAAAAATCCATTCCGTAAGTATTTCGTCTTTTTCCTACCATTGGTTTACCATAGATCACCTTCTGGGTTTTTCAATACCAAATTAGCATCGTTCTTCCTATTTCTGTTCGGTAAAATTTTCCATAACCGAATTCCTTTCCTTTAATATTGTTAGAACATTTTATAGCGTTCTAAACAACATTAAATCATATATTTTACATTTTAAACATAAAAATCATTGTATACATACAATGTACATATTTCCCGAGAACGATGAAATTTCTCGATTGTCACATTCACCCCTTCTTATAAAATTTTCATCCTCGAAAATTGGAACAAGTGGGAGTACAAAACTCTCATTTCATCCTCACGTTCCCACGTAGCCTCTTCAATACTGTGATTTCTCCATAGCATCTTAATTAGTGGGATTGTCTTGTTTCTTAGCACTTTTTCTTTTCGGGTCAATATTCGGATAGGTTGTTCCTCATATGTCAAATCTTTGTGAACTTGAATCGATTCATGCTTCAATCCATGGGTTGGACCTAGTACATACTTTCTCAACATCGAAACATGGAAAACATTGTACACAGCCGATAAGTCTTGAGGTAACGCTAACTTGTAGGCTACCTTCCCAATGCGTTCGATAATTTCAAATTGTTCAATATACCTTGGACTGAACTTTCTCTTTTTACCGAATCGCATTACACCTTTCATCGGTGATACCTTGAGAAATACAAAATCCCCTTCACTGAACTCCAAGAATTTTCGTCGTTTATCCGCATAACTCTTCTACCAATTTTGAGTAATCTTCATTCTTCACTGGATCTTTGCAATTGGATCTGAAGTTTCCCATATGAAATCAGTCTTATGCAGTTGCTTTTCTAGTAAATCATACCAGTGAATGGGCGATCTACACTTTTGTCCATATAAAGTCTCGTAAGGTACCATCCCAATGGAAGCTTGATAACTGTTATTGTATGAGAATTCCACCAAAGGTAGCTTCTCATGCCAAACTCCCAAGAAATCTATTATACAGGCTCGAAGCATATCTTCCAATGTCTGGATGGTTCGCTCAGATTGCCCATCCGTTTAAGGGTGAAAATCTATGTTGAGTCGTAACTCCGTACCCATGGCTTCTTGTACACACTTCCAAAATGTTGAAGTGAACCGTGTATCTCGGTCAAAGACAATGGACTTTGGGACGTCATGCAACCGAATGACATAGGTTACATAAAGATGTGCCAATTTATCCAGCGTGAAGGTCGTCTTCAAAGCTATGAAACGCGTCGTCTTCGTCAATCTGTCCACAATTATCCAGTTAGCATCGTAGCCTTCCCGAGCCTTAGGTAGCCCTACCATGAAATCCATGGTAATATGCTCCCACTTCCATTTAAGAATTTCCAGAGGTTTCAATTTCTCTCCGGGATGTCGATGTTCGGCGTTGACTTGTTGGCAAGTCAGGCATCTACTCACGATGTTTTGTGAGCTTCTACTATGATTCGCTTTCTAAGCCTTTCATTAGCCAGAACATAAATCCTCCCTTAGTACAAAAGCATTCCATCATTGGTAATGCTTACATCTGACTTCTTGCTATTGGAAATTCCTTCTCGAAGCTTTATTAAGTTTGGATCCCACTTCTGGGCTTCTTTGATGTCCTCGAACAATGATGATTCCAATTGAAGTGCAACTAATTTTCCGGATATTAACTCCAATTTGAAGGAGTTAATTTTTTGCTGCAACGATTTTGAAAATTCATCTATCGGCAACCATTATGAAACAGTCGATTTCATGATCAAGGCATCTATTACACGGTTTGGTTTTCCGGGATGATAGAGAATTTTGCAATCGTAGTCCTTCACCAACTCTAACAATCTTCTTTGTCGCATGTTTAACTCTTTCTGCATGAAGAAATACTTCAGACTTTGATGGTCAGTAAAGATTTGATACTGACTCCATATAAATAGTGTCGCCAGATTTTGAGTGCGAACACTACTGCAGCAAGTTCTAGGTCATGTGTAGGGTAATTCTTCTTGGGATCCTTTAATTGGCGCGACACGTATACAATCACTTTGCCATTCTGCATCAAACTAGCTCCCAAGCCCACTTTTGAGGCATTACTATAGAAAGCAAACTTTTCTCCTTCAATTGGTAGCGTAAGGATTGGCGCACTTGTCAACCGTTTCTTTAATTCTTAAAAATTTCTTTCATACTCTTATATCCATTCGTATTTCCTTTCTTTATGCGTAAGGGCAGCGAGAGGTGCAGCTAGTTGTGCAAAACCTTTCACAAATATTCTATAATAGCTGACTAATCCTAAGAAGTTTCATATCTCAGTCACGTTTTTAGGTGCAAGCCATTCATTGATTGCTTCTACCTTAACCGGATCTACAGCCACTCCTTCCTTTGCTACCACATGTCCGAGAAAATGTACCTTATCCAACTAAAATTCATACTTAAAGAATTTTGCACATAGTTGATGCTTTCTCACAGTGTGAAGAACAATTCTCAAATGTTCTTCATGTTTTTCTTTTGTCTTTGAGTATATGAGAATGTCATCAATAAATACAATGACAAACTTATCCAAGAATTCCCTAAAAATCCTATTCATCAAATCCATAAATGTGACTGGAGCATTGGTTAACCCAAACATCATTACTAAAAACTCATAATAACTGTAACGGGTTCTAAACGCTGTCTTAGGGATATCACTCTCTTTAATCCTCAGCTGATGGTACCCCGAATACAGATCAATTTTCGAGAATACCGCTACACCTTTGAGTTGATCGAACAAGTTATCAATTCTAAGTAAAGGATACCTATTTTTATGGTGACTTTGTTCAATTCTCGGTAGTTGATACACATTCAGAGAGTTCCATCCTTTTTTTCGATAAATAAAACTGGAGCTCCCCATGGCGAGTAACTCAGTCGAATAAATCCATTATCTAGTAGCTCCTTTAATTGCACCCGCAATTCTCTCAGTTCCGCTAGTACTATGCGGTACGACGCCTTAGAAATTGGTGCAATCCCTGGCATAAGGTCAATCTCCTATGAGATTTCCCGTTCTAGAGGTATTCTTGACAGTTTTTCCAGGAAAACATCGAGGAATTCTTTGACGACTGGAATATCTTTCGGTTGAAGTTTCTTTTCCTCCGTTATGTCTGCCACGTAGGCCAGGTATCTAATACAGCCACTGGTCATCAGCTTCTTTGCCTTTAACGAGCTAATCATCATTTTCCTCGATTGACGGGATGAATCGATGTACTCGAAACTCTCCCTCTCATTGGGTCGAAATACTATCTTTTGCTTCCGACATTCAATCGTAACTTGATATTTTCCTAAGAAATCCATTCTTAGGATTACATCATAATCGACGATCTTCATCACGATCAAATCAACATATAATTCCCTATTTATCACAATTACTAGCATATGATGTAACCAGTAATCTGACAGCAAAACTTCACCTGAGGGTAGAGCTGTCTTAAACGTTTTCCCCATATTATTCTTAGCATATCCTAACTTATCAATAAATTCGTAGGAAACAAAGGAATGCGTAGCTCCAGAATCGAAAAGGACACATGCCAAATGGTTAGCTACAAAAAGCTGATCTATAGCCACGTTAGATATTCCCGCCTCTGCATCCTCCTTTGCATAGGCCTTATTCGTGCATCAACTCGGGGTGCATATTCTTGTCGTTCTGGCCATGCTAGGGACATTACAAGGGACCCTTCAATTCTTGCTTGTAATGCATGAACTTAAGGGGGTTGTTGATGGGGGATACTGTAGGCGTTGTTGCGTAGGTCCTTGGACACTTTGACGATTCGTCGGACAGTTCTTCACAGAGTGGCCTTCTCTCCCACACAGAAAATAGGCGTTGGTGCCGTATCGACATTGGCCTGGGTGTCTTTTCTCACATGTAACACAGGTGAGAATATTCAGTCCTGTACTTGTGGTTAGCTTTCTCTACTGGTTACGACTGTCCTGGCTTCTATTTCCAGTAAAATTGCCCTTTCTTTTATTTTGTTGCTACGGGCCTTAATTGTTGGACTGACCCGGTTTGGCAGTTTGATTGGGCTTGCTGCGTTGGCCAGCTTAGGGATCTTTTCCTTCTTTTTACCTTTCCATACTTTTTCTCTCTCTTCCTTCTGCCTAGCCAAGTAATATTCTGCTCTTAAGACTCGACTAACACAATCTGCTACCAAGGTTGGCAGTATCAGTCCATTATCTACCAGGGCAGATATCTCTGATCGGAACATGCCAATCATCTTTTATATCTTTTCGTTTTCCATCGATACCACATATAGGCACAATCGGGACAATTGGTCGAATCTCTTGCACACTTACTGACGGACAGGTTCCCTTGCTTCAATTTGGCAAATTCCTTCTGTTGCGGGCACAATGCTACATGATCATAATATTTTTGGTTAAATTCTTCCAGAAATTCGTTCCATGTTATGGTGGTTACATCCCTCCTCATCCAAACAGTGTCCCACCAAAATCTAGCATCCTTCTTCAGTACAAAAGATGCACATAGAACTTTCTCCTCCTCTATCAGATTCATGAAATCTAAGATCATTTGTAGAGAGAAAAGCCAATCTTCTACTTCCAAGGGATCTGTGGAACCCTCAAATTCCGACGGCTTCATCCGGCGGAAACGTTTGTAGAGAGGTTCCTAGTTTATCATTGATTGGAGTTCGTAGACACCTGGAACAACTGGAGGCATTGCTTGTTCTATCGCAGCTGCCTGCAAAGTCTGGCCTTCTTATTGACCCTGTCTTTGTTCCATTGCATTTAATCGTTGTCTTAATTCGATATTTTCTTTTATTTAAGCTTCTAAAAGAGCTTGTAACTCTTCTACTCTATCGGCCAATATGGGTCGTCGTCCTCTACTGGTATTCATCGTGTTTTTTCCTTTCCTAAAATAGCACGATGACCAAACGTTAAACTTCCCATGAATAAATTTGGTAACATAAAAGAAATTTTAAACATTTCATAATTTCAACATATCATTTATTCCATAACATAAACATTTCATCGCATACACACATCATACATGAATACTTACACATACTTTAACATTAAGACCATATTTATACCATAGCCTTTTTCTTCAAATATACACATATTTTTCATCTTAATCATTTTGGTCATTATGATCCAAAGGAAACTCCTCCGGATCTTCTTCATCATCATCAGAGCCATTACCGGTGGACATTCCTTGATTTGAGTTCATCTCATCTCGACGCTGTGATGGACCAGCCTCATGGTCATTAGCCATTGGTCATGATCCAAAAAAATGCGTCAACATCCCGTCCTGATACTTCTGTTCCCACTGGTCCCGTTCTACACGTTCGCTCAACAATTCTCTCTCTGTTTTGATTGCCTTTTCGACAAACTCGCGCAATGTGAGGGGGTAGAGGTAGAGCAGACTCACCCTCTGTTGTAACTCCGCCGTTAGTCCTCTCCAGAATATGTCACAGTAATCCTCATCAATGAGGTTAGGTAGTGGGCATCTCCTTATAATATTTTCTGCAAATCGCACCGCATACGTAAATACAGTGTCGCCGGACGTCATCAATAATCTCTCAGTCCGCTCGACAAACTCCCTTATGTCCGCAAATCGTGGTAGCGTCGACGGCAATGTGACCTCCTCACGCTCCTGAGGAACTGGGGTCGCTACTGGGCTTCTATGGGAAAATTGCTCTCTCATGGTCTGGCAAAAATCGGCCCAATTCAACCCTAACAGCTCATCCTGGTCACAATAATCCCAGTATTCTCGAGCATCTCCCTGGAAGGTGCCCACAGCTAACACGACCCACATATTCTGATCGATATCGCACAGCTGTAGAATTATCTCTACAGCGTAAAGCCAGTCCTGTACTTTCATGGACTGCTGTCCTCCCTCGAAAATGGGTGGTTGACAAGCCATGAACGCTTGAACCGCTCGGGCAGAAGTCTTCATTCCCATGCGTTGTACTTTCACGGATTGTGATGGATGTAAGTTTGATGATGATATTGTTCAATGAGTTCTAATTGTTGTATCTGTCAACGGTTTCACAAATACTTCCCCCCTCGTCCTCCTCTGCTTAAAATGGGCATTGGGATCGATATTCTAGAAAAAGAGTCTTCAGTTAGAACAAGGAAATTAAAAAAGAAATAAAGAAAACAAATAATAATAGAATTTCACAAAGTAATTTACTCTTTTATGTCCAATAGAACTTTAAAAAAATAAAAAACAACCAAACTTATATGGGGTACACTATCCGACCTAGGGCAATAAAGTTGTACCTTGGAAGCAAATTCAACACGAGGATATTAAGCAATTCAACATGAGGATTTTAAGCTTTGTTCATTTATACGAGCAAGAATGGATTTCAAATAAAATCATTGATCTAAGAAATAATCAAATCCATCAAAAGTTCATAAAAGCTATCATTTATACAACTTAAAACATTTAGACACAAAATCGGATATCCAAAAGAAAGAGTAAATCAAATGATCATACACCTTCCAATCGTTATATAACTAGCTAAAAGCTATCATTTATACAATTTAAAACATTTAGACACAAAATCAGATGTCCAAAAGAAATAGTAAATCAAATGAACATACACCTTCCAATCGTTATATAACTAGCTAGTTGCCTACATAAAATTGTTTATGTTTCATCTAAGAAAATTCTCTCTTGAACATTCTATCAAATATATGCCAAGCATCATCCAACTATGAATGCACAAAAAGAATCTGCCAGAATTAATTTCAATCACAGACACACAAAACAATTTCAATTTTCACTGAAAGCAACAGAATACAAAGAAGTGAGATTTGAGCAGTGTTAGTCTGCAAAAGAGAAACACTCTCTGCAAAAAAGAAACACACACACCCCATGGTAACCCAAGTCATCTTTCTCATTTCCTTTTTATGCCAACAGAGAATCCAGGATGACAAAAGAAAAGGAGGTTAATTGAAAAAGATATAAGCTTTAATCTGAGCGGCAAAAAAGAAGGTGGAAAAAAAAAGAAAGAAAGAAAGAAAGAAAGAAGAGCAAGAAGAAAGGAAAAGGCTTTCTTTTTACAATATGGTTTCCTTTTACAGAATTTATGTCATGTTCTCAAATGACCAAATATCCTTCACTGAGATGTAAATAATTACACGGTATCAGAATAAGAGATAAATCAACAATCAGAATCTATACACAAATCCATAAAAGTAATCAGTCTTGGACATCTGGATGCAGTTTCTCCATGTCCAGAGGATTGGTTATTAAGTTCTCACTCACAAAGATTTGATGCAGAACCAATAAAATGCACAAGATAAGAAACGTGTACTTGTAAAGGATAATGACGAGCACACAACATTGGCAGTTAGAGGAAATCGAGAAGTGGACAAATGTATAAACTTACTAGGTAGAAATGACAATGATCTTCTGAAGCTGAGATTGAACAGCCCTTAGCCTTAGGAGATTTAAGTGTAAGAGTTTCAGGCAGAACGACCAGGTTCAGTCCACTTACTAACTTTAATAGACCAAGTCTAAAAAACAAATCAACCCTTTAGTTTTTCCCCTGGTGAAGACAAATCTGACAAAACCAAATATAAGAAATCTGCACCATGTATAAATATATATATATAGCATATATTATATATATATTCTCGACAAGATAACTTTCAAAAGGAAAAAAAAAAAACTAAGAAATCCAGAAACGAAAAAAATCTAAGAAAAAAGAGATTACTTCACAATTTTAACATTCCTACTGCCATACGTATTGAATCTTATCTTAAACGAAAACCAAGAAATTATTTCCAAATAGCTCTTAAATTGCAAAATTTAAACAAAAATTTGGCAAGCAAATCAGTGAACCAAAACAAAAATCAACTCCAGTGAATAATTTACAATTCTATGTACCAAATGCTCAAAGTGTCAAACCAAACAACAATGGAACGATCATCCAAACAAAAATAAACAATAAATCAAAAATAAAAAATTCAGTCCAGCATGTAATGCCGACAAACTCATTTCCCGTATAGATACAAACACAGCATATGCACGCATATACATATACATCAACACAAAAACAGAGCACAAAAAAAAAAAAAGAGAAAAACAGAAAGAATTCACAACAGGCAAGCGATTGGCCACTTCCAATTTCCAATTTTCTACATTTCAACAGCGGAAATCGAGCTCCGAACTCAACAGACGCTTCGAAAATCTCAAAACGATTCCGATCACTGAAGCTCAGGACGGAAAGATCAAAAAGCAAAGAAAGAAACCTTAACGTTTGGCAAGGCGGAAAACGGGAAAGAAAACTACTGAGAATCTAACTGAATCTGAATTAAATTCCACACCAAATTCTGCCAAAACGTAGACCTAACTCCTAGATCAAATCAATAATTATATATATTAAACAAAAATTTTAGAAATTCCTAAACGCGAACACAGTAAAACTCAATTGCACCAAAACCGCAACTACAATATCTCAGAATAAAGGGATTAGGAAAAAAAACCTTGGGAGCGAGAGACTGAGGCTAAGCACCAAGAGAAACGGCGATGCTGATGAAGCTGGGGAGGAGATCGAGCGGAAGCACGTCGTCTCGATAACCGTCATAAAATCGATGAGCAAAATTCCAGCAATCTATTGTGAAAATCTCGGCGAGCTTCGACGGTGATGAGAGAGATCGAGCGGCAGGGATGAGAGAGAGAGGGGAGCAGAGGGGAAGAGAGAGCGCGGCAAGGGGAAGAGAGAGAGAGAGAGAGAGAGCGTGGAGGGATAGAAAAAAAGGACTTGACCTTAACAGTATTAGTGATAAAATTTATTGGAGAGCGTTTGGTAAACGCATTATATTTTGATTGTATTTGAATGAAATTTATTTTTTAAATATTATATTTAGTTGAAAAGTATTTATTTTGTATTTGAATAAAATGTGTGTTTGGATGAAAAGTATTTTAGAGTTGAAAAGCTGATGTGATTGGTAAAAGTAGAGATAAATAGTGGAGTTGAAAAGTTGATGTGATTGTTTTAAAAATGTTTTGAATAGTAATTGTTTTCGTAACACTGTTACAAAATTTGTGTTTGATGTAAAATTGTATTATATTTGAGTAAAATTAAAATGAAATTTTTTTTCCAAACGTCACTTAAGTTTTTTAGTTATGAATTTTCTTGTCATTTACGAGCGTTTGATAAACACATTGCATTTTAATTACATTTAAATATAATTTATTTTTTTAATGTTATATTTGATTGAAAAGTATATGTTTTGTACTTGATCAAAATGTGTAATTAAATAAAAAATATGTTAGAGTTGAAAAGTTGATGTGATTGGTAAAAGTAAAGATAAATAGTAAAGTTAAAAAATTGATGTGATTGTTTTAAAAAACATTTAAATAGTAGTTTTTTCATAATACTATTGAAAACGATTGTATTTAAATACAAAACTTTATGTTTGATGTAAAATTACATTGCGTTTAAATATGATTAAAATGTAAAACTTTTGCCAAACATTCCCTTAGTTTCCAATTAGTTACAAAATTTATTTTGCAGCTAATTTCTTTTATTTTTGTGACAAAATTTTAGCATTGATCCTTTAGTATAAATATTTTACTACTAAATATAATTTGCAACTATTGATAAGTTTTAGCTATCAAATTTATTTTGTCATTAACAATAAAGTTTTAGTTGCAAATTTGTATTTATAACTAAGAATTTTATAGCTAAAGCAAAGTTTTTTTTTTTAAAGTAATGTTAGCCTAAATATTGGTTCTTTATACAATTGGATCCAAATATAAGATTTCACCAACGTCTTTGTATTTATATGATACTTGAGTAATAATAACAATAGTTGTCTTTTATTGTGGCATCGCGCCCTACATGGAGGATGAACAGTACTATCACAGTCAAACTCTAAAGCTAAGGGCGATAGTCTGTCACCTCATAAGTCACCAACAACTTACTTTTAACAAACTTACTTTTAACATACTTTCTTTTATTGTCATACTTATTTTATATCATCATAAAACATCTACTATAATAAACATTTTACATTGTCGTAAACTTAATTTACATCATAAAAACATCATTTCAAAATACATTTATATACTGCTCAATGGAAAACTTATGGCAAGACTATTTCTCTTGCTTAGTTTGTTTGGCACACGCAGATCCTGCCCCTCGTCCATCATAAATTTACTAACGTATAGGTTCAGTATAAAACTTGTGCAGATCTGCATAAAACTTATGCAGATCCATCATAAATTACCAACATGAACAAACTTGTGAGTTACAGGTTCAGTAAGTTTAAACATAAAGACAATTAACTTAGATCATAGACTATAACTTAGAGCATTAAATATAATGTTAGTACACAATGCTCAATTATGGGTAACGTTTAAATCTTAGATCTTTATCTTACATTACGTTCTGGTTTTGGATCCCATATTGATCGTATCGTAGTGCGCACATGACTGAGAGGGACTCCGAGGAGCGATTCACTGGCCAATTCTTAACAGTCTAACATAATATTAACATAAACATAAAATGAATAACCTCCCCTTGTGGGAGGCCGGTACGCCAAATGTAGTTTTATTACCATCTTTCATATAGTTCCGACCAGATGACATTCTTATTGCCCCTTAGTCTGGAATACTTTACATTTCTTTCTTTTATTATGTGTATTTATTTGACACACTGTTGTGTATATAGTACTTGCATATATATATTTTACATATTATACATAGTACATAAACATATCAAGTACATTCATGTTGCAGCCAATGAGATGTCTAAACTTACAAATATTTTGCTGACATTTCCTTCTTGGGGTCTACCAATGTTCCTTCGTCGTTTCTAGGTTGGATCCCTATAACTGAAATAATTAACGGTTATTTCTAACATTTGTTTCATACTTAAAACGTCACAAAATGTAAAAATTTTAAGTCCGAGTACCTAACGGTGAGTTTAGGGATCTAATATTTCATTTTTTAGCTTTTCTGTCAACTTTTGTCAAAATAACCATTTTGTCTCTAACTTTTGACAAAATGACCATTTTATCTTTAGTGGACTTTTCTTAGACTTACATCTTAATTTTGGCCATTAAATCCTTAATTAAGGCCTTAGGTTGCTAGTCTAAGCCTTAACATCCATTTTTCTAACTTTTGATAAAATGAATATTTCGTCCCTAACTTTTGACAAAATGACCATTTAGCGTGATTTGTCTTCATAAATATACTTTTCTTTGACTTAAAACTTAATTTTGGCCTTTAGAATTTTAATTAAGTCATTCTAAGGCCATAACGGTCTTTTTCAAACATTTCTGAAATTTTTTATCAAAATAATCATTTTACCCTTGACAAGTCTCTGGACCGTAACGTTTTCACTTTAGCATTTTGACGAGATTTTCTAAACCAAAAAATTATAAAATAATTTTCCTAGACCTTACCATGTTTTTACAGCATTAATTACTGCAAATTCCCCGTTTACTATTCACCCGACCTTTGGGTGGCACTATTCTGACCCTACGTCGTTATTCCTCTTTTTCATGTGTTTCGGGGACTCCGAATGGACGTTTTACTAATATTAAAAATATCCGTCATCCTTTCCCTTACCTAAGTCACCGAGGGTCTCGATTTTCAAACTCTGACTACATTTTACCTCTTGTTTCTCAAAATACTATTCGGGTCGTTCTAAAAATTTTGATAGTGTTTTAGTCTAAACTTTAGGTTCCCAACATTTATGTAACGCCTCAAAACCATGTACCTGTCACTTACTAAACTAGAGACCTAATTTCTACGTACAAACACAAACTTTTTACGTAAAAATTTTTATAAAACCCTAGTCGGTTTTAACGACATTTTGATTCGTTTTTGTCTACTCTCACCCTCGGTTTTTATCCACATTTCACATATATTTTTCCTCACAAAAATCTCATTTCATCATATAAACAACCCACGGTTTTTCTTTGAATTTATGCATAAATTTTGAAGTTTCAAGCTTCTAAATTCTTCCTAACTCAATCACTCATCATATACCATCTTTTGAATCAAGAAACTATCAACAAACAAGGTTAAAATTTTCATTTAACACCCACATGAACTCACGGTTTTCTCTTGGAAAACATGCATCAAATTGTGTTTTCAAGTTTCAAATCCCTTCCTTACTTCAATCTCATGCCAATGTAACTTTTTAAAGCATAAACTAGTGAGATAACAACTTAAAATTCACACCCTTATTCCATATACAAGCCCACGGTTTTCAACAGAAAAAATTTAAGAAAAACTTGAGAATTAGAGCTTACCTCACTATCAATGTTCAACTTGAGCTTGGGAAGGTTTTTGAACAAGTTTGGTGGGAAAATTTTGAAGAAAAATGGGCTTGGAGGGTGGTGGGAGTGCACGGTAGCAAGGAGGCAAATGGCGGCCAAGCTTAAAACCGTGCTTAAATGGCGGCCAAAAAAGGAGGGACTATCTTGCAAAGAAATTTGGGTAATTTGCAACATTTTAGGGGTTTTTTTGAAACTTTTTAAGGGTTGTTTTGCAATTATAAATTTTTTTTTTATTTCTATGTATTTCCTCACTTCCAATTCGCCACTTATCCTCCTAGAAAACCCTTGAATTTTTCCAAGTTGCTTTTGACTTTTTATGTTGACTTTGAATCTTAGTCATTGGATCAAAGAAGCTTTAAACCCTAGCCATTGGATCATTGTATATCCTAGAATTTCTATGAGTGTTATACATCATAGTCTTTCGTTCATTATATAATCTTGGTTAAATTTTTTATAAAAAGTCGAACCAAACGAGATTTTACCGAAATCACATAGGCGGGTTTCTGAGGTCGTCCGTGTGATCGGTTTGCCTTAAATCACTTTCATTTGGCCAAAAATCTATACCGTAAGTATTTTTTCTTTTTCCTACCATTGGTTTACCATAGGTCACCTTCTGGGTTTTTTGATACCGAATTGGCATTGTTCTTTTTATTTTGGTTCGATAAAATTTTTCATCATCAAATTCCTTTTCTTTAACATTATTAGAACATTTTATGACGTTCTAAATAACATTAAATCATATATTTTACATTTTAAACATAAAAATTATTGTATATATATAATGTATATATTTTTCAAGAATGATGAAATTTATTGATTATCACATTTGTCACGTTTATGCTTTCCAGATGATCTATAATTATCTAAATGCACATACAATTACCAGTAAAGGTTAAAAAAAATAAAAAAAAGGACAAGCTCGTCGTTATCAAAATAGTTTGTAATACATGCATTTACTCCCATCGTTTATATTGGGTAACTTGCACCAACACACCTGCTATTTAAATTTATTTCTTTATTGGCAAGTTGGACTCCAAATTTTTAATTTGATATTTAGGATTTTGTATTTTCCTTGACAATGCAATTTTTAAATGTGGGGTTAATTTTTCTTTTCTTAATAATGCTTTTTTTTTTTTTCGGAAATAATGCTTCTATTTACAGTGGTAAATGTTTAATTTGTGAAAAACAATAATTTGTGAAAAACAATGTTATTGGTTTACAATACATTTGTAAATAAATACATATACGGACAGAGAAGATAGTGTAATTTTCATCAGGTTTTTGTTGTAATATTATTTGCTTAATAAATTTACAAATAATATATATATATATAGGACGATTCTACTATTATAATTTTGCGGGGTTAGTCAGACTTTTCGGGATGCAAATTTCATCACTTTAACAGTTCAATTTGCCAACAAACAAAATCTTTTTGGTGCATGAATTTTAACGAACCATAACATACCCAACTGAATTTTTACAAACCATCTAGTTTGGAAATAACAACTTATCAGATGGTTATTGCCAGCTTGGCAATCCAAGATTAATTCACTTGGATCACTATAATCTACTGCTCACTTCTCGTTTTTTATGATCCAATGGTTCACAATCATAACTGTCCATTAGCTTGGAAATCCATGACTTACTCACTAGGATCACTGATCTATCGCTAGGATTACTAACTCTCACCGTCTATGAACCGATGCTTCATAATCGTTATCACTGCTATCCTATAATCTGATTAGCTTCATTTACAAGTGAACAAAAAAACCAATCATTGGATAAATTTACTCAATTTTTTCAAATTGACTTTAATTTGGTGGATTGAGTTGCGCCGTTCAATTGATTGATTGAGTGGGTAAAAAAATTTTTTAACCTATTCGATCTTTATTAGGTGGGTTAAAAAAATTCTAAAAACCCACCAACCCACCCAATATTTACCTACATATTTTTTTTTCTTTTTTGCTAAATAATATTCACATTTAAATGTTGTTTCTATTATTTGAATATATAAAATGCAGTATTTGATATTCAATATGGATGTAATTTTTGATAATTTTGTGAAAAATACCATTAATTACTTTAGTATTTTTATATATATATTTTTTGTGATTCTTATAACTTATATTTATTTTATATTCGACTATTAATGAGATTATATTAGTTTTTTTTTTTTTTTGTGCAGAGTCTGTGATAGAATTTATTTGAAAATAGTTTAATTTCTTTTTTTCCTCTTAAATTTCATTTGTTGTTGAATTTTTAGTATTATTTATTATTATTTTTTAATAAAATACACAATCCATTGAACCCACATAACTTAATCTGATCTTAATTAGGTGAGTTGATTTTTAACATTAGACTAATTAGGTGGGTAAAAAATATTTTTAACCTACTTAATAAAGATTGGGTGAGTTGAAAATTTATAAAAGCCTGCCCAAGCCACCCGATGGTGATCCCTAGCTTAGTTAGTGAAAACTGTCTACACAAGTGCAACACTCATAGTCTATGGTTAGGGTTCGTTAATGGTTAGCAATAGGATGAAGTTAAAATTTTGATAATATCAATGTCGTACCGGTGATTATCATGAAAATGCCCATGATGTTATCAATCTAATTTGCACAATATCATCCATATTTTGAAGTCTTAAGACTCTTAACAATGATAATAGACAAAAGGATATTTCTTGAAGTATCACTTAAATGTTCACAGTATCCAAAAACATATGCAATATAGGTAGATATTCGTGAATATTCTAAATATTCAAGAATATTCGTGAATATTTGTGAATATAGTCACATATTCAAGTTATTTTGAATATGTCCACATAATGTCCAAAAACCTTAAAAAATTTTAACAAAAAAATTTTAACATTTGCATAATTTAAAATTTTATATATAGCATGTTTTGTTTTGTTTTGTTTTAAATAGTTCAACCTTTAAGATAAAAATTTTTTTTTTTTAAGAATATTGTTTTATATTCTAAATAATTGTTTTACTTTACAAATGTTTAGATCAAAGATCATGATTTGTCTACTGCTTTCCAACCTACACGAAACACTTTGTTTTTATTAAAGACACTAAAAAGTTTGAACTCTATTATGTTTGGCACATAATTATATGTGTTGTATCATGTAATTGTATTTTGTTTGTAATGTTATAATCACTATATAATTATGATGATTTTCTATTACATTAATTATGAGACATTACTCTTATATTTGATAAAAAAATATTAAATTTTTATTATTGAATTATTTCAAAGTTAAGGGTTAGTTTGGGGGAGGTTTTGGAGATTTTTTTTTTGGTTGGAAAAGTTGTTTTGGAAAATATATTTAGGAGAAAAAACTGTTTGGGGTGAAAAAGTAAAAAAAAAAATTTAGAAAAAATATATCAATATAAATATTATTTCGTTCCTCTCGAAATTCTACGTAATTTTAAAAAAATCATCTTATTTGGACTTGTATACACAAAGTTATAGACTTTTAAAATTTAGAGTTTATTGTAGTGTTTTACAGATATAAATAGTGAAAAATGATAAAGTGTTGGAAAAAATGTGTTTTGGAGTTTTTTTTTGGTGCCTCAGATGCACCCTTAGACTAATTAGCATTGATTATTTTAATATTTTGTAAAGTTTTGTTTCAAAAATTTTAAGCTTTTCTCTTAATATTCCTTTTTTTTTTTTAAATATGCTGGCATTATCAATAAATCAAAACCTTAACACCTTCATCAATATTGACATTTTCATCCTTGGTTGTCGAGGACCTTGCATTTTTAAGCTCATTCTCTTTTCCCATCTAACCACCATCGAATTCATATTTCATGCTATCATAGAGTATCTGTAAAGTTCATAATTAATTCATGGGATCAAAGTGGTGAAATCCCGGCCGAGAGCAAAACAATGAGCTGTAAATTTATTATTCCAGTTGGACAACAAAGAAGTGAGATTGGATGTAGTAGTAAAATTTTATTGGGAAAAAGAAAAGTATCAAGTGGATATAAGATTGATTTTAAATGATGGTGTATGATAAGGAGACTGTTATTTTCAAAGTATTATATGTTGCTATTTAAAATACAAGCGCAGTTATCCTCTTGATCCTTCCACAGTATATTAAGGGGATGCCATTGATTATAGCGGTAAAATTAGTTAAACGAAAAAACTCAGGTACGTTTCTTGTAATTTGTCACTTCTTTTTTTAATTTTATTATGATATATAAGAAGTTTAAGTAATCAATAACTACATCAGGTGTTTAGAGAAGCTAGCAATAATTCTTGGGCATCGGCGTTTAGAAGAGCAAGAACAGAGAAAGTGGAAACTTTGCACTGTGCAAGAAGTCGAGATTTTGTGCAGGCAAAGACTATACAACCAAGAAACATCCTTAAGATTGCAACTTTGGATGTAGGAAAAGTTCCTCAAATCACCTTCTCCTTTCTCTACCAGTTGTCCAAATTTGTAGAAGGCTGTATCCCATTTTATTGAAAAGCATTCTTGGGCGAAGAAAGTGCTTGTGTTTCTTGGAACTTGATTGTCAACTGTAGTTGAATTTGGACCACTTATACTGCTAAGGTAATTAATCACTCAAGGAAACTAAAAATGCGGGAGACTACCTCCTTATCTGCCTCTTTTTATAGACAAGGAGGCACCAACCATTTTCATGCTTAGACAATGTGTGCAACTAGTTGTAGATCAATGACACGCTTTCTGAAGAGATAGATATTATAAAAAAAAATTTCTTTCCAAGGCAAATTAATTACTCAAGGCAAATGTGGGAGGCACCCTCCTTTTATAGATAAGAAGGCACCATCCTTTTTTCATGCCTAAATAATATGGGACAATCTACAAATTAATGGTAAACTTTTTAAACAGATGGATGTTGGGAAAAAAAAATAGTTTGTAAATTATGTTGAGGAGTCATTTTGAGATATAAACTTGAATAGGACCCACTTTGTGAAAATGATGGGTCTTGACGAATTTGCGTTCTTCGCCGCGAGGAGATCAAAATCATATATTTATATGCTCAAAATAATAATCAGGTAAACAAAAAATTGATGTTCAAAGTTTGCCCATTAGAAATTTGATTTTGTTGGAAAATTGCTAAATTGTGAAGTCCTATATTGGTTAGATATCTTGGAAGTGTGGAGTTTATAAGTGATTGTATTTTTGATCTTGGATAAGATGTTGTATCCAAGAGACTCTCTTACATGCAAGTGAGGGTGCAAATCACGAACCATTGAGTTATGGTCCGTTGGGCTTGCCCTTGTGTGGGTTATGTTTTACATTTTTTTTTTTTTTTTGCATTTTCCAACATAATAAAACCAAATTTTTTTTTCTTTTTCTTTAGAATTTCAACAATTTATCTATTAATATTCTAGAGGTTTAGTGTATGTTAATGAGTATTAATATATATATATGTGATTAATAGGCAAATAGATGGTTGTAACCTAAGGCTTTAATCTCATTAAATCAAATTTAATCCTCATCATTTTGTTTTGCAACATTCTTATTAGCAGCCTATATAAGGAGGCTTTCATCACATGTTTACACATATCGATTTTTAGATTTCTTCCTTCTTGTTTTCGTTCATTTTAAAGGTGTTCTATAGGTGCTCTAAAGTGTTTTATTAGGTGTTTTGGTATTAGAGAGAAGGCTCAGTTTCAAGTGCTGGAGATGGTATTTGATCGTGCTTAAAGTACTGCTATTGTTGTTGTATCTTGAGAGACAAATATCTATCGAATCCTCACGTACTTATTGGAGGAGACGAATTTGTTTTAAGAATAGCATGAGCCTCATGTACCTTGACATCCATTAAGTTTTTCTAATTCAGATTAAGATTGAATCTGGTTGTTGTTTTTATTTTTCATATCTTTGTAATATTTCATTTGATCATATTGAACTTATTTATTATCTATGTTCTATATGTTCTAACAATGAATACTATAAAAAATCAACTTGCTAAGGCAAATTAATTAGTTAAGGTTTAAGAATACAACATCAATCAATATCTCTCTTATATTTGAGAGTTTTTAAATTTTTGTTATTTACTTTCTCCCAAGAGTGGGAAAGCTCGTTAAGTCGTGGGTTTTATTTATAGGCTAGTCCATATTTTGGGCTTATGGAACTCCTTTCCCTTTAAATACCATTTTATAGTAACGGCTTGAGCGTTATGTGGTGAAGATTCGAGGTGTTGATAAGTTTTCACCATCAACAATTATTAGAAACCAAACAAGCAATTTACTAATAAAATAATAATAATAATAATAATAAGGTAAGGTCTATTATAATAATAATAATAATAACAATAACAACAAATACAATATAGAGGGGAAGCAGAGGAAGGAGATGACTTTTTTCTCCTAATGTTTGGTTACTTTGGTATGATTTCTTCTTCCAATTCGGAAGGACTAAAATTAGAGTCCTTAGAAGAACTTTGAATTTTTCACTCAATTTATTTCCTATTCCACTAAATCTTTAGGCTTTGTTTAGTATGACGTAACACTGAGACCATCTCCATCACTGAGAATGAGTCGTTGTTGTCCCACAATGACATTGACATTTTGGAATCCCCTCGCCTGGGGAGATCTGTTTGCACATGCTGGCCTTGATTGTCATCATTTAGTGTGTTCTTTTGAGAGCGTGGCATCTATAATGCTTTAATATAGAGCTTGTCTTCTTCAAGGATTAAAATTCAAAATTTTGATTCTAATTTTGTCTTTTTTTTTTAATTAATAAAATTTTTAATTAAATTAATTAGTTTGAATTTAAAATTTCATTTTATTCCAAACCCGACTCATACATCATTCAAGTCTATATTTATGTATTTGAAGACGAATGACAACCATTTTGATTGGATTTGTTTTGTGTCTTTTACTACACTGCAAGAAATTTTAGCCCATTTTGTTGATAAAACACGACAACATTTTTCAACGTTTACAATAAAAGAATCATAATTCTTAAGAATATTATTTTCTTTTTGAAACCTAAGAATTTTATTTATATTAACTAAAAAACTGGTTTACTTCATGAATGTTTTACCTCATTATCTAATTTGAAAAGTCAATCAATTTTAATATAAAAAATTTTATCTCTAATTGACAAACCAAATGGAGACTAAGTTTTTTTTTTTGTGCAAAATATCTATTAACATTGATATTTCCATTAACATTATCCATAATTTGTATAATTATGTTTTATTAAAAAAGAGTTTGATTTCATGTGACAAAGTTTGAATAAAAAGAGTGATTATAAAACAAGCGACCATTGTATTTCTTCTATTTCCGGGTACAAACCCATTGAAATCACAGCCCAACGAATAAGAACTAATTATCTACAACAAGAAATCAGAAAATTATAATCACAAAAGATCGAATCAGAACGTTTTTGGAATTGGAATAGACATGATGGAGAAGCTCGATTGAGATTTACCTGAAGGATCATTGCAGAACTGTAACATATTGATTAATTTATAATTGAAAATTGTTTTACGACAGATTGCATGGTTTTTCCACGTACTAATGAATTAGGAAACTAGTATAAGAGAACAGAGCATTACTTTCTTGAATTGAATAAAGATTTTATTCAGGCAACTAATCTTTAATAAATTTTGGAGAGCCTAACTAACTAACTAATAACCAATCTCTCATTTAATTCTCCCAATTTTTTTGTTTGTAAAAATATGCATACAATTATGTGTTTTTTTTATATCAATATAAAGAAAGCCACTACTAAAAAAAATTAAAAAACTATTCTTTTAGCCCAAATTAAACTTCTTAAATTTTAGTGTTAGTTATTAGCCTCCTGATGTAGGAGTTTAGTGCAGCCATTTAATACTTTGGAGCGCTATTTTGATTACTTAAAATGTTGATAACTACTGTTGTTTATCAGGTTTTTTTTATTGTTGGCTTGTTGTTGGTATTAGTCAAGAAGAGGGATATCGTTTAATGTATTTGCTGATTACTTCTTAGACGGTGCTTGTTGTTTTGTCATTAAGTTTATTGTTTGGAGTATTTGGGGCCTGCTAGCTTTGTGAGTGTCGTTTGAACAAGGACCAGCTTTCTTTGTCGTTGAGAGTTAAGGATTGAAGTTTTCTGTTATATTGTTTTTGGGTCGGACTTGAATGTATGAGAATTTGCTATCAGAGTTACTTTCTTTCTTATTTGCGGTTTTCCCCTTTCGACATGGATTTGGCTTGAAGCTTTTCCCAATTTTGCCGCACCACCTCCACTAGCAAGAATTCATGGCTCCACACTGCTGTTAGATGCATACACATATGTATTACTTCGCTTACAAAGACACTAACGAGGTCGTTCATTCACTATAAGCAGTGCATTGTTTCAGCCACTGAGGATTGATGAACCAAGCAAGGTCTTCTTCAATACCTTCATCTTACAATACCCATCAGTTGTTGGCCATCATGATTATTTAGTTAAAAGAAAAAAAAATTGTTAGGATGATTAACTAAGGTAGTACATTAGAACTGTTAGGCCTAGCTATGCAAGAAATTAGAAGTATACATGCTGGCCATGAATTGAGTGGTAATTAGTGACGGTCAATAGTACTTAAAATCCCGTGTACATGTGTTTAGGAAGTGTTTGGTAAACACATTGTATTTTGATTGTATTTGAATGAAATTTGTTTTTTGAATGTTGTATTTGGTTGAAAAGTATTTGTTTTGTATTTGAATAAAATATGTGTTTGGATTAAAAGTATTTTAAAGTTGAAAAATTGATGTAATTGGTAAAAGTAGAGATAAATAGTAGAGTTGAAAAGTTGATGCAATTGTTTTAAAAAACTTTTGAATAGCAATTGTTTTAAAAAACTTTTGAATAGCAATTGTTTTCATAGCACTGTTGAAAAATTTGTATTTGGTATAAAATTGTATTACATTTGAATGAAATTAAAATGTAATTTTTTTACCAAACGACACCTTAGTGATTTAGTATTAACATCAGTTTTCAGTGTGAAGGGGTGCTTGCACACAAGCTGAAAATGATGGATGCTGGGATGGATGAGGCAGTGTTTTTCCCCCATCGGTCGTTAGACAATGACGTATGAGTTACATACGTTATGTTTGGCCATGAAAATATGTATGGTGTGTTAAACAAATTGTTTCGTATCACCCATGGGGACAAATTGGCATCTGACCAAGTTTCAAATATCAAAGAACTCGTAGTTTAGATATGTAGTTTCAATTACTAAAATGGTACCGAACAGTAGGTGATAACTACTCCACGATTGGGATGGACCCGACCACAATGGCTAGGTAGATTGAAGACTGGGTTACTAATGGACTTGTGAAACAAGATGAAGCCCATTGGACCAAGGAGGATGAAGCAGTCAGCCCAAAACCAGGACCTTCTAGAATACACAGGAAACCAGCATGAATGGGGGATTACGTTGTGAATCGAGAAACTTGAGGAGGCTCTCGCGCTTTGAGCAACAACTAACAAATTTCTGTTAGTTCTTTTTATTTTTTATTTTTTTCCTTCCCGCCTTGGCTTGTAACTGATTTTGAAATGGAAATCCATAAAGAGGGAACTGTAATTTCATTTTGAGGAGAGAAGTTTATTGAACAATCCAGAAATTGGAGTTTGGCACAGACTCGAAGTGTGCTTGTGTTTTTCGAATCAAATCTCTTTGAGAGGCGATTCCTATCACTGGTGCTTTCATTGATTTCTTTTTCTCTGTTGTTTTGACATCATGAGCAACGACGAGGTGGCTGAGGCAATGAAGTAGATGGAGCAAAATTTCAAGCAACATGCCGATACACAATTGGCAACTTATGCGAAATTGCTGGAGCAGTACATGTTGACAACAGATTTACGTCTTAGTCAATTGCAATAGCAATTCCAGGAGTTCTCCAATGGAAATCTAGTTCCAGAAGCTCGATCGGCGATGAAAGATAACCGGAATCATGTATCTGATGATGACGAGTCCCGTTCGTCTGACCTTCCGTCCCTTCTCTGCATTCTTAAGGTAGATGTTCCCAAATTTAACGGTCAGCATGTGCACAATTGGCTTTATAAGATTGAGACATTTTTTTCTCTCCATGCTGTGCCAGAGGCACTTCGTTTGCAGGTAATAGCGTTTCATTTAGAGGGAGAGGCAGCATCCTGGTATCAATGGACGGACAACAATGGGTTGCTAGTCAGCTAGGACCAATTCCTTCTTGCCTTACAAGAACGTTTTGGATCTTCCATCTATGATGAGCCTTGGGCCGCATCTCCAAACTCACATAGACTGGCCGTGTCTCCCAATTTCGGGCCGAATTTGAAGAACTTATGAACAAAATTTATGGGGTTACTGAGCCGATGCTTCTTAATTTCTTTATCTGGGGCCTCAAGGCTGGTATTCGTCGGGAGCTACTACTTAATCCACCACAGAATCTTTCCAAGGCAATGATGAAGGCGCAGCTCTTTGAGGATCGCAATGATTCGTTGCATGGCTTCTTGCGGTTTGATGGCTCCTATCGGGGCCCGGTCGCACCTGCAGTTGGTCACTCCTTGTCCACCGAAGGCCTACGACCTTCCGCCGCACCACTAGGTAAGCCATCAGTTTCTCACGTCTAAGCACGACCACCGATTCCTATCAAACGACTATCTCTAGCAGAAATCCAGGAAAAACGAGACAAGGGGTTATGCTTCAGTTGTGATGAGAAGTACAACATCAATCATCGCTGTAAGAATCGGGTAATGGTTTTGCTAGGCAAAGAGGAGGAGGAATCACCGGAGGAACCACATTGCGAGTCTAGTACCAGTCAAGCTGTGGAATGCGAGGTTGAACCTGAGGTAAGCCTACATGCCTTGACTAATGCATCGTACTCTAGGATTTTCCGTCTTACTGCTACATATCAAAATCATGTTGTGGAGGTCCTTATTGATACGGGTAGCCATAATAATTTTATCCAAGAGGGCTTAGTTGATAAACTTGGATTGCTCTGAGTTCTTGCAAAAAAATTTCGTGTGTACATGTGAAATGACCAATACTTGTTATGTGACCGTATGTGTATAGGAGTTCCATTATTTCTCTAAGGACATGAATTTGTCATAGATCTCTATGTTCCACCTATTTGGGGCCTTGACATTGTTCTGGGAATGCAATGGCTACGGACTTTAGGTCCTTGTCTCCATAATAATGAAGAGCTCACCATGGAATTCACTTGGAAGGATAAACGCATCTGTTTGTCTGGTAATAAAGTGGTTGAACCAGGACAAGTCACTTTTCATCAATTCTGTGCACTATTGCAACACGAACCGCTCAGCACTCTCTATACCCTTTAAGCTGTTGACCCAAGTTTTACCCTGAATGACCTGACTTCTTGGGTGGATTTGCACAATAGCTTGGACCCCATTCTGAATGTTGGCAAAGCACTCCTTCAGCAGTACAAAACCATTTTTCAAGAATCACAGAGTCTGCCACCTTTTCGATCAGTAAACCACCGCATCCATTTGTAGTCCGGATCGGCTCCCATTAATGTCCACCCTTACCGTTACCCCTATTTTCAAAAGGATGCCATGGTAAAGATTGTGACTGAGATGCTAGATTGTAGATTTATGAGGCCTAGTACTAGCCCCTACTCATCTCCAGTTTTATTAGTTAAAAAGAAAGATGGGTCTTGGCGTTTTTGCATTGATTATCACACCCTCAATGCTTTGACTATTCCAGACCGCTTTCCGATCCCCACCATTGACGAGTTGCTTGATGAACTTGATTGTGCACGAGTGTTTTCGAAGTTAGATCTCCGTGTGGGATATCACCAAATCCAGATGGATAGTAGAGATATTCCCAAAACTGCTTTTCGAACTCACATTGGCCATTATGAATTTCTTGTCATGCCTTTTGGCCTCTCAAATGCTCCATCAACATTTCAAGCAGCCATGCACCAAGTTTTCCAACCTTATTTACGGAAGTTTGTCATCATATTTTTTGATAACATATTGGTTTATAGTCAATCAAAGACAGACCACATTGAGCACCTCCATTGTGTTCTGGAATGCCTACTTACCCAATAGTTCTTCGCCAAGCTCGGCAAGTGTCAGTTCTTTCAGACTACTGTGGACTATTTAGGCCATTTAGTGACTAAAGGAGGAATTAAGGTTGATCCAAAGAAGATTGAGGCAATGCTTAATTGGCCTTCAGCTAGGAATCTCAAACAGCTGTGGGGGTTTCTTGGCATCACAGGTTATTACCCCTGGTTTGTGAAAAATTATGCAACTATTGCAGTGCCTCTTACTGAGCTCTTAAAGAAGGATTCTTTCCACTGGAACTCCGAAGCAGCCATGGCCTTTGATCTTCTTAAGCAGGCAATGACTGATACTCTTGTTTTGCGCCTTCTCGACTTCCAAAAGATATTCGTGCTCGAGACAGATGCTTCTAAGATAGGTGTCGAAGGCGTGTTGATGCAGGATAAACACCCCCTTACTTACTTCAACAAAAAACTAGGGCCCAAAATGCAGTTGGCTTCCACTTATGTACGTGAGTTGTATGCTGTAATAGAAGCCATGGCAAAATGGCGCCAATACCTCTTAGGAAGGAGATTCGTTATTCGAACCAATCATAAAAGTCTAAAAGAATTGCTCACATAGGTGATTCAAACACCGGAGCAACAATATTTCCTGTAGAAATTGATTGGCTATGAATTTGTTATTGAATACAAGCCGGGCCGTGAAAACTCAGCCGCTGATTCTCTCTCACAAATCCACGATGATGACAGTCTCTTATTATCTGTTGCTGTGAGTACTCCTAGTTTCACATTCTTTGATGTTCTAGGATTCGAAAACCATTCCTTACTAGACTTGGTTGAGTTACACATGCAGCTTCATGATACCAATGGAAGCTCCCAGTACTCCACTAGGGATGGATTGCTACTGTATCAAGGCAAATATGTATTAGGTAAGGATTCCACATTGAAACCTATGCTACTCAAGGAATTTCATGAATCACCTATAAGGGGCCATGCCGGAATCCAACGTACTTTTTTGCGTTTATCTACAAATTTCTTCTGGTTTGGAATGTGCAAAGATGTCAAAGAGTTCGTGGCCAAATGTTATGTTTGCCAAACCATTAAATATTCAACGGAGCGGCCATATGGTCTCTTACAACCCATGGAAATCCCAAACCAAATATAGGAGGACTTAGCTCTTGATTTCATCGTCAGTCTTCCACACTCTAAGGGGTACATAGCCATACTAGTTGTGGTGGACCGCTTATCTAAATATGCCCATTTCGGTCCACTACCGACTTCGTACACGGCCAACCAGGTTGCGGAGTTGTTCTGTTCCATGGTGGTCCGTTTGCGGGCCTTCGCAGCAGATAAACCTTCCTTATGGGCTACATTCTTGGGCTAGGTGGAATACCATTACAATACCAACCATTACTCAGCTATTGGCATGACTCTATTTCAAGCAGTATATGGTAGAGCCCCCCCTTCCATACCTGCTTACACACAGGGAAATACTACAAATCCAGCAATCGAAGAGATGTTACTCAACCGGGATGAGATCTTACGAAGACTTCGCCAGCACCTTTTGTACCCTCAACAATGAATGAAACAACTTGCCAACAAAGGGAGAAAGGAGAAGCAATTCCAGGTAGGTGATCTGGTCTTAGTTAAGCTCACACCTTATCGTCAATCAACGGTGGAACACCGTTTAAACACCAAGCTTTGCAAGCGTTTCTATGGGCCTTTCCCTGTGATCGCCAAGGTTGGTCCGGTCACATACACCCTCCAATTACCAGCCGACAGTCGCATCCACCCAATATTTCATGTTTCCCAACTTAAGTTATTCAGAAGAGATACTCCAGCAGAGGCTTTTAGTTTGCCAGCTATCAGCATCAACAACCGTCCTCTTTTACTTCCCGTTGGCATTTTAGCTTCTCGAATCATGAACATTCATGGGAATCTAGTCAAACAGGTACTGGTTCAGTGGTCCAATAGCCCCTTAAAAGACGCCACTTGGGAAAATTTCTATGACCTTTGTGCTCTTTATAAACATCTGGACCTTGAGGACAAGGTCAGCTTCGAAGAAGGGGGAAGTGATAGCTACTCCACAATTGGGATGGACCCAACCACAATGGGTAGGCAGATTGAAGACTGGGTTACTAATGGACTTGTGAAACAAGATGAAGCCCATTGGACCAAGGAGGATGAAGCAGTCAGCCAAAAAGCCAACACACGTGTAGAAGATGCTCGTGTAGAGGGAAACAATTCAGGACCTTCTAGAATATGCAGGAAACCAGTATGGATGGGGGATTACGTCGTGAATCGAGAAGCTTGAGGAGGCTCTCACGCTTTGAGCAACAACTAACAAATTTCTGTTAGTTCTTTTTATTTTTTATTTTTTTCCTTTCCGCCTTGGCTTGTAACTGATTCTGACATGGAAATCCATAAAGAGGGAACTGTAATTTCATTTTGGAGAGAGAAGTTTATTGAATAATTTAGAAATTGGAGTTTGGCACAAACTCGAAGTGTGCATGTGTTTTTTGAATCAAATCTATTTGAGAGGCGATTCCTATCAGTAGGAATTTCTAAATGACCAACAAACATTGCAACATAAATTTGTGGAAGAATGATAAAAACAAAACTCAAACGCTTTATTAGTTTTCTTTTTCTTTTTCTTTTTCTTTTTTTTTTTTCACCAAGCTAGAATTAACACTGAGAGTCGTGATAATGTGGCCAAACCTTCTAAGCTAAGGACATTGTCATTGGATGATGTGGAATATTTGAGGCAGAAATTCCGGTTCCCAGCCAGGGTTAAACTGCGAATCCCCTCGTCGTCGGAGGATAGACCGTGCCATTCAAAGTCCGGGGAGGTTTTTTTTTTTTTTTTTTTTTTACGCAATAGCCTTTGACTGTGGCCTAAGGTTGCCCTTACACCCCTTTATCAGGACTGTGCAGGCTCATTTCAGCTTGGCTCCATCGCAGTTGGTGCCTAATGCATGGAGGCATATTGTTGGTGGTATCATCTCGTGGCGAATACGCAGTGGGGAAAAGGATCATATCACCTTGGATGAGTTCACTTATTGTTACCGAGTTCAGGAATTGTCCACTCATCAAAATGGAGGCCGGTACCTCTCTCCGCGGTCTGGTTGTTTGTTGGTGTTGGATTGCCCATCTTTTACCAAGTACTGCGGAAACAAGTTCTTCTTTGCTAGTGGAACTGATTTGGAGTTCCAGTCCCAAAGAAGGAACACTACCTTGTGCTCTCCCGGTCCCTAAGGAGTGGGGTTTTCCTGGTGTGTTTTTCTCTCTCTCTATATATATCTTGGGTTCCCATTGCTATTAGTCCCAGAGCTATTAGTTTTTTGATGGTTAGGTTTCTTGAACTTTTTTTCTTGGCATATTGGTCCGTGTCCATAACACTGAAATTGCCCAAATATTTTTAAAATTTTGTTGAGTTAATCACATGCTCATCGTATTCTTAAAATGCTAGTGTTTAGGAAATGACTGCATTGAATTCTTTGTTCTTTTACGTGATATGTTGTTTCATCCATGAGATCTTCTCTTTCCCTCTCTCTCTCTAGACATCACAATAGCTTCTTTTTTTTTTTTTTTTTGATAGAATATATAGCTTGTTTTTGATCCATGCTCTCCTGACTATTTTTGGCTATGGTTCCTGCTTTTAGATAAAGGCAAGCAGAAAGAACCTGTACTCAATGCGCTTTACATGTCTCGAGTTAAGAGAGCTCTTGATTTCGAGAATCGGAGTTAATACAGATCTGATTACGCAAGAGAACATTCAAAAATACTTGCTGGATGACTTGCATACCATATGTTCTCCTTCTTCCTCTGGTAAGTGTAAGCTATTGCAAGGCTTGTTGTTTCTTCCTTTTTTGTTACAATTTTTGTTTACCTAAGATGGTTGTTGGTTTCTTTAAGGCTTGGACCCCAAGATTTCCCCTGAATCCTCTAGGCATGCTATAGCTAAAGGAGGTGCTTGACATGGAGGATAATTGGATTGGTCCTCCCTCAACCAAGAAGCTTTACTCTATTGCTGTAAGGAAGCTCAGGGATAGGTCCGCCAAGTTGAGCACTAAACCCCGAGGACTAACTAGTCCTGGCACGGCGGGGTCATCTTCTAACTATGGTTCTGTCTGGATTGTTGATAAATAGGAGAAAAGTCTCCCTTTTGCCTACGAATATCATGGCTTAATTTTCAGAAGAGCAAAACAACTCATTACCTTGGATGAGATGAGCAGGCTCCTAAGCTAGGCACAACTTTTGCTTTGGAGGAAGCGCAGATTGCTTACTTGGACCAGCTTGAGACCACAAATAGTCTCTTTGAAGAGCTAGAGATTATCAAGAATCAACTTGCTGATGCTGAGAAGTCGGTTGAGGTTCGAGAAAGAGAAATCCATGCTAAGGACGATCAAATCCAAGCTCTGAAGGAGGCTACTACAGAAGCTGTCAAAAAGTTCATCAAGTCGGACATGTATGAGGATTTGATGGCAGAATATTTCTTAAGTGGATATGAAATTTTCCGTTCTCAGGCGTCGTCACTTCGTCCAGACACTGATTGGTCTTCCTTGGAGCCTGACTTTGGCAGTTGACTGGAAACCATGAGGGTCAGTTTTAGACTCATATTTCTATAAGAAAAAATTTGTGTCTTTTTGAGTATATAGTATAGAAAATATGCAAGTTCCATAAAGAGAATGGTCTATAGACTGTTAGAGCAACTAGTAAATTCAGCAACTAAACGATCATAACAGTAGCTCCTAACTGTTTTGAAGAGCCTGTGCTATAGTTACAAGGAAGACTTTGATATCAGTTCTTGCACTTGTATTATGTTAATTTTCTCAGCAGGTAACAAATTAGTTTTGTTGTTCTTTAGTTTTATTCAGGTTATTTTAAAACACTAAAAACTTAAATCACCTAATATCAGTTGCGTGTTGTTTGATTAATACATTGATTTCCAATATTCTTCATTTGTATCTTGGTCAGTCAGCCAAAAAATATATATATATATTCCAAAGTTCTACATTTGTGTATTATGAATTTAATATTTGCATAATTTAAAATTTTTTTATAGCATGTTTTGTTTTGTTTTTTGTTTTTACTTCTTCAACCTTTACAACAAAAAAATAATTTTTAACAATATTATTTTATATTCTAATTGATTATTTTACTTTATAAATGTCTAGATCAAAAATCATGATTTATCTAATGCTTTACAACCTACACGAAACTGTTTGTTTTTATTAAAGACAATAAAAGTTTGTTTAAACTCTCTTATGTTTGGCACATAATTTTATGTGTTGTATTATGTTTTTGTATTTTGTTTGTAATGCTATGATCACTGATAATTATGATGATTTTCTATTATATTAACTATGAGATATTACTCTTATATTTGATGAAAAAATGTACTCTTTTTATTATTAAATTATTTTAAAGTTCAGACTAAGTAGTATTGATTGTTTTAACATTTTGTAAAGTTTTTACAAAAATTGTTAAGTTTTTCTATTAATATTCTTTTTTTTTTTTTGGCAAAAAAATCTGTTGACATTGATATTTCGTGTTGACATTATCAATAAATCAAAACCTTGACACCTCCATTGATATTGGCATTTTCATCCTTGGTTGTCGAGGACCTCGCATTCTTAAGCTCTTCCTCTTTTCCCATCTAATTCCCATCGAACTCATATTTCATGTTATCGTAGAGAAACTGTAAAGTTCATAATTAATTCATGGGATCAAAGTGGAAAAATCCCGATTGAGAGCAAAACAATGAGTTGAAAATTTTTTATTCCAGTTGGACAACAAAGAAGTGAGATTGGATGTAGTAGTAAAATTTGATTGGGAGAAGGAATATAGTATTAAATAGATAATAGATTGGTTTTAAATAAGGGTGTAAGATAAAGTGACTGTTGTTTTCAAAGTATTATATTTTGCTATTTAAAATGCAAACGTAGTTATCCTCTTGATCCTTCCACACTATATTAAGGGATGTCAATGATCATAGCGGTAAAATTAGTCAAACGAAACGACTTAAGTACGTTTCTTGTAATTCACCACTTCTTTTTTAATTTTATTATGATATATAAGAAGTTTAACTAATCAATAATTACATTAGGTGTTTGGACAAGCCAGCAATAATTCTTGAGCATCAGCGTTTAAAAGAGCAGAAACCAAAAAAAGTGGAAACTTTGCATTGTGCGAGAAGTCGAGATTTCAAAGAAGTTCACATGCACATGTTGTTGTGCATCCTATTTCTTTTGATGGGTTTTGTATCATTGGCAGGTGATACCTTCTTTTTGGAGCAGACAAAGACAATACAACAAAGAAACATGGATGTAGAAAAAGTTCCTCAAATCACCTTCGCCTACCTCTACTAGCTGTACTAGCTGTCCAAATTCGTTGTAGTTGGATTTGGAG
Organism: Antiaris toxicaria; assembly: GCA_035233585.1. NCBI lineage: Eukaryota > Viridiplantae > Streptophyta > Magnoliopsida > Rosales > Moraceae > Antiaris > Antiaris toxicaria. Next base: position 55,513,340 of record CP141157.1, read on the forward strand.
TATTTATATTGCTAAGGTAAATTAATCACTCAAGGAAATTAAAAATTTGGAAGACTGCCTTCTTATCTGCCTCCTTTTATAGATAAGGAGGCATCAATCTTTTTCATACCTAAACAATATGTGCAATTAGTTGCAGATCAATAACAGACTTTCTGAAGAGATAGATACTATAAAAAAATTTTCTTTTTAAGGCAAATTAATTACTCTGTGGGAGATAACCTCCTTTTAAAGACAAGGAGGCACCATATTTTTTTCATGCCTAAATAATATGGGACCAGTTACAAATTAATGGTAGGCTTTTAAAAGATGAACACTATAACAAATCAACTAGTTAAGGCAAATTAATCACTTAAGCTTGAGAATACAACATCATTCCCTCTCTCTCTCTCATATTTTTAGCGCATTTGTTAAAAAAAAAATAAAAAAAGACGTAAGTCTAGCTCCACCACTCTATATATATATATAGCTTGTTTTAAGCGCTCAATGTATTTGCTTAACTATTGAGAGACTAGTTATTGATTACTTAGAATATGTTTGTAGAAAATATGCAAGTTCCATAAAGAGAATGGTCTAGAGACTGTTAGAGCAACTCGTAAATTCAGCAACTAACTGAACATAATAATAGCCCCTAAACTGTTTTGAAAAGCCTGCGCTATTGTCACAAGGAAGACTTTGATATCAGTAATCAGTTCTTGCACTTGTATTATGTTAATTTTATCAACTAGTAGCAAATTAGTTTTGTTGTTCTTTAGCTTTATTCAGGTTATTTTTTAACACTAAAAACTTAAATCATCAGTTGCGTGTTGTTTGATTGATATATTGATTTCCAATATTCTTCGTTTTTATCTTGGTCAGTCACCCAAAAAAAGAAAATCCAATGTTCTCAATAAGTGAATGACTTATTGCAAGAGAAAGAACAAACAAACGCATTTCAAATTAAAGAATTACAATTAAGAATCTAGTGCTTATTAACAAGAGCTCAAAAACAGTAGAAAACACAGAATTAGAGATTTAAACAGGACGGTTTGAAACTAGGAGTATACATAAACTCTCTGATATAGAAAAACAAAAAAAGAGTGCAAAGTATCCAAATTAAAATGTGACCCAACAATCCAAAAATACAAAGATCACTCTCTCTGTTTCTCCACCGGGGCTGGTACAGCATATCCAGGTGCCACAAAGCTGGAGATACTTTCAGTAAGATGCCTTGACGCCTTCTCATAATTCACAAAACCCATGTACCAGAAATCCTGCCCATCAATTGTGACTATCTGTATGTACTTCTCCGATGGATTTTCTCTCATCACCACTGGATTTATGGTCCCAATATTTGGCAAAGGTATCACAACCTGCAGTTTCCAATCAACGCGTATTAGTCTCATTAATCTTATAACATAAAGTAGACATATTATTAGCCCCAACTATTATACATGAAATTTAGTTATGCTTTGGATTACCTTGTAATAGCTCCAAGTTTGTTGGCCAGAAGGCGCAGTGAAGGACAAGGGGCGATCGCTGCAGAAAGCAACATGAACATTGGACAAGTAAAGAGTTCCAGCAACAGGTCCCGTTGATGTGGAGAGATAACAAGCAAATGTCTTCTTCAGCGTCTCATTGGGATAAGTTGCGAATGTCTGCTTGTACAGTGACTCGTATCCGCCTCCACTTATCGCCTTCGCTGTCAAGTTCATCTTTCCCCATGCAGCTCCAGAGACAGATGATCCAGCCTTCACTGAACAAACACAATGTGAACCAGAGTCATTAACCAAATAGCTTTTAAACTCTCAACCTTTCATGGTTTGGCAATCTCATCTCTTTATTATTATTATTATTATTACTACACGAGATAATGATGCCAAAAGGCCAACAATTTAATATGGATCTTACGATTGTGCCAGATGTTGTTGGCCAAAGACTCGGCCTTGTTGCTCCATGTGTTGAAGACCTGAAGAATGGATTGGCCTGTACTGCTGCTGGACTTTTCGATGGGGCTGTATTGGAGGTAAGGGTAGTGGAATTGGTGGGCTTCATCGCTAGGGGCACCCCATAAGGCCGCTTTCTTGTTGCCCGGGTGACACGTCGGCACCGCGGGGTGCCCCATTACATGAGTGCCCCATTTCTCCGCTGGTGGCGGCGAGGGACCAGAAGAGCATAAGACATCTTGATGATCATGATGATCATGAGCTTGCTTCTCTTGATCATGATGATCCGGCTGAGAAGTGCTTGGTTGGTTGTGGAAAGGGTTTGTTTCTTTTGTTGTTGGCGAACTACTGGAGGGGTATTGTGGGGGCGGTTGTTGTTCTTTTGTTGTGGGATTCTGCTGGTTGGTTGAGTTGTCTGATATTTGGTGAAAAGGGTTGATTTCCACCGCTGTGGGATAAGAAACAGGGGTATATGTGTTGTTGTTCATCTTTTGTCAGTGGGAAAGAGATGAAAAGCGTTATGTATGGCTTTAGAGATTTTGAATTTGTGGGGTTTGTGTTGAGGAAATATGTGCTTGCAATGGCATATAAAGTATATTGGGATCTTTATATAATAGCATTAGGATTGGCTTTTTGATCTTTTCTAGAGAGGAGAGATGATGTTTCAAAGATGTATATTGATTTTCTTGGAAGGAAAAATCTATAAGCAATATAATAATATATGAAAGCGACAAGTTTGACTTGTGAATATAACTACGCGGAAAAAATCAGTTGCTTAGCCGCGTTATTTTACGAAAGTCCTCTTTTCATTAATAGATTTGTCTGTCAATCCTTTTCATTTTTCTCAAAGATATTAATGTACGTTTCTAATATTATATTTACAAAACTATGATAAAATATATATTTATACACAAAGTTAATGTCATACACTCATACCATAAGATTCTCTCTCTCTCTCTCTCTCTCTCTCTCTAGACCATGGATAGAGCACAACAGCTACACGTTGGCAGCACCAAATAGACATCTTCTAGTCATAAAAAGGCAAATTCATGCGAAACTGCTATGGTTCGTGGAATTTTAATCATGTAATCCTTCGTTCATATATTTATATATGCATCGGTATATTCTCTTTTTTGAAATCTTTATAAAATGATACTTATAATTTTTTTTAAGTTATTATAATAATTAATTAATTCTAATACAATATTTTTTTGATAATGTTTGTCTTTTATACTAATAGTTTATAATAATCTATATTATAAGATTTTAAATAACAAATTATATGTAAATCAATTAATAATTATAAAATGTAAATTATCATATTAAAACTATTTTATATGTCCGACTGTTGGACATGATAGCATTCATATATACACACAGGGTAAAGTGACAATTTTTGAACAGCTGTTTGGATAATGAATGTTTTTAAGGAAAAATAAATAAAAGAAAATAACCAATAGGCTTTAAAATATTAGATTCAATCAATCACTATTAATTGATAAAAACAAATGTTGATATCAGCATCCAAGTAATCAATTATTAATGGATCAGTTTTAGGAAAACGGTCATTTTGTAGGTGTTTGGTTTTGTTTCCAAAACAGATTTTATGATTTCCTAGGAAATCGATTTTAAAATTGGTGTGAAATTGTATTTGGTTTGTATTGTTTTTGAAAACAGATTTCAAAACGAATCCAAAATCTCCTTTACTCCCAACGTAAAATTGAAAACGACTAAAAGTCGTTTTCTCTGATTTCATTTTTCCCATTTCTCTGATTTAATTATTATGGTTAATTAAGATTTAATTGATATAGTAATTACTTAAATATTATGATTATTAATTTTTAATTCATTTTTCAATTAAAAAATTTTATTAATTTTTAATTTTTGGTCTTCATAATAATTTTTTTAAAATCAAACATAAATATATTTTTATAGAATACTTATAAAATGACTAGTTTTCAAAAATATAACCAAATACAGTTTCACTTTTTTGTTTCTCAAAACATACACTCAGAAAATAAAACCAAACATAATTTCAGAAACGTTCTGAGAATTGTTTTCAAAACGATCTCAAATTTTGAGAATTTGAAAATATAACAGATTTCAAAAACAATACCAAACGCTACCTTTGTAATTCAATAAAACTTGGAGTGTTAGTTAAAAAATGCTTAAAGAAAAAGGATATTTGCTAACATATCTCATATAATGTTGTTTATATAATACTAGCTTGGCTAATGAAATTAAGAATTAGAGAATTTCTGTAATAAAAATTTTTTTATTTTTAATTATTAGTAAAAAAATAATATTATTTTAATTATTAGATTAATTTTTTAACATCTATCATAATTAGGAGCAGTTTTCAGAAACTCACTTCAATATAGCTAGGAAAATTGATGGTCTCTTTGATGTCAAGGGCATTAAATAGGCTTGGGCTTGTTAAAAGTCATGACGCTTTGATAATCTCTTTACCTTGATTCTATTCTACTATCTATCCATGAATACTCTATATAAAAAGGTGGCCATGAACAAGCCAAATTATTCTCTCCATAGTTGCAAACCAATCATTTGAGTATGTTTATTGTTGTAGCCCTGTTGGAAATTGTCTACCTTGTTTTCTCCTTATGCACTAGAGCACTTTTATTTTATTTGAATAAAATAAAATAAAAAAGAAAGAAAGAAAGAGATTCTAGTTTTAAGGACTAGTATTTAAGTATGCGTTTAGTGAACGTTTTTTTTTGGTATTACATTTAAATGCAATGCAATTTTCTCCTAAATACAAAAGCATTTCATTTAAATACCAATCACATCACATTTTAAATCTAACACTATCACTATCTATTATTTTACTTTTTCTATTACTTTTATTAATTATATCATATATTCTCTCTCTCTCCTTTTTTTTTTCTCTACTTTTACCCATCACATCACATATTTATTGTTAAAATACAATTCAAATATTTTTCATCCAAACACATATTACATTCAAATGCAATGCTAATGCTTTTCCTTCAAATACAAATTGCATTTAATGCATTGTATTCAAACGCAATACAAATGCAATGCGTTCACCAAACGAGACCTAAGTAATTAAAAAATTTGTTTGCTCAACCCCGAGTTATATTCAAAACAAAATAGCAAGTTAAATCCATGCTAACACAAAGAGGTTATAAAAAAAAGGCCTAAAAAAATCGTGCAACAAGAATTAAGAATATGACAACGAAACATGATAATTACAAATTCAGAGGATAAATGTATGTTAAATCCTTTGAAGCCATGATCACTCTTCAGATTTTGCTGATAATTTAGAGATAATTTCCAGTGAGATGCGTCGAGGGTTGTGTGCATTTTTGAAACCCATGAACCAAAATTTATGCACTAGATAGTTGATGGATTTTTCCCCTTAATTATTGTCTTCCCAGTGCTAATATTAGCCAAAAGTACCATAACCTGTTTCAAATTATCGTTTATAAATAGTCTAGAATAATTAGACATCAATTGACATGATAACTTCGATTAACAAAAATTAACTGGATAAATTTCATCTCCTCTCTTTGAATTTTTTGCCTATTGATTCACTCCCGAACTTAAAATATTACATCCTTCCTTCCAACTTTAATAAAGGTGATTAAGTGATTAATCACCTTTAAACATTGGCTATTAAAGCTTTGACTACATATGTCCACTTGATTCCCAGTTTGCTCCAGAATATTTTCGATAGTGTAACTATTCTAAGCTCTTAAATTGGCCAATATGTCCTGTCAAAACCGTATTATTCTAATCTCTTTACTACTATCCAAGGTTGTTGTTTAACAAGAATTGTTATTGTGTTAAGATTGCTTTACTTAAAATTTTAATTATATTATGTCGACTAAGAGATGAATTTGGTGTAAGGAGACTTAAAAAAAAATAGTGGAAAAACTAATTGAATCACACAAAAGAAATCTTTTAAAGTTTTTAAAATTATTAATAGAAAATATGCAAGTAGAGATAACACTAAACGAGTATAATTGAAAATTGCTTTTCTATTTAAAAGGCTTACGAAAGAAAGAAAAAAAAAAGTTTGTTGGGTAAATGGATGAGTGTATCAAAAGAGTAGGGGTCTATTTGAAGTAATCATCCAAATTGTAATATTTGAGATGAAAATATTTAAGTGAAAACATTTGAACATTCAAATTGATGATTGGATATTAACATTTTGAAAAGAAGTCTTTAGATATTTAAATGTGTATTTATATTGATTTTTATCATTAAAAAAAAAACTTTTGTAAACAATTTTATTGATAATCATTTATCAATAAAAAAATATCCATTTACATTTTTTTTTTGGTAAAAGGTTCATTTAACATTCACTTATTTTTCATTTATCATTCACTTATTTTTCATCTACTATTATTAATTTTAACATGTCTCTCTCTCTCTATGTCTTTCTTCTGGCTCTGATCATGGTTGTTCCTTACAGACGAAGTTTGGCAGGCAGCTCCCCGAGACTGATGACAGTTGGGACCCAACACAGAACCCACTGCCTAGCATCATCTCAAGTGATGATAATAAACCTTGCAAGTCCGATCTCTTAGCATCCGTCATCGACGCCAGCCCTTAGAGATTGCCAAAAGATATCGCAATGGGGAGGAGAGAAATACGAAAGAGAAACAAAAGAAAATGTCAGCGGAGAACACTGGATCTCCTCCGTGCTGGCGCGTTTGGAGCGATAGAGGCCATGGACAAATCTGCGACTGCAACAGCACGAGGAAGGATGGCTCCGTTCGCAAGGCAGTCGATTTCTCTAGATTGAAACTCCTGATTTGGCAATGTGGGGAAGAAACATAGCATCATCGATTTCAAAAGACCGTCGCCGAAGAAGATGATCGAATGGCATTTGGGAATCAATTAGGGGAAAGAGAGAGAGAGAGAGAGATGGTGGATGGAGAGGAGTGAGAGAGATCACAAAATTTTTTATCCACCAAATATAAATGATTTTATAGTGTTTTTTTATAAAACATTTTAATCGATGATAAAAATCAATCCACCACTCAATTTTGTAACATATACTCTAATTATGTCATGTCAATTAATCTTAACAAACTCAAATTTTAATATTGAAATAGATTTTTGTAAATTGAGAAAAATAATTCCTCAAACACAAGCTAAAACATTATACAAATATTTTTATCGCTCTTGAAAACTAGTCATAAAAGCAAAGCTCATCATTTTTCAAATTAATTTACGTGCAATTCTCTTGTCCCATACTTTTTTGCTTCTTTTTGCACTATTCACCTTTAAGCACGCGTTTGGTTAACGTATTTTTTTGGCATTACATTTAAATGTAATGTAATTTTCCCTCAAATACAAAAACATTTCATTCAAATACCAATCACATCACATTTTAAATCAAACACAATCACTATTTATTATTTCATTTTTCTATTACTTTTATTAATTACATCATATATTCTCTCTCTCTTTTTTCTCTCTACTTTTATCCATCACATCACATATTTATTATTAAAATACAATTCAAATACTTTTCACCCAAACACATATTGCATTCAAATGCAATGCTAATATTTTTCCTCCAAATACAAATTACATTTAATGCGTTGCATTCAAATACAATGCAAATGTAATACGTTCACCAAACGAGGCCTAAATTTCATAATAAGTCTCAATTTATCCCCAAATTTTAAAACTCTTCTGTCGTTCTTAATTATGAATTAGTCTTGCTTAACTTTCATCATTAGAATTTTTCATTACAAATAATCAAAAAAAAACAATAAGGGATTAAGTGTGATAATGTGTCCTTTTTTCTATTTATTTATAGTATAAACTCCAATAAAAAAATTTTAAGTGGTACTAATTTTTTTTTCCTGGATTTTAAATGGTGATTGCAATTCTAAAACTCAAAAGGTCAAATGAAAACTTTTAAAATTTATGGAACAAAATGAAAATAAAATTTATGTGTAGTCTGATGAAAAGAGGAAGGAAGTGGGTAAAGGAAAAAATCAGAGAAAAAATGATTCTGTAGTTTAGTAAGAATGAATGAAGGAGGAAAAGAAAAATAGGGGAATAAATTATTTGTAGAAAATTTAAATCGGCTCAATAAAGTCTAAAATTATTTTTCTGTCTTTATTTTTAAATTAAAATAATATAAATAAGTTGATAAAATAATAATTGTCCAATTTTTCTTATTTCATTTCCTTTTTTATTACCAAACAACTTCAAAGAAAAACTAAAATATTATCTAACGTTTCAATTTTGTTCTTTTTCATTAATTTTTTTTCCTTCTCATCACACAGAGTTTAATGAGATATTTGATAAACGTATTACATTCGTATTACGTTTAAATACAATTTTAAGAATGTATTTTATATTTTGATGAAAAGTATTTAATTTGTTTTTAAATGAAATATGTATTTAGATAAAAAGTATTTGAATCGCATTTTAAAATTGAAAAATTGATGTGATAGATAAAAATAAATAAATAAAATTAAAGAGAAAAAAGTATAATATGAATAAAAAAATTAAAAACCTAATAAATAATTATTTTAAAAAATAAAAAAATAATTATTATTTTTATAATATTATTAAAAATATTATATTTAAAAAAAACTTTTATATTTACATAAAAATTATATTATATACAAACGTAATTTAAAGTAAAATTATTTTTTTTTTCCCTATAAAACGAAAAGGCTAGTAAATGATGACGACGATGATTATTATTATTATTATATGAAAAGGCCAGTTGATGAATTATGATGAAGACGTTCGTTCCCTTTTTTTTTGTTTTTTTGTTTTTGTTTTGTTTTGTTTTTCCATTTTTCTTTTTTTAAGGAAGATTGTTGGGTTTCACACCCCTCCCGTGACTCGAATCCAAGATGTTCGTTTGCTTCGTGCAAAAGAAACGGAATACCGTCGTCTTAACTACACGACGACGTTCCTCACGAAAGACGTAACACGTTACGTGTCGAAGCATGACTAGAAAACAGCCAAGCAAAACGACACAATCATTTCAATACACAAGCAAACGAGTCAACACAGCCTAAACCAACTCATCATCGGACCTCAGCCGACTCCGAGACTCTCCACTCCTAAATATATCCGAATTCAGCCCCTCGTCTCAGCCCATCCCCAATCGGATCCAATATGAGTTACCCTCCTCCTCCAGGTAAATCTGAATCCCAGTTCCGTTTCTCTAGTTTGATTTTCTCTCATCAATTTTTGTGATTTTTTTTTCTTTTGATCCAATCTATTATAAGGTTACGGATCGCCCTATAACCATCAGCATCATCCGCCACCGCCGGGATATCCATCAGCTCCGCCTCCGCCTGGATATCCATCAGCGCCGCCGCCGCCGGGGTATCCGGGATACCCGCCGCCGCGTCCGCCGTACGAAGGAGGGTACCAGGGGTATTTCCAACCTCCTCCACCGCCTCCTCAACATTACGACCCTCACTGTCACCACGACCACCACCATCACCATGACAACAACGACGGTTGCTTTTCCTTTCTGCGAGGCTGGTACGCACCTCAATTGATCATCTCTTTCTTCTGATTTCGGGATTTTTTTTTTTTTTAATCTGATTGTGTTTGTAGTGATTTCTCTTATAATCCTTCCAATTTGGAAGGGGTTTGAATTTCGCATTCGTCTCCCAAACCTTCTACCAAACAACCATAAATCTTAAAATCCACACTTTAATCCTCTGATCTTATAAAATTGATCTGGCTTGGTTTTTGTTCTTGGCCAGATGAATTGTTTATCTGTAGTTTAAATGATTTTAGCGTTCTAAGCTGAGAGTGGTCTTTCTTGACCCAGTTAAGCAATCAAGGCTGTTAGATTAAGCAAAATAATGAGAGATTAGTTATTTATTAGTTGGGTTGTCTGAGATTTGGTCAGATGAATTGTCTGAATGACAGAAAATCTGGTTTTTGAAAATTGTTCTAGTCTCTTGTGTTAGCTTCTTAATCTATTTGTATAAATACGTGTAATATATTCCTAGATTCCTTTATTTGTATAAGTAGGTGTATTGATTTGTTCATTCATTGTTCTGCAAACTGCAATGTAGAAACAGATATTCAAATCAAAATCCTCAGAATTCTCTACAACTTTCTTTCATTTTCTCTAGTTTCCTTGCACTTTCTCTGTGTGTCTTTTCTCAAGTGCAGCAATTGAAAAAAAAGAGAAGAGGATGTGAGTGAACAGAAGGGAATCACGATGATATACAGCTATTGGCTAAAATTTTGATGTTGCCCTGTTACTCTAAACCTTTGAAAGTCTTTAATTAAGAAGAAGAAAGCAAGAGTTCTTAAAATTGATATTGCCTAGGGCAATGGAGGGAGAATGATCTCTCTTTACATTGTCACTGAACAGATGCTGATCTACGACCACCCTTAAGGATGGTCAAGCTTTTTGCTTGCCTCTCACTTTGAAGCAAGCAACTAGGGAACAGGCAAGTGGGAGCTTTGTGAGGAGCACTTCCATCACAGGATAGGGAATAGGTCCCTTTTTTTTTTTTTTTTTTTTTTTAAGGAACAATATTTGAAACAACTTTATGTAAGGCCTTTTCCTCCTCGGCAAGTAGAGTAACCTACCTTATCCAGTTACTGGTACCTTTGCCCATTGTTCTGCTAGCTGTATCAACTCTTCAAATTGAATTCTGTTTGGTACTAGAAATCTCTCCCATGAGTTGTGAGTTCGTTCCAGTGAATTCTAGGGCATATTATGCCAGCTAGCTTTTGTAAACCTTTGTTGTTTCTTTCATCTTTTATGCTCTGTCCTGGGCCTGCCTAAACAATTCTTTCATGAGTAAGGGTATTATCACACTTTTATCAAGGGGTTTTCCCTCTTTTTAAATTTTAGCTTTTTGTTCCAAGTTCACCATCAATGAAAATCTTTCTCAGCTCATAGATAAGGGATGTATGCATCACGAACCTTAACAAAAAGGATTGAACTCTGAGCATCACTTGGTCTCTGACTAACTGGAGCTACGCTTGTTTCAGTTTTTGGTTCTTGACTTGATGGATAGGTTGGGATTTTTTTCATAAGTTTTTGCTTTGCTCTGCTTTTGCTGTAATGTTTTTTGATATGGTACATTTTGAGTTGTTCAAGATTTAACCTCTCTAAATGTCTTTTGCTCGTTGTTAATACACACTCATTCTCATAATTTTAAGCTGGTAAAACTATAAACCAAGATATTTTCGCTTCTTTTCACTCTTTTTATTTCTGACAACAATCTATATGCAGTTTCGCTGCGCTTTGCTGCTGTTGCCTGCTCGAGGAATTATGCTGCTGTCTGTGATTATTGAGTCTTTAGTAATCAGCACTTTCTTGCTCTTGTTCTGCTGCTGGAGAAGTGCACGCTATGCTATGTTATATACTACATCATGTACTTGACGTCATACGACATAGATTATTGCGGGTTGTCTTCTATGATGTTCCTTTTGTGTATTTCGCTGAAAAGGGGTTAATTGTAAGGGGTACATATTTGACATTTCTGGTGTGGTTATGTTCTATTGTAATCATTTTTAAGCAGTCAAAATTCCAGTCCCACAAGTAATTTGTGACTTGAATACATACCATGAAACAGCTTCCAATTATTGGTGTGAAAGTATTGGCATATTATATATGTAGATGATAGATTGAAAGCAAGTAATGATTCTTCTCAACTACTGCATTATAGAGGAATTCTAAAAACTAAGCTCTTTTCGGGTGTTATGGCAAGCATTGTTATTCCGAAGACTAAAAGGTATTCCAAGGCGCGGCTAAAGAGATTACAAGCTTCTGCGCATCACTCCTCAGCCTCTTCTGATACGGTCCAAGAAAGATGCATATTCTTTACCTTCTGCAATTTTAATTCATTATTTAAGCTCGTATTAAGCTTTTCCAACTTTGTTTGAATCTTCTCCTCTATATTCTATTCTGCGTTCTCAACCTTTATCGAGTTCACATTGATATTGTGTGTAGATCTGAAAGGCTTGGACATGGATAAAAAAACTTCTTCCCTTCCAACCAATTCATCTAAATGCCTCATTTACCGGTGGTTTGCTTTTATGGAACTTCGCTCTTGAATCGTCAAACCGACATTATCTGTTTCCAGATTCTGAAGTACTTTATTCTCTCCTCGTTTCTGCTTTGGTATTCGATCTTTTCATTCCAATCAAATGGTCGTAGATTGGATGTTCCATCATTGTGTATTTTTTCCACCCACTTTTCCAAGCGAAATGAATGGACTAAAATAAACCCCCGGCTCTTTAAACGAAAATGATCCATACTTGCAAATATTAAGTCTATTATAAGAACATGGATTACTACTAAACAGTTCAGTTCCTCATAAATAAACACAATAACACACCACTAATTGCCCCAACCCCACCTCAGGCTACAGTACAATTTTCTGTTCGCTAAACAGAGTACAACTTGCAACCGCTAAAATAAAAAGGATGAACTAAGACCAAAATGCACCTAAAGTGTCCACACAAATTCCGGTGCATCATTCCTAGGCCCCACCATTGTTCGGTAAAGATACATCTTCTCTACCTTCTGCTCATCGCCATCAGGGCAAAACTCAGTCTGATCGTGTTCATTTATGATCTCGACATTAAGACACGGCATCTTCCTAGCGACCGTCTTGCATGCGCCTAGTGTAACTTCGCAGGACGACATCCAAAGGGATCGCATTGTTTCATACTTTCCCACGTCCGTCAAGAGCGCAGCATTACCAAAAGGGCAGTCCCTGATCTCGAGCTTGCGAAGTTTCTTGCATCCGTTCAACACATAAAGCATTCCTTTGTCACTGTCCCCAGCAAATGCAACAGAGAGCATTTCCAACTGCTCAGCATACATTCCGATGTAGAGGAAAACTTTGTCAGTTAGAAGGCCAGAGAGCGATAGCCGCCTAAGGCTTTTGCATGCCTGAACGATTGCCCCAAAACCTTCATCCAACGGCTGTGCAGTCACAGGGTCCGGTTTCTGGGGGTCCAGTATGCATAGCCTGAAGCGGATGAAATTAGGACAATTTTTGGCTACGGTTATCAGGGCAGCATTAGTCATCTGCTGGCAGAAATACAGCAAGGAATGAAGCTTAGGGCAACCCGCAGATATAGCGACAAGGCCTTCTTCAGTAACAGCAGCATGACCTATCTCGTATGGATCAGACGGGAAAACCCTCAATTCTTGCAACTCTTTACAAGTGGAAGCTATAACTGCCAGTCCTTTGTCTCCAATACAATCCAGTATCTGTCCAAATTACGAAAACAGCACTTAATCATTCTATCATTAAGAAAGAAATCGTCTAAACGTTTAATGAAATGCTGTAATGAACATAATGCAATCATTCTATACAGTCTCAAATCTTCCTAAGAGGAGGAGGGGGAAAAAAAAACCTCAATCATTTTATCAATAAGAAAATTACCTAAAAAATTTGAGGAACTTCTTTAATCTGGCCTTACTCATTCTATACAATCTAGAATCAGACCCAATAAGTGGAAACAGCCCTCAATCATATTCGTTCTAAGAAAAGTCATTTAAAAATTTAGAGAAGTGCTTCTAAGAACTTACCCACAGACGCTGAAGTTTCGCACAGTGACGAACTAACTTAATGAGGTCAAAGCCATGTATGCCTGGTGCATAACTCAGGTTCAAAGTTGTCAAGTTTGAGCAAACAGGATAAAAAGCATTCAGGCACCGAGGTACAACATCCAGAAACCCTGACAAGCTCCGAATTGATTGGCATTTTAAAAGGGTGGTCTTCAGTTTGCTGTAGGTCTCAGAATGGGGATCTGTAAGGTAAGACCCTGTACCGAGGTCCACTAGTTGAGGAGCTTTCATCAGTATATTCTGAAGTGTGTCAAGAGGGACAGCTCGGTTTAATCTCAAGATTTTGAGATTGGGAGACCTTGCAACAAGCCTTTCGAGTGCAGCTGAGTTGATTTCTCCTTTAAGGCAAGCAAAATTGAGAGATACAAGCGAAGTGCAGTTGTCAGCAAAGCAACTAAGCCACTGACCTCTATGGTCATCAATCTCATTCTCTTGAAGATCCAGCTCCCTAAGATGCCTACAATAAATTGCAGAAGATTATGTCAGCTAAATAACCCTACAACCTGCATATAAAACACTTGCTATGTTTGGCTAGACTAGATCTACACTCAGGCAACCAATAAGTTTTCTTTAGTCCATGTAGAACAACTCATCTCCTATAAATCCAACAAGTTCACTAGATCTTTTCACACGCGCCACAGGACATACATATAATGCAACAGAGTGCCTAAAAAATCAATGCATTGGTGGGGGGGAAGGGAAAAGAGCAAATTGCTATATGCAAAGCCAAATTTAAATATAAACTGGAAGAGAATTAAGGCAAAAACAAGAAGCTCACAGCATCGAACGGATCCTACTATCCCAAATCACAACTTTCCAATTAGTAGCATATTTACTACTTTCAGTTCACACCCACAAAACCCATTTAGTGAAAACATCAGGAAATAACATGTTGATGACCTAAAAGACAGGCGATTAATTCATCGGTGATAAAGTACAAAAAAGACCATCAAATAGTTTAACCAAAGCATTTCTTCCATAATCACAATCTTCAAATTGACACCAACAAAACAAAATTAGTGGAGAAGCCTTCACGAGAAAAAAGGGATAATTTGTTAACCTGCAATTTGCAGCTATAGCAGCGAGTCCATCAGTGGTGAAGCCTTCACAAGAAACAAGAACCAACGATTTGAAGTTCGGGAAGGAGCGAGAGAGGAGCTCAAGGCTCTCATCGGAGACGACCATACGCTTGAGCCGGAGCTCCTCCAAGGCAACGCGGGCTCTTGCAAAGGCCTCAATCCAATGAAAAACAAAGCCTCCCCATTCGTGAGGCACCAAATTGAAGTCGGCGAAATGAGGCTTCCCTTTCAGAGTGAGCGACCTCAGCGCCGGGAACCTGGCGAGCGTCCTCGCCGGGCTGATCGCGTAGCAGTTTCCGATGAACACCCTCTGCCTGCTCAGCCTCTCGATTCTGTACCACAACTTGCAGACCAACGACAACGCGTTTCTGTCCTTGTGAGTCGTCACGTAGTCGAATACGTGCTCTATCACCTCATCAGGGAAGTAATTCATCTTCCTTTCTCACAAAACCCCCCCAAAAATCGAATTCTCTCAGAAACTCGAAGGAATTTTTCTTTCAGCTCAACGAACTTGGACTGGTGAGTAAATCCGAGATCTTTGGAAGAAAGCAACGGAATTTCCGAAAAACGAAGATTGGACCTTTAAAAAAAGAAACTACGAATTCTACCACATCTCTTTCGTTACTTCTCAGATCTGTGACGAGAGAGAAGTGAAAAAAGGAAAAAAAAAATCTAAATTTTCTCGGCAGGAAAAAGGAAAGAGAAAATCCTGAAACCAAATAGTGATGATTACAGAAATGAAATACAAAATTTTAGAAACAAAAAATGATCGAGAACCCGTAGATCTCTCAGAATCTAAAGTAAAAATAAAATAAAATTCCAGAAATGAAAATTGTCGTAGCGAAATCGAAAATACTTATGAGATTATGATTCTAAGCTAGAGGGAGAAAGAGTGAGAGAAATGAACACACAAAAACAACACACTCCTCTCTCTACTCTTCTACTTTAAATTCTCTCTCTCTCTCTGTTTCTCTCTCTAAAGTCTCAGTCTGAGACACACAGCCTGGTGTTAAAGCTTAACTCAGAGTCAGAGAAAGCCACACACACAGAGAGAGAGAGAGAGAGAGAGAGTCTGAGCAAGCGAGAATCTTAACCATGGTTAGTTTCTCGACCTTGGCTTTTGCTAACCGTGGGTTGGAGGATCCCACGGTCAGCGTTCGTTTTAGGGGGAGACTGAGGTAATCTGGACCGTTGATCGGTTGATCATGCATGTGTCCTTGTCACTGCCAATGTATTACTAAAGAGATTGATGATAGATCAGATGGACTGTTGTGAAAATGACATTCTCTTTCTTGCTGAATTACGAAAATGCCACTTCATTGATAAGGTTTTATTTCTAAATCACGCTCGCGAGTGTTTAATACTCGCGGCTTCTAACGACGACACTCCCATGTGAGGCCAGTCGTACTGCCCTAGATAGTCACTTCCACGACCTCCCAAGGAAGTACCAGATTTTCCTACTCGCGGAGGTGACCTTGTTTGTCTTGTGGAATTTCTCATTTTTAATAGTTTTATTTTTTTGAAAAAATATATATATCTAAAAAAAAGAAAGAGAAAAATTATAAATAAATATTATTCTGCTATTAAAGTTAGTTTAATATATTAGTTATATTTAAATGTAATATATTAAATAAAATTTATATTTATAAAAAAATATTTATATTATATTTAAATATAATATTTATTTAAGTAAAAAGTATTTAAATTATATTTTGATAATAAATATGTGATGTGATAGATTAAAAATTAAAAAAAAGAGAGAAAAAAATATAGAACGTAAGTAATAAAATTAACAAAAATAATAAAATAATAAATAGTTATTGTATTAAATATAAAATATGATATGATTAGTTTTTAAATAGAAATTATATTGAATTTAAATATAATGCGAGCAGATAGAGATAAAACTTTCTTATTATTATTATTTTCGTAAACAAGTTTAAACTATAAATTTTTATTTGAGTTGATAATTATTCATTTAAAATCAATTATTATGTTTTTTAATATATAAAAAATTATTTAAAATATTATTTTTATATATATTTATTTATAATATTAACATAAATTTAAATTTTATAAAAAATTAATAAAAAATTATTTTCATAAATAACTTATGAATTAGAGGTTAATCCTTACTTTATTAACAATCCTTTAAAATACTTTTAATATATAAAAAATTGTTTAAAATACTCATTTTATATATGTTCCTTCTATTTCTAATTTAATAAAACGGATATTTTGAATAATTTTTTATATATTAAAAAATATAATAATTATAAAAATAATAATTAATTTAAATAGATATCTATAATTTAAAAATATTTATGAAAATAATCATTTTTTAAGATCTAGAATTGTTAAACTTATTGAAACAGTTCCTCAAAATAAATCTTTTGTCAATAAAAATATTTTCTCTTTAATCTATGTTATAAATATAGTTTTAAAGTAAAAAACAAAAGAATAACCATGCGACTTAAGATATTATAATCACAAGTTCACAGCAAAACTATGCAAATTAAATTTAATAGAGATTTAGGTGGCGTTTGATTTTGGTTTTGAAATATTTTCTGTTTTCAAAAAAATTGAAAATGAAAATGTTTTGAAAACTGTGTTGAGATCATTTCTAAAATTGTGTTTGATTATGTTTTCTGAGTGTAAATTCTGAAAAATATAAAAATGAAATTTGGTTTGGTTATATATTTTGAAAACTCATTTTATATGTGAGTATCTTATAAAAATATATTTATTTTTAATTTTAAAAAATAATAAAAAATAAATTATTAGTCACAATAAAAAAAAACTTTAGTGGTAGGTTTTGCAATGAGTGATAGGGGGTGGAAGAGATTGGTGATCTGAACTCTAAGTGGCGGTAATTGCTAGATTTAGGTCATGAGTCGATAATTATGACTTGATAGTCATCATCGCGAGGGAGCCGTCATCATCGTTACTTGCCTATGGTCATCAGTCTTCGTCGGAGATGGATGTCATTGTTAGACATGATCATCACTAACGCTGTACAGACAGAAAGAGAAAGAGAAAGGAGATGAAGGGAGAAAACAAAAAGTAAAAACAACTTTTTTTCATTTTCAAAAAACGTAAAAAAACAACATAGTTGAAAACGATGTTTTTGAAATGATTTTGAAAACGTTGAATAAACAAACCCTATTTTGGGACCGTTTTTATTTTCTGTGTTTTTGAAAATGGAAAATCATTCTCGAAAACAAAAACAAACACTCCCTTCAATTTGCATGAATATTTCCTCAAAAAAAATTTACACAAAGTTTTTATAATTCAGTTTGTGAACTATTTAATTTACGTATCTATGATACTTCAGTACTCAAAGGTGCTCTCTCTTTATTGAAGATCGTAAATTGTTAAACTTGTTGAAACAGTCGCTCAAAAGATTTTCGCTGTCAAAAAAATATTTTCTGTTGAATTTTAGGTACATATTTATTTTTTAAAGTCAAAACAGAAAAAAAATCTTATTAAAATCACAATAAAACTATGCAAATTAAGTCCCATTTATTTGCAGTATTGTATTTGTATTATATTTAAATATAATATAATTTTTAGTTAAATATAAAAATATTATTTTTAAATACCAATCATATTATATTTTAAATTTAATATAATTACTATTTAATATTTTATTTTTTTATTACTTTTACCTAATACATCACATATTCATTATTAAAATACAATTCAAACAATTTTAATCTAAACACATATTATATTCAAATACAATGTAAATATTTTTTTTCTAAACATAAATTACATTCAATCACAATACAAACGTAATACATTTACTAAACAGAACCTAAGTTTGGTGGATATAAGAATTTACATTAATATTTCTTCAAAAATAAAATTACATGAAGATTTGATAATTCAACTTGTGAACTATTTAATCTACGCATTTATGATTCTTCTAGTTTTTTTTTTTTTTTTTGAGAAGAAAAAGGGATTTGGTAATTCATATCCCGTTATCTCCTTTTCAATATAACTGATAATTTCAAAGCCACAGAAAAGATAATCAGGATTTTACACTAGTTTATACTAAAAAGTGCTCTTTCTAACCGTTAATACTGATACAATATTTATTGCAACTAATTTCAAAATTTTATTATTCTTTTATCGTTTTAGATTTGACAAGATATAATATAGTAAGCTGGAACTACTGCTAATATGTGGGGTTTTTCTTTTATTATTATTATTTTTTTAAGGGAAGGTCAAGAAATGATAACCTTAGATCATTTAAATTTTTATCATATCCAGATTAAAGTTTCTTACTTCTTTTGTGTTAAAAGAAATTAATGCATGGAGAATTTTGAGAGATTTGAGATGCCGTAAAATTCTTCTACGGTATGATATCTCTATAACACAAAGAGATTTAGTAATCAAATTGTTAAATTTTTTTTGTTAACATTTGAAGTTGTTCATATCAATAATATAAAATAAGAGATGATCACAAATATAATTTAATGAAAATTTCACATTTAATCCGTTCATCCTTGAATTCAAAAAACATATAATATAAAATAGGAGACCATATCATTAAAAAAAATAAAGTGTTTTGTCATTTAAAAAAATAAAAAACTCAAGACAAGAAGATTAGGAGGCGTTTGGTAAACGTATTGCATTTTGATTGTATTTGAATGAAATTTGTTTTTTGAATGTTGTATTTGGTTGAAAAGTATTTATTTTGTATTTGAATGAAATGTGTGTTTGAATAAAAAGTATTTTAGAGTTGAAAAGTTGATGTGATTGGTAAAAGTAGAGATAAATAGTAGAATTGAAAAGTTGATGTGATTGTTTTTAAAATGTTTTAAATAGTAATTATTTTCATAGCATTGTTGTAAAATTTGTGTTTGGTGTAAAATTATATTATATTTAAGTAAAATTAAAATGAAATATTTTTCCCAAACATCCCCATAAACTTCTTTTTTAATTAATTCTGTGCCTTTTCTTTTCTTTTCTTTTTTTTTTTTTGTGGTAAAATAAGGTTCTAATGATGATTCCTCTTAAGGAAAATAGAAAATATTTTTTTTAATTTAATAGAGGATGAAGAGTTTTTAATTAATTTTTTCTTTTAATCCAATAAAATTTATTATCGCTTTCATAATCTTCTCATGTTTCGACAATTAACTTGAAATGGATGCGATGCTATAGAATTCGAATTTAGAATGACGAAAAAAGACGTCTAATATATACTTAAATCTACACTTTTTCAGTTGTGCTGTGTGAAGTTTGTTGTATTATATATATATATATATCTCATTTATTTTTGATATTTGGTTAGATATCTTTTTCGTATATCTATACTGTAGAGGTGCGGTGGAGATATGGAATGTGGATAACTGAATGAGATTTCTTTAATGATTAGGGAGATTCAGTAAAAAAGAGAGAGAAAGTGGAGTGTGGGAAAATGATTTTGACAAAATCTAAGCCCAGCGTCCCTCCTCCAAAGTGGAGCGGCCGGGTGATACAGCGTCACAGGAGGAGGTGAAAGATGATAACCACGACGATCATCATGATTGATATTTTGATGGTTGATGATTAATTATTCGGTGCGTGATGTCGCACCGTACTTCATTCCCCAACTCCATCTTAATCGCTTTTCATCACTTTTTTTTTTTTCCCTTCCATTTGTTATAAAACGACACTCTCATTCATGGCCTCAATCTTATCTGCTAATATGATATTGAATTATTACTATAATTATATTTTATCTAGTGCGGTGATTTGTATACATCATGCGTCAATTTTCTTGTCAAAATGAACATGGACAACTTGTTTATTTAAAAGGAAAAATTGATTCATAAATAGACAACTGAATTTTACATAGAATTTTTAATCCTCCATAAAAAATGAAAAATAAAAAAATATATATCATATAAATTTTGATATTTTTTTAGCTCTCCATGTTACCAAATAACTTGAAGCCTAAAAAAATTGACATATTTTATTCTTTCCATCATCATAATTCTATCTCTTCCTAATCTATCCATTTCCTACCCTTCCTTCCTACCAAATGGAGTGGGGAGTGTGTTTGCATATTAATTATAAAGGAACAAAAATGTCTTAGCCCAATTTTATAAAAATAAAAAATAAAAAATTGGGGAATCCTAGGATGCCACAGAAGGGAATCATAAACATTTTCTCAAAGTAGTGGATGGATTTTGTAGGCTTTGATAAATATATAACATTTAACACAACAACAATCTCATACGTAAAAGTTGTTTTTGTGGTTGCTACTTGCTAATTTCTAAATTTGGTGGGTCATTTATTTATTTATTTAGTTTTTTAAGAAATGCCTCAGCCGCAGTGATTTGCAAAAAGGGTGAATAGAGAGCACAATGTTGTTTTGTCAAAAAGCCAATAATTAGGAGAGTGATTCTAATTGGGTTTTATTGCAATGATGGGCAACTACCTCTCTATATAGTCAAATATCATTATTAATAATTTATGAAAGCACTTAAATATTGGCATACTTTCTTCTTTTTCTCTTTCTTTCCCATTTCTACGAACTACAAGGAACAATTTTTTTTTTTTTTAATCTCATTCCTATTTTCAACTTTTTCTCTTTTTCATTTTTTAGAGGGAGAGAATTTCCAATTACTGGTGATTGTCAAACGCTCCGGTATTATATTGGTCACTTTGACTAATTGCTACTTGCTCTTTTATCCGCTTTTCTATTTTCGCCAACAATATCTCAAACCATTTCCTCACGTTATCGTTATTATTATAATTACTATTACTACTACATTGGCGGATCTTTGGTATATATTTTGCTCCCTCCGGCTTTCAGTCAAAAAGTCTTGGATCGAAAATCTTTAAAGAAAATATACGAGATGGATTTCAATTCACTTTATGAATTATTACAATATTTTTTTTTTACTCTTAATTTTTATTATCTTAATCTTTTTTAAGTTTAAATAAAAGTTTGAATCCTCCTCGTATATAAGCTTTACTCCATGTACTAGCCATAAGAAAGAAACTCAAGCTTTGTCTATAACATAACAATTTAATTTATTGACAACATATTTTTTTATCTATTTGAATTGGTAAAATCTTTTTTTTTATTATTATTATTTTTATAAAATCTTGTTGTTATAATAGAGTATTAAAAAGTTAATTTAATGATTAAAACAATGATATCTAAGCTAAAATGATATTTGGTTTATAGGCTTAAAAATAAAGTTTAATTTAATTTTGAATTTTTATTCGTAATATATTCCCTATCCATTTGCCTAATTTAAAAAATCACCCTTTCCTTGATTTATTGTGTGTGTGTGTGTGTTTAGAGTTAACTACATAACGAGTTCACTCTTTCGTATAGTGAAGCTGATTACAGCTATAATAATCATTATATACATGATAATTAGAGTAAATAAAGCTATATGTCTAGTTTGATATTCCTTTAGACGTTACTTTTAGATTATTAAATGATTTACAACAAGTTAGGAGTGTTTGGCAAACCTTGCTTTTATCCAACAGATTTTAAAAACTACTACAGTACAGCAGGATTTGATAAGTAGGTCAAGAATTGCTTATACACAGTAGCTTCTATTACCATTATACTAATTTATTAAAATACCCTTAATAATAAATAGTAATTTTAACCTATATACTTTATTTATCTTTATAATAAATAATAAAATCACATTTTATATTATAAAAAATTTATAAATTTTTTCCTCTTAAAAATAATTTCAAATTTAAATAATTTTATAACTTATTTATTATATATTTAGATAAAACTTTTATTGTATAATTTTTGTATACTTGAAAATAGTAAATATTTGAAAAAAAAAGATAGTAAATAATTTTTAAAAATATATATTTTGTTGTATAATTATTTCTATTATATAAGAGAAAATGTTACTATTTGAATATGTTATTCACTTATTTAGGTGTTAGAGAAAAATATAATGTATTACTCTTAGCCATTATATGTCTGCATAGTAATTTTATTCATAGTTTACTAAATACTTAAATTTTATTTTTAGTATTCATAACAACTTTGAAAAAAAAAATATACCAAATGCCTATCTGCTTTTAGGCACAACAACCTTGGACTCATAGCATAACTATAAGAAAGATTTTCTAAGGTACAGCAATACCAAACTGCTCAATAATAACTTATTACAAAAAAAAAAAAAGCAATAATAACAAGATCATTTTAACCAAATTCAAATGAAAAAAATCCAATCGCCATGTTGATGCCAAAAACTTGACATAATACCAAATAAAGTCATTTGACGTGATTAGCCTTGCATTGCCCTGCTCCACCTAGTCACTTACCAAACAGAGAAGTACACCTTGGAGTAAGGGGGATACTAGTAGGATGTCTGCTAAAAGCACTCTAATACTTAAGTCAGTAAGATAAACTGATAAGCAAGCAAAAAAGCAGTGGTTGGATAAAGAATGTAGTCTATACTTAAATGAGTGAGGCACTTATCTATTTATAGATGTTTCTCACAAATTTGGGTCTCTCGAGATGGTTACAGACAGGTTGACTTAATATTAGTTGTACTAATGCTTGGTGCCAATTGGGCTGATGCCATGTGCCCTACAATTTTGGTAGTGATAGTAGGTGTAAGCGTTCGTTTGATGAACGCATTACGTTTGCATTGCGTTTAAATGCAATACATTAAATGTAATTTGTATTTGAATGCAATGTGTGTTTGGGTGAAAAGTATTTGAATTGTATTTTACTAATGAATATGTGATGTGATGGGTAAAAGTAGAGAGAAAAAAAAGGGGAGAAAGAGAATATATGATGTAATTAAAAAAAGTAACAAAAAAATGAAATAATAAATAGTGATTGTGTTGGATTTAAAATATGATGTGATTGATATTTGAATGAAATATTTTTATATTTGGGAGAAAATTGCATTCTATTCAAATGTAATGTAAAAAAAATGTGTTGTCCAAACGGGAGGAGTAAGTATCGACATAGATACCAATGTTAGACAGTGCAAAGCAACAGAAGGAATATAGACATAAGTCTAGGTATCATTGTCAAATAGTACGTGTTAGTAGGGGGGTGGGTGTTGGCCTAAGTACCGCGGTCAAGCAGTGTAGTATAATGAAGCAGGTGCCATGTAGATTGTCAATTCAAGCACAGGTTAGAGACGGGTGAAGGTTGGGGTTAAGTACTACTTGGTCGGCAATGGCTAGCATGGCCTAGCGTGGCATACGCGCGGCTGCTATAGTTGTTGCATGAAGACTGCTCTGGTCGATTAGTATAGTGGCCACCTTAAGATTGCTCTTGGTCGGTTAAGCTAGCGGCTGTCTTCCTAGAAGCCCCCTGGACCCGAATATCTAGTGCTGACCACTATGGCATTCCGCTCCGATCATTCGTTGGGAAGTGCCAGGTCCTTCGATGCGATATGTTGACCACCGGTATAGTCCACCAAGCACGTGGCGGGCACGTGCTGAGCAGACCACCAACACGCCAATTAGAAAGGAGGGAAAAAACAAGCTTCTTGCAAACATGTCCAAGTAAGGAAGGGAACATAATTCCTCTCAATCTGGCACACCATCAGATGGGCAGTAGGACGTGAAGTGGAATGCCAAAAGAAACAACAAGAAACGCACTGATGTTTTGTAGAGTACTACTATTATACTCAGTAGTCTGGATTTTTTTTTAATTTTATTTTTGTACCTATTCTCTTGTAAGGATTAGCTACCTTACAAATGGTGCTCCCACCTATATGCATATGCATGACATAAATATGAAATTCTCTTTGGATTCACTGCCTCTCTGCTGCTGACCAAAATTCATTTTATGGAATTTCGAATTTAAACAAAAAAATTTTTGAAAGCATTTAAGACCAGACCAGTGTCTGACTGCTAGCTGGCCCATTTTTTCTTACTCCTTTGTACGCATGCAATGCATTGGCTATTTTCCTTTTTTCTTTTCCTTTCTTTATTTTTATTTTTGGTATTGGGTGCTTTTTTATATGATAAAAATGTGGTGTCAAACCAAGTAAGGAAACTGTAAAAGAGGAGGAGACCTTTTTTGCATTGCTAAAGTGTCATCACCTGGTTTGTATTCAAAAAGCAGTACTGCATTCTCGTCATTAGTGGCTGCTGTTTGTTAAGTTTTGGGTACTGAAGGAGTTGCACAATCCATGAGGGATATATGATATATATATATATTTTTTTTGTTCTTGTTTTTGTGAATTTTTGTTAAACCACCACATTAAATATCACAACTTATAGAAAAAGACCTCATTTGTTGGTTTTATCTCATGTGATAATATTTTATTCGTGTATGATATTGAATATTAATGGCGTTCCTACATTGTTTTAGAATAAAAATGGATTCATCAGCTCCCAATTTCACACCTAATATTCTTGATAGGAGTTGGAGTGGAACATAATTAACTCATAGTGACAAGGGAAACTAAACCCCTCTTTGGGGGGAAAATAAAAGAAAAGGAAATGTACTGGGTGAAAAATAATTATCTTGTAGTCCTTTTTTTATTCCTTTTTTTTTTCTTTTTTGTTCTTTTTGTAATCTGGTGATAGATATTCTCACTCCCTTGCTGGAAAAGTTTCAAATTGGCCTGAAATTTGAAATATTCCCCCAACTCCATTTGGACAAATGCAACTTTCACATGAAAACGAGGACCATGAGTTGTTTCCTTTTTATCCCCTATTATTCCTTGTGGCTGGCTGTTTGCTCTGTTGTTCTTGTGTGCATTTAGATGTTTCCTGATATTAATGTCCGGTTGAACCTAACATTAACGTCAACTTGGAAAAAGAAAAAAAAAAAAAAAGAAAAAAAGGCCCGACCCACACACATTTGTGGCAAAGTACTAACTTAGGCTTGAACTTCTAAATGAATATAAACGATGCATTTTGTTAAGATAAAATGTAATTTATCTCAATTAACTATCATGTAAACCCGAATTTCTTATTTTATTAAAACACTTATGCACTTATTTCATTAAAACACATATGCAATGATACATAATCAATGACGGTAAAAAAAAAAAAAAAGGTAAATAATAGCAAGAGTAATCTATATTTATGCCGAGTGTTGTCAAAGTAAAGCAGGTAATATGATGCCAAAAATTCAAGTTCTTTACCAAATTTGAGCCTAACTTTGTTGAATTTTGTAAAGTAAAAGCTAATTCAAGTCTCAAAGAAGAGCATCAGAATCCACGTGAAGGTGGGTGTGCGTTGGTCAAATGTCAATGGCTTAACACTGCCTCACAGCTCACGGGAGCTGTCCGTTGCCCAATAGCCTTGCTCTTATCCGGACTTATTTTCTTTTGGCTTATTCGCAAGGAGAAAAATAAAATACAAACAATAATATATAAATAAATACAAGAAAGGAATATCATGGATCAATGAGCTCTCATAATATATATATATATAGAATTTGGTTGTAATTTTTAAAAGCAATGTAAATGGGTTTAATATTATAATTAAGAAACAAACTAAAAAAAAAAAAAAAAACTGACTGTGTACTAAATATATAAATTATTTTTATGTTGTTTAATTGGCATGGTGTTTGGATGACCTTTTAAAAAAACTTTGATTTCTTAGTTTATAAATTTATAAAATATCGCTTCTCATTCTCAAAAAAGCTCTTTTAAGAAAATTTTGAAATCTATGTTAGAGATTTATTGAACATAATTTTAATGTTTGTAATGGTTATTAAAAAATTTTAAAATATCATTTTTTTGGCATTAAGGTTTTTTTTTTTTTTTAATGTGGTTATATACTCTTATTGAAAAGTTATATGTATATATATTTCCCTTCCGTTGATTAAAAGTTTAAGTAAAAGCAATACCAAACAGGAAGTGATAAAATGTTGGTTGGCTGAGACTCCAAAATGACTTTTTTGGGTTTCAAAACATTAGGAGGAGGAAGGAAAAGTACTGGCTTTGTTTTTGTTTTTGTTTTTGGTTTTTGTTAAACAAGTACTGGCTTTGTTTAAGGAAGCAAAGTATTACTAGTACATGTGGAAGAAGAATGCTTTTGAGATTATTAGTTAATTATACTTATCGTAATAGCCCAAAAAAAAAAAAAAAGGGGGTTTGTGCACTGGCGAAATTTGTCCTGCATTAGCCAACTAATCAACAAGGAAATACGTAATGTGCACAAAATGACGTATTAGCTGAAGCATACGACAAAGAGTTAAACCAATGAGAGAGAATCCTAAATCAAATGTTTGCAAATTAGAAAAAAAAAAAATTAGGGGGAGTGGTTAGGCGAAAAGGGATTATAATTGAATATAATTAAAGCTCCACTTACATATAATTACAAGCAAAAGAACATAATTAAGGGTAAAAGTGTTACAAAAGTATTCCTTTTTAACAAAGGAGTCATCATCATTTCCATCTTTCGTATGCCTCCTTCAATCATTAACTAGAATTGCAGCCATGTGATGTGCATGAAGGAAAGGGGGTTGAAAACTTGGGAAGAAAAAAAAAAAAAAAAAGGAACCTTATCCGACCAACTTTTCTCTTCCACATTTTTCAACAGAAATAATAATAATAATAACAATAATAATAATAATAATAAAAGATTACCCCATTATCAACCCAATTAGACACTTTGTTGATTTCTCTAACACTAAGGAGCAAATTTCTTACTTTATCAGCACACAAAGACACAATTAAAAGAAAAAAAAAATGTGGGTGGGATGGAGAGGGGAAAAGTGAGTCTAATTTCATAATTTTCCTCTATCAAGTCATATGAATCAAAACAAATGAATTTATGGCTACCAAAATTTAAGGGCATGCCGTATCAATTTCATCAACGCATGGTCTTTTAGCTTTTCTTTTTTTTTTTTTTCAACCCAACCCCACCCTTTTTTTTGGGGAAGAGAGACACACATATAGTGGTCCTCCTAGCAAGTGTCCCACCTCTCATACCCTGCAAGTAAATCCAACACGACCAAAAGAAAAGGAAAACGAAAGAGAGAACCAAAAGGACAATAGGTCGTGGTCTTTCAAATAAGTAGGGCAATGGAAAGTGAGGGAGTGAAAGATAGGACCACATTTTTTTAAATTAAAAAAATTAAAAAAAAAAATTGGTGGGATTGACGTCAGCTACCTTTCTTTCTAATGAGGCAAACGTACGTTATGCAAAAATCTAGTGATGCTAAAGTCAGATGGTCCAGGTTGATCACAAAGTTGTGCCTCACCATGTTATATGCTGCTATGCATGCCTATTTGAGGTGTTTCAGGCATTCGCAGCTTTTAAAAGCAACATTGCACTGGCTGGGAGGAATTTTGGCTTTTGGCAACACCACGATAATAGGTAACCATACTTTTTCAGGGTGTTAATAAAAGACTTACCCCGGATGTTTACAAAAATGTTTGTTAGAGGTCTTAATAATAAACTCTACACTTGAAATGAAATGCGCTTTCACGATTCAATCCCACTAAATGTGTTAATTATTTGAATATCTAGGGTTGTACTTCACTACAAATATCAATGGTGCACATCAAGGGATTTATTCTGGATGCTAACAAAAAGTGTTTGTTAAAGATTCTAACAATAAACTCTACACTTTAAATAAAAAGTGCTTCACTTTAAATAAAAAGTGCTTCGTGCCTCAACCTCACTAGATATGTTAATTATTCAGATGTATCAAAGAATGCTTTACTATAGATATCGATAACACATTACCATATTTATAATAGTACGATAGAAAAATCGTGTGATTAAAATTATAATAATCTATTTATATTATTATATATTGGTTTTGGTATTTGATTATAATTTTTCTTTTATGAATTTGCGCATTGATTATAATTATATTACCGTTAGTGGTAGATATCAATTCTCTATTAGATTGAAAAGAACATCAAGATGAGATCATGAGAGAAGTCAGAAGAAAGGAGGGAGTCTCAAGTGGGACGTCAGATTTTCTCTTTTGGCCTTTTCAGATCTTTGTCAACATATATTATTTGGGTGCCTACTTATCGAGCAGTGCTTTATAAACTGTATGAATGGTTGCCTATCAATGTGAACAATGTGATAACGAGATACTCACTAAATAATTCTCATTTCATATCATGCTCAACACTTTACCAACTAACCACAATTAACATTTTTCAAACTTCTTAAAGGGCAAATAGTAACAAACAAACCCTCTTCTTTTCTTCTTCTAATTTTCTTATTTATTTATTTATTTTCACTAAGTGCTGCTATTCATCATTATATGTGTGTCAATAAACAAGAATCATCCTATGACAAAATAATTATAAAAAATAGCTATTGAACAGTCTTTAATGCACCATTATGTATATAATAATTGCATCATCATAGATAATTCCACCAAAAAAAAAAATGCATCATCACAGATAATTAATATTTTTTCCCCCATTTTTGTCCTTTTTTTTTTTTTTTCCTTCTCAATCAAGGGTAAAAGGAGTCACAAAGTGAGGTAAGGATGTGAGTGGGCTCGGCTCACGAGTTCTAAATGAAATCTCTTGCGCTAGTGAGTGGGATTGTTGTAGGAAGGGAAGGTCCAAATCTAATTGAAGAGAATATGACAATGTTTGGGAAGGGGGTCACTTTTTATTAGACATTAAAATGGAGCTTGGTCTAGCATCATCATGCATGGACCCAAGTCTAGTTAGTAGGAGTCAATTGTTGAAATTGAATATTCTAAATTTCTAAGATAAGACAGCATGGACCATTGGCCTGAACAAAAAAAATAAGATAAAAATAAAGGTGTGATTGACATTTCCTTCAAATGATCCAACGGCAGCCATCACAAACACACTCTACTTGCACTTTAAAGATAAGCAAGTTCCCATCACTTTGTGAAGACAACCATTAAAAAGATGGATTAGTGCTATCACCACAAGACGAGGACCAAACAATGAAGCATATAGCACCAAGAGGTGTGAATTCATGGTATTATGTTCGCATACTTATTTTATTTTATTTTTTTTGCTTGAAATTCGCAAACTTCATTTGAACATGAAACTGTATAGTTTCCTAGTTCTGTTGTGTAAATATTCTGGAAAGACTCAAACCTAAGATGTGCAATTCCCCACCCTTTTGACACCCAAGGCATTGACAGCGTCCGGAATTAAAGAAAAAGCGTATACATATGGTCAACTAGACATAAAATTATTGAAATGACCAAGAGGTTCCCACCAGCATTAGAACAGAACTCCATATATATATATGTATATAGTAAGTAAATCCATGCAACGGATCGCAACCGAAAAAAGGTTAAAATGTAGCCCCTCATTCCATTCCCACCTACATCAAGTACTTTTCAATATTCACATACCGAGTAAAATCAAAGAATCCCAATAAAACCAAATGTAGGATAAAGGCCAAAAAATTAAAAATTAAAAAAAAATAAATAAAGCAGTAGCGTTACGACGAAGCTTCCTAAACTAAATCACAATAAACAAGAGAATCACGAATCCTTGTGCGGCTAAATATGTAGGCCACCAAAGCAGTTCTCAGTGACTCCCACAAAAACAACAGAACACCCAACATCAAACGCAAACTAATACAGCCCATGTTTTTCCAGATACCGTGTTATCATGCTTGTAGATGGGAGATTCTTAATGGATTTTGCATCCATATAAAAATTGCCAAGTACACTTGTTGTGTAAACTACCATAAAAGAATGTGATACACGGCAAAATTACTAATCCTATGATTTCAAAGACTAATAAAACTTGCCTACAATGGAATGCAATGGTCAAAAGATGCATGGATATGCAAACAGAGAGTGTTCATTAAGATTGTGGCTGCAACCTGCCTCCAAACACTAAGCCGACGTGCAATCACGCACTTTGGAAGAATATAATCAAGTACCCATTTTTTCTCTGTTGAAGCTGTATTGTCGATACAGGGTTTTTTTTTTTTGATTGCTTGGCTTTAGGGAATCTCTATTTTAATAAAAGGTTCACCAATATCTATGAAAAGATATACTTGCTAGCTTCCACAACAAAATTAACAAATTAGCATGCAGTTGGCTTGTTGCTCACGCGAAATTCCAAGAAGTTAACCTACTCTTGCAACGATCATGTTTCAGCGAGGGATTCATAGAATTGCCATCACATGGTCCAGTTTGCGGTTGAATTGTCTCACAACTTACTGCCATTAGCCTAACTACATATAAACAAAGAACGTTTGGATAGCATATCAGCATGTAGTTGCTCTCATGAAATTCCAAAGACCTAACTACTCTTGCAACCATTCTGTTTAGCATTGGACTCATAAAACTTGCCGAAGGGATAGTCCACTACTCTGTTTTGTAGTTAAGTAGTTTCCAACTAACCGTAATCAGATCAGTTTACTTTACATAAAGTAACAATAGCAAAGGTTCTAAAATTGAGAAATTGAATAGAAAACTCCTACCAAAAATACAAAGGGAGGGAGAGTTCGAATACTCATTAAAGGAAAGGCGCGATCGTTAACAAAATTGAAGTTAAAATATCAAGTAAACTAGGTTACATCAAGTGTCAACAACATAGTCAGTGCCAAAGATACAAAGGAAGGGAGAATCCATTAAAGAAAAGGCACGATCTTTAAGAAAATGGAGGTTAAAGAATATCAAGACTTTCAGTTACATCAAGTTTCAACAAACATAAACGCATTGATATAGAAGGGCAAAGCAACGAGACTTAACATCAACAACATGAAGAAAAGACAAGATCTTTAAAGAGAATGGAAGTTAAAAACATCAAGAAGAGTTGATTAGTTACATCAATGATGGATTCAACAACATTAGCCGCATTGATCTTGGAGGCAAAGCAATGAGATGAATCTCTCTCAAGTCTCAACAACACAGTATGTAAGTAAGTAGTAGTAGTAATCTTAATAACTCCTAAACTAACTACTCCTGCTATAAAAAGTATGAATAGACAAAAGACTAACTAACCTTTTCCTCAAATCCAAACTCTCAAGCATCACTATCATCACTATCGTCGTCGTCGTCGTCGTTTCCGAGATCGTTGGCAATGAAAAGCCCGGGAGGAGGAGGGTGGGTCGGCCTCCGCCGAGTCCTCGACGGAAGAATGTTGTCCAAATCGAGCTCGGCGAGCGGGTCGTCCGACAAATCGCTGTCCAATTCACTCCCTCCGTCGTCGCTCGAATTATCGTCGTCACTCTCATCATCTTCATCTTCATCTTCTTCGACAATCAATTTCCCTTTTCCCTTGTCGTCCCTCAAAATCCCCTTCCCCTTGCGATCCGCCTCTCCATTGTTGGACTTCTCACCTTCTTCTTCTTCGTCTTCGTCTTCTTCGTCGCCGGATCCGTAATCGTGATCGTCGTCTTCTTCGCCGTTGCCGTCCTCAGCAGGAAGGGCTTCGATTTGAGCGTCATTTAAGGAGGATTTTCCGTCGAGAGCGTGGGGGATTGAGAGGGTCTGGTTGTCGGAAGAGTCGAGCTTGAGAGACTTGTTTGGGAAGTTGAGAGGTTCGGCATCCGAGGTGCCATCGGCATCGCTTTTGGTGCGCTTGGAGTTGGAGGCGTGCAATGCGGGTTCTTCTTGGTTCTTGGTCTCCGCCATTAAAGCGCTTCAGGCTTCAGAGAGAGAGGACCAAGAAAGTAGAATAATGGTGGGCGAGTAGGACTTAGGCTAGGGTTTTGGGGCAGGAACTTCTCTCACCGCGACTGCGAACACCAAACCCAATCTTCAACCTCCCTTTTTTTTTTTTTTTCTTTCTTCTGTTCTTTTGACTTCAAACGACAGAGTTTATTTATTGGATCGGTTACAATTCCACTAAAACTTTTTAATGAAATGCAATTATACGTATTATATTTTTATTAACATGGCGTTTGGGACACAAATTTTTGGCATTGCATTTAAATATAATGTAATTTTTTCTCAAATATAAAAACATTTCATTTAAATATCAATCACATCACATTTTAAATCTAATACAATCACTATTTATTATTTCACTTTTTCTATTACTTTTATTAATTACATCACATATTTTCTCTCCCTCTTTTTTTTCTCTATTTTTACCCATCACATCACATATTTATTATTAAAATACAATTCAAATACTTTTCCCTCAAATACACATTGCATTCAAATGCAATGCTAATGCTTTTCCTCCAAATACAAATTGCATTCAATACATTACATTCAAACGCAATACAAATGTAATGCGTTCACCAAACGAATCCTAAATTATATAAATAACTAATATTAAATTAAAAAATTATAATATTAAATAAAATAAATGTACTAAATTATAAAACATGATTATAAAACGAGAGCCACGCAAGTCATTGGGATTCTTGAGAAACAGCAGCATTTTCTTAACTCTTCACACCTGAAAGTCCTCACCAATGTCGTTTTGTTTTTATCGTTTGTGCTTTTGGCACTATGTTCTTTTTAAAAAAATTTATTTCATAAAAAACGAATTTGCCGTTCAATCAAATGACATGTTATTTTTTAGTTGATTATTGAAATTTAAATTATAAAAGTGTATGTTGCTTAAATTCATAAAACCATTCCCCATATATATATTATTAATATTATATTTATTATAAAATATTATAAAAAATAATGTTATGTTATTTTATATTTTAATATATTATGTTATTTTTAATTTTATTTTTATTTTTTTATCATTGTTATTATATTTTAAAAGTTATAAAAGTAAATTTTTAGTATTTAAATAAATAAAAAATAAACTTTTATAATAATTAGATTAAGCAATAATTATTTTATAAAAAATAAAAATAAAATTTGATATTATCTATATTTTGTGATAAATTTATTATAAAATTTAGTATATAATAATTTTGATATAAAAGATGCATTACATTGTAGGGTTTTTTTTTCATCAAAATACTAAAATTTACTACTGACATATTAATTTAGTATTATATTAGAGATTATTTAAAATTAAGGGTGATATTTAGGGATAATATAGATGAAGTTTTTAAGATATTTCAATTGAAGTTAAAGTTAAAGGTGTAGAAATGGGCATTTAGTTAAAAAAAAAAAAACTATTTGAAGTGAAAAATTATAAAAAAAATATTTAAAAAATATTAATATATATCTTATTTTGTTTATCTAAAAATTCAATATAATTCATTAAAAGAATCAACTCATTTCAACTTAAAATAAAAATGTTATTAACTTTATCTAACATATGATATCATTTATGAGCTTTAGGCATATTAATTAGTCAAAATAATTTCAGATATAGTCTAAGACAATTTCATTTCTGATTTTATCATAAGAAATAGAGTTCGAATATTTCACCGTCAAATTCAAAATTATTAAGTAGTTAGATAGTTTTTCTAATAAAGTCCAAATTGATACGTCAAGGATAAATTTTGAAATTTAGATTAAAAAATGTTTTTTAAAAAGTTGTAAATTTTTTATATTAAAGTTGTCATATAGTAAAGTTAATGGTAAATTTACCACTAAATGTAGCATTAAAAATTTAATTTTTATTAATTAATGTTTTATCATTTTTCATTTAATCATTAAACATATTTTCATTTTGAAATATGGAGATAACAAAAGGTTTAATTTTTTAAAATTAATAATAATAACATAAAATACAAATAATGTATGTATATAAAAAGCTAATAGTTCTTCAACAGTGATTTTTGACACTACTAGCTACTACGTGGTTATTACGGTCACAGTCACATATATATATTTATATATTTTGTTTGTTTTTTTGCACGCGTGAAGTGCATATTACTTAACTAGTTATATAAAGCTCAATAAGTAAAAAAAGAAAACAAAATTGAAAAAAATAAAAAATAAAAAATAAAAATAAAGGATTGATAATTTGATGCCAGATATGGCCCTGGCCCGGCAAATCGGCACCAAGTTTTCAACCCACAGGATCGGGGGTTGGGATTGGAATTCGGCCAACCTTTTCATCTCCCACTCGTTCGCTTCTTTGTCACTTTTCTCCGTCTCTTCTACTTCCACGGGTCGCTCCACCCCCCAATCTATTCGGATCCGGGTCGCACCGAAATCCCCGAAACGCGTAACTGTTTCTCCTGCAACCAGCCATGAACAACAGCACTGATCTGGATTCCGAATTTCTGAATTTCTGATCCTCCTTCCTTCTCCTTCAACTTCTATTGAAACACAAACAAACAGAGCAGAAGCAAAAAATGATTGCGATTCCCTACTTGACTGCCTTAACCACCTACTTCAGCTACGGCCTTCTCTTCGCCTTCGGCCAACTCCGAGATTTCTTCCGCAAATTCACCGACTGGTGCAGCTCCAACAATCTCCAGGTCCTTTTTCTTTTTTCACGACAACCTTGTACTTCTCTTCTATGATTTTATTCTTAATTTGGCTTTTTTGTGTGTTTTTCTTTTAACGATGATATTGGAAATGGTTTAAGCAGGGCTATGCTCCTATTTGCTTGGGACTCGAAGATTTCTACGTTCGCCGCCTCTATCTGCGTATTCAGGTAATTTTTATCTCCTCCTCGCACCCCCTCCCGTTTTCTTTTTTTCTTTTCAACTTAATCATTTTGAATGTATGTACCTTTTTGCTCTGATAAAGAAAAATTAGAATGGACGTAATTAGCACGTTTTATGAATGAACTTTGTTGGTAACATTGGCACCAAACAAGAATGGGTCCAATTATTATAACTACCGTATCTACATTGGGAACGGTTCTCAATTTTCATTTTAGGATCTGTGTCTGGTGATGGGCTTTTCATTTTCTCCGTTCGTAGCTGATCAGAAACTCTTTTTGTTTTTTTGTTTTTTTTTTGAAACGAAATATAAGTGATTGCTTCAGAACAATCATGTCTATAATCGGAAAGCTTCTGAATTTAAGAGTATGTCTCTGGTGATAGAGATTATCGATAAGAGTGTGATATTCTAATAATTGTTTAGTTCTATTGGCTTTTATATTAAGTTTCTCTTTAAATTTTGTGATCTTGCATTGCACATTGCAACTGTAAAATTTGGGTGTTGTCGGAGTAAGGAGTTGTGTGTATGAGTGATGTGTTTAAGATTGTCAGGACTGTTTTGGACGACCAATATCGAGCGCCCCCGATGCTTGGTTTGATGTGGTTGAACGTTTCTCCAATGACAATAACAAGACGTTGAAGTAAGGTTTTTCCATTTCTATTAAAGGTTCACAGCCTTGTTTTACTAGTTGTGCTTATATTCTTGTGCCTTTTTGCATGAAGCTGGGGTATGTTGGATTTTTTTTTTTTGGTTTTACTTTTTGCTCCTCCTCTTGCAGGCGAACCACCAAAATAAGTAGGTGCCTTAACTTGGGATCTTACAATTATCTTGGGTTTGCTGCATCCGATGAATACTGCACACCACATGTAATCGAGTCGCTGAAAATATATTCACCAAGTACCTGTAGCAGCCGGGTCGATGGTGGTGGGTTTTCGACTTCTCAAAGATGCTTTCATTGCTTAACAAAATTCATACTTAAATTTAAACTCATATGATTTTTGCATCAGGAACAATGGCATTACATAATGAATTGGAGAAGTGTGTTGCGAATTTTGTTGGGAAACCTGCTGCAATAGTGTTTGGCATGGGCTATGTGACAAATTCGGCTATCCTTCCTGTCCTGATAGGGAAGGTTTGTTTGTTTGGTTGATGAAATTATCTTTGTAAGCATGGTCTTTTTAACTATTTATGCTAATTTCAAATGCTTGTGGTGTTAATTTGCAGGGAGGCTTGATTATTAGTGATTCCTTGAACCACAACTCTATTGTTAATGGTGCCCGAGGATCTGGAGCTACGATTCGTGTTTTCCAACACAATAGTAAGTACATGAGCTTTAGCACTGTATAACATCAAGCCTTACAATAAGATGTTTGATTCAAAGAGAAGTAACACAGCTGAAGGTTGTCCCACATTTTTCTCCT
This sequence comes from Antiaris toxicaria, assembly GCA_035233585.1. Lineage (NCBI taxonomy): Eukaryota > Viridiplantae > Streptophyta > Magnoliopsida > Rosales > Moraceae > Antiaris > Antiaris toxicaria. Next base: position 55,549,783 of record CP141157.1, read on the forward strand.
TCCTGTATTGGTTACAGCGCCTGCTCACTTGGAGGAAGTCTTGAGAGAACAAATTGCAGAGGGACAACCTAGGACTCACAGGCCCTGGAAAAAGATAATTGTTATTGTAGAGGGAATATATAGCATGGAAGGGGAGCTCTGTAAACTTCCAGAAATTATAGCAGTCTGCAAAAAATATAAGGTTGTGCTGCATTTTATCTTTCATAGAATAAATGCCTGAATATGAAGGGGTGTATTTTTTCTTTTTTTACATTGAGGAGCCAGTGCTTTGGGAAATTGAATTCACATGTGATCTCAATACGATAAATTAGTTCAGAAATGAAACTTTGCCTCATTGTCCTGAGTTCAACTTTATGCTTTTACTACAGCATTTCTTTAAAGGAATTCTTCAACAACTTTTGTGGCAGTTACTCTCTTAATACTTTGGGCCTAATGCGTGATATTATTCACACCATGATAATGAATATACATTATGGATAGGAATTTTGAAGGATACTTCTTGTTTTATAATGCAATTTTGTTTTCTGTCCCTAAGCATATTTGTCTGCCAGTCACTACCTGTTTGCTGAATCTATATCTGCTTTCACCAGGAATGAATTTTTTTTTTTTTTAGAAAATATTTCTGTACTACTTCATCTCAGCTTCTTCCGCTTGTTTATAAGGCATATACATACTTGGATGAGGCCCACAGCATTGGAGCAGTTGGGAAGACTGGAAGAGGTGTCTGTGAGCTCTTAGGTGTGGATACAGCTGATGTAGATATCATGATGGGAACCTTCACAAAATCGTTTGGATCTTGTGGTGGCTACATTGCAGGATCCAAGGTTTATTTCTTCACCTTCTTCAACCAACTGTATTTCACTATGTCATCTAATAGTTTGTGGAGTAATCTAGCCAAATTCTTGACGTAGCAAGTTTAAATTGTTTCTCAGAAGGATTGAAAATGGAAAATATTACTCCAATTATCTTACCTTGTATGTACTCAAAGTTTGGATGAATTCTTTCCCTTGCCGAATGAAGTTTAGAGCCATGGATTTAGTATTGAATGAATGGACACTGAGTTGCATATTAACTGATTCTGGTTTTTTTCAGGAGCTTATTCAATACTTGAAGTACACTTGTCCTGCTCATCTTTATGCAACTTCAATATCACCACCAGCTGCACAACAAATAATTTCATCTGTTAAGGTTATTCTTGGAGAGGATGGTACAAACAGAGGTTAGAGCTCTCTCCCATTGAGTTGTGTTTAATTATTATTATTTTTTTCTCCTTTTATGCTTGGCTTTGGGCTAGACAATTTGACACTTCATTTGGTAAGAAGTAAAGACAAGGAGAGGGAGAGAAAACACAGAGAATATGAATGAGAGGAATGAAGATGTTTTTCTATTTACCTTGTTTGGGATGTTGGGAGGGAAGAAAAGGAAATAGGCGATTATGTGCAATGCAATTTTACTAATTAATATTTTTGTAGATGGAAAAAGAGGACAGGGGTAACAAGTTTTTTCCTAAAAAATTGCTCTGTACTTTTGGATGGATTAAAGATGATGGACCCGTATGTCCTTTATTAAACTAACCTCTCTCTCCTACCAAACAACTCATGACTCTTTTCTCCTTAAAATCTGCTCATTCTTTTCTTCCCTTCCACTTTTCTCCTCTACCAAACATAGTGTAAATCCTTGGTTGGCATGAAGCAATAGTGAGGGCAGGAGGCAGGTAGTGAGATTCTTGGATAGAAGATGGCATTGTGGCTACTCGCTTGCTTGGTAGGAAAGAAAAAGGAATAGAAAATTGAGTGGAAAAATAATTATTGGACACCACCAATTCTGTATCCATCCATGGTTGGAGAGATTATTGGGAGGAAAACTTGAAACCAAGGCTTGATATAGTCCATGAACTTATTTTTTCCTGATTTAAAAAATAAAACAATATAAGCAGACAGATGTTATTGGGCAAATTAGGTATTTTCTTTCCTTCCTACATACCAAACAATGCATGAGAAAGACAATATAATTTCCATCATTCTTAATTTCTGTTCTTTATCCTTATTTTCTCCTTTCCAAACTGAGTGAAAGATCAATGAATGCACAAAGTGATAAGAAATTAATGAAGCTCTGGTTGCCCTTTCAGGAGCCCAGAAACTTGCGAGGATCCGGGAGAATAGCAACTTTTTTAGGTCAGAACTGCAGAAAATGGGTTTTGAGGTTCTGGGGAACAATGATTCTCCAGTAATGCCAATTATGCTTTACAACCCAGCCAAAATCCCTGCCTTCTCACGAGAGTGCCTCAAGCAGAATGTGAGTGCCCTTCCTCCAACCCTTACGTGTTTCAGAATTAGAGCTCTTCTATTAACTCTGATGGATGTATGACTATGTTAATACTAATTACGGAAGGGATCTCGTACAGGTTGCTGTTGTAACTGTTGCTTTTCCAGCGACCCCATTATTGTTGGCAAGGGCACGTATATGCATTTCTGCTTCTCATACTAAGGAAGACCTAGAGAAGGCCTTGGAGGTAAACTGGCTAATTATGGTTCTTTTAGCTCCTAAACTTGACCTGCCATGTTTATTTAATTTATTTATTTTTTAAAAAGAAACATCCTTGGGGTTCTAGCCATCGAGGGTCGAGCTACAAATATTTCAGTGCAAGCACGTTTGAAGTTCCAATTTTTGAATGTAAAATTTTTAGTTGTACTGCTAATTAATAAGAAAAATTACAACCGTGCAACCTCTTTTATTATAATAATAAAAGGTTATAACGATCCTCTCACTTAATGGTTAATAAAGGAAAGAAATCTCCCTTATTGCTGTATTCCGATTTCCGACAGAAATTTGAATTTCCTCTCTTCAAAAACAAAAAAAAGTTTATGCTCCGCCGCTGCTAGTTCTGCTAGTTGTTAATATTTCTGATTTGATTGTAGCTTGGAATATTTTCCTACTGTGGTTTGGCTAATGCCTTATGCAATTCAGGTGATAAGCCGGGTTGGCGATCTGGTGGGTATTAAGTACTTCCCTGCTGAGCCAATCAAGCAAGAGCAAGATGAAAGCTTGAAGAAGATACGTTAGAGAGAGAAGCTTAGAATGTGTCAGTTCAAGTTTAATGTCTTGCATTCTTCTCTCTAACTCGCCTTGAGAAAAAGTATTTTTGTGATTTCATATGCTAAATTTTGTTTTTCAGCCCTTTCTCTTCTTTTCTTTCTTAATTATTCTCCCCTTTTTTTTTTTTTTGCTATATAAATTTTATACAGATGTAGCTCTTAAAGCTTGTTCTACCCTCTTTTTTTTTTTTTTGCTACTCTTACAGTACTTGTTTGTTTATGCGTTTTTCTCTCACTTGACTAGCTGGGACACAACAAGATGATTCCTGAGTAAGCTTGTATCTATTTTTTAATCCAAGAAGTCCTTGGTTCCGGTTAGTCGTAAAATTGACAGCGACTCTGTATTCCTTTTCTGAGGTTTAGGATTGTGTCGGTAGAGGACAATAAACTGCCAAACCAAGCTATAATGATTCTGATATGTTATGTTTGGATTAGGTTTATTTTTAGAAAATGATAAATTTTTAGACATGAAAGATAAAAAGTTGTTTGGATTTTTTTTTTTTGTAAAAGTGAAAAGTTTTTTAGATGGATAAAGAATTTGTTTTTTTTAGAGATAATTCTTTTTTCATTTCTAAAAATGAAAAATTTTGGATATTTAAATATAAAAATTTAAGAAAATTTATTTTTTTTAAATAAAAAATTTTTTATTTTTAAAAAATGAAACTCTCAAATAGATATAACATTAATATTTCAAGTGGTTCAAAAATATGTTTGTCGCAGCCATTGTTTATACCAATTTGTTGGGCAAGCTGTCAATAAAATCCATTATAGCATCTCACAAACGCGGAGTTAATATTTCTTCTTATTTTTCTCTTCTCTTTTTCAAAATAAAAAAATAAGCTAAAATGGAATCCATTGTTGAGTTTTCAATAAGAGAAAGGGTTTTAAAGCTAAATAGCGTTAAACTAATAAGTTTTTAACAAATGATTCAATTTTTTGAAAATTTTTTAAAAGCATTTTTTTAAATGATCAATTAATTTTACTAAATGGTTAATTCATGATTGATCAATAATTTAGTTAATTATTAATTAGTTATAATATAAATGATCAATTTTCATAACCAGATTGATTAATCATCATAATTAATTATTATTGATTGATTATACCTATTGGATTGAGTGACAAATCGGTCACCAAATTCTAATTTTTCTAAGAAAAATTAATTAGCTATTAGCATATAGAAATATGTGTTGCAAAAAAATTAAGAAGCCAAACGGGTTGGGTTAATTTTGTTGGTAAATTTATTAAGCATACTTTTTGAAAAACTTTCACAAACACAATGTTAGATAAAATTTTCATGCCACTTTCTTTATTTTTTGATAAGAGCAAACAAGAATTATTTTTTCTTGGTTGGGAGAGCAAATAGTACTTGTTACTTGTCCTGGTGAAATGTGGCTTGTTTCCATTTAGTAAAACCATTCACGGTAGGTAAGCTTGGTTCTTAAAATTTACTTGGCTAGGTATATCTAGTAAATCAAAGCTATTCGAGAAACACCTTTGCATGGAAGCCACGTGTCAGCCAAGGTAACAATAGCTGTAAAGGCCATGTAGAGAGAGAGAGAGAGATATTACAGACAGGGAAAACCAATGAAAAAAGGCTAACCAAATAAAACAACCAATAAAATTCAAGTAAAAAAACGTTCCAATTTAATTAAGTGGGTCCCACAATGCGCTCTCAATCAATCGCTGCAAATCCTTAGGAATCGCTTGGTATGAGCACATCACACCCAAATGTTATCTCATCATCTCCTCTGCCATGCCACACTTACCACGTAAATCCGCTCCCTCGTCTCCCCGTTTCAAATTGAAAACCATTTCCTCTCTCTCTCTCTCTCTCTCTCTATATATATATATACACATACATACAAACATACAAACATACATACATACATATATGTGTATGTAAAAATATCTGCAGTGATGAGAGAGAGAGAAAATGTGGTTTTCACATGGAGGAGAGAGAGAAAAAGAAGAGAGAGGGAGAGAGGGGGGAAGGAGTAGTGAGGCCATTGATTTCCGTTGCATGGAATCAGAACTTTAGCAACAGGTGGACCTGCTTTCCCTCTCGTCCTCTGCTCACTTCACCTTCCATCCGTCACTCCTCTCTTGGCCCTTCCCTAACCACCCCATGCCATCCCCCTCCACACTTCTCAACACTAACCACACTAGCAACCCTTCCTTTGTAACTCTGGTTAATCATACACACGTATTTGATATATATGTATATAAGTATATAATTCAGTTTCACAAAAATATATACATTGACAAAACCAATGAGAAAAGGACTTGGAAAACAAGCGTCAATGCATATATCACATTTGTCACCCGATCAGTCTGAAGAAGAAGAAGAAGATTACCCCCCGTGTTGTATTCACCGAAACCCTACCCCCTCCTTTGATCTACTTTTTTCTTTCTTTTTTCTTTTTTATCACCAGAATTGTCGCAATATTGCCCCCCCACCATTACCCACTACCCATTTGCATAAATATCAGTAAAAACTGCACACCCACCACAATGTGTGAAACAAAAAAGGAAGTACAAAAAGAAAAAGAAAAAGAAAAACGTACACAAAACTTAAGATCGTGATCAACAAGTTTGAGTGAATGCAGATTGCACAAATGGCATCAGTGCCAGGCGCTGCGATTCTCACCTCCCTAAATTAGGGCTCCCTTTCCTTGCCAAAAATAGAAGAAAAGAAAAGAAAGAAAGAGAGAGAAAGAAGAGAGAGAAAGAGGGTAATTATCCATATACATATATATATATAGGCCAATCTCGCACAAAGCAAAAAGCCAGGTATCTCTCACTCACTTACTTACTCACTCACTACAAACTGATCACAGAAACCCACACACAGAGTTATAGCAGGAGTAGAAGTGGCAGTGATCTTATAATAACGATGATGATGATGATGATGACGGGCAAAACCGAGGCGTGTGGAGTGACGGCAGGTGTTAAGAACAATGGGTCGCCGTCATCATCACCATCAAGTAGTGATAATCAGGGAGAAATGATGATTAAGAATTCGGATCCAGTCAGGTTGACCCGAGACCTTCTCACCAACTTCTCCACGGTCCACCGGAAGAAAAGATTGCCCCGACAGAGGCGCTCCTCCCCCTTCCTCAACCTCTTTTTCCCCAACTCCGCCACCTCCTCTCACGTGCCTCCACCTCCCTCTCCACCTCCCGCACGTGTTAGCTTCTTTCCTCATTTTCTCTTTCTAAATTTTTATTAAAAAAAAAAAAACCTTATCGTTTTCAAGGATGAAGGATTTTATGTTGAGTTAAAACGATAAATAGTGGTTAATTTTTCATCTGTGTAATTTGCTTATCTTTTTCTATTTAAAGTAAGAATATTTGAAGACCCTAATTTTGGTTATCGACCGACATTCACTGCTAATCTTACTTACGTATTTTAATGTACATGTTGATTTTGTAAGCGTAACAGTCAAAATGGTAGTTTTTCACTATTTCGATCTAAGTAAGGAAGAGTTTGATTAATTTACTATTGTCTAATTAAAACAAAAATGCCCTTCCGGCAAAATTTAGCAGGCCTAAAATATTTCTCTAGGTTACTAATCACTTCCTCCATTTTACATATGGACTTAATTAAATTTTGATTTGTAAACGTAAATGTGCAACACAGTAAATTCCTTTCTTTCAATGATCTAAAATCAATTAAGAGTTGAAAAATCTATTTTTTTCCCTTAATTATTTCATTTGTAGAATAATGATGGAAGTAATAGTGTCTTCATATGTGCCTGAAAATGATGGTATATATGGTAATAATGTATTAGTTAAGGATTTGTTCAGGGGATTGATCCAGGAAGGCTTAAATTCCTTTTCCAAAAGGAGCTTAAAAACAGTGATGTTGGCTCTCTCAGAAGAATGATCCTCCCTAAGGTCTATTTTTATTTATCACCAGCTTGTTCACTTTGAACGTTACTTAACCACCAAAATTTTCTTCTTTTCCTTTTCTCCTATGAAAAAGGAAAATTTTTTTAATATAAGTTATATATATTGACTAAATAAATTAATAAATACATTTCAGAAAGCAGCGGAGGCTCACCTTCCTGTGCTGGAGTCAAAAGAAGGAATGCTAATAAGTATGGATGACTTGGATGGCCTGCATGTTTGGAGCTTCAAATACAGGTTACTGTTTATCCAACTATTAATGATTTATAGTTTATACAACACTTCACATTATTCTAATACTTTTATATATAAATATATATAATATAATATATTTGTAAATTGTAATATTTGTACATGAGAAAGTCCTAGCCAATTTGCCTACAGTCTAACTCTCCAAAGTCATGATTAGCTAGATCAAATTAATCAAATGGTAAATTAACTTAAAGTAAGACTCAAACGGTTAATTTCATATCTTTTTGTTATATATATATATATATATTTTGGATAAGAAATATCTTTTTGTTGTATTGTAACAAAAGAAATGTTGCAGATTTTGGCCAAATAACAACAGCAGAATGTATGTACTTGAGAATACCGGTATGCCTTCTCCGTTTTAATTTTATTGCCTCTCTTTGACCAGCTAGTTTGCTTATCAAAACATATATATGTGCAATTGGATCACTTTATCCTTACATACATGGATGGTTGAATTTTTCCAGGGGACTTCGTTAACGCACATGGGCTGCAACTTGGAGATTACATCATGGTTTATCGAGATAATAAGAACCAAAATTATGTAACAAATAAATTAACTCCTCCCCCATCATATCTATTCAATTCGTTTTCGAAACTCGAAAATATTTTCTCATCATTTTTTTTTCCATGATTCTGAAATATCCTTCCAAGCAGGTAATCCAGGCATCTAAAAAGAGCACTTATCATGATCATCATCACCAAAAAGATGGTCGTGATCATGTGGTATACAACAGCACTGACAATATTATGCCAGCTCAGAGTAGTACTGGTGAAGCTGAAGCTGAAGCTGTGCCTGATGCTGAAGTGATCAAGCAAGATGTGGCGGTGGTTCCTGATCATGATCATGATCGCGATCATGACCAGGAGGATAACAGTACTAATACGACGCCGTCGTCTGCTAATTGCTTGTACATGAACATGAACTGTCCTGTTTTGGATTCTGTGGAGGAGACAAGCTTGTCCTTCGTCTACGACACCACCAACTTCTCGAACGACAATCTGCTCGACTTCTTGGGAGGATCCATGACTCACTACAACTATTCCAAGTCATATGGAACCTTTGAGAGTTTTGGGTCCGTCGACAACTTGTCCCTTGACGACTACTATTAATTCTCAAGTCTCAGTAAAAACTAGCAATTAAAAGGTGGCTATATTTATACGTATGTATATCTATATGGCCTTTTAATTAAAAGCTGTACTTGAGGAAAAACTAGATCTCTTTTGGAACCGATCAGTTTGACTTTGGGTTTTTTCTTTTTTCTTTTTTTTTTTTGGTTGCTGCTCGGTACGTATTTTGGTGTTATCATGCACTCAGACATATGTATAAATGTACTAATAAAGAGTGGCAAGAGTAAGTTGGAAACTCCATTTTTTGGCAATGCTGGAGCCTGCATACATTCATTTTACAAACTCGCCGAGCGTGGACTGGTGAGATTTTGGAGCACTCATAAATTTGTAGGGACCTAGTCATATTTCCATTTTGATTTAACATGCATTTGCTTAACGTATTTTTTTAACGTTACATTTAAATATAATATAATTTTCCTTCAAATACAAAAGTATTTCATTCAAATACTAATCATATCACATTTTAAATCAAACATAATCACTATTTATTATTTTATTTTTTCTATTACTTTTATTAATTACATCATATATTCTCTCTCTTTTTTTCCTCTCTACTTTTACCCATCACATCACAAATTCATTATTAAAATACAATTCAAATACTTTTCATCCAAATACATATTATATTCAAATATAATATTAATATTTTTTTTTCAAATATAAATTATATTCAATTTATTATATTTAAATACAATACAAATATAAGACGTTCGGGCCTTAAATTGAGAAGGAGATGCAAATCATTAACCGAAAACATTTAGATAAGTTGATTTTACTGTTTTATCAAACAGGCAAGCGAGTTGCCCGTCTAGCTCAGTCGGTAGAGCGCAAGGCTCTTAACCTTGTGGGTTCGAGCCCCACGGTGGGCGATTTCTTTTCTTTTCATAAATTGTCGTTTTCTGATGGAGTAAATCGCACCCCCCCCACCCTTTTTTTTTTTTTCCCCGTTAATTTATTTGTTTCTCTTTAGAATAACTTAATTTATTTATTTTTGGTGGTGCTATAATAGGCAGTTTTAATTTCCAATACAGAAATTAACGATAAATTTAGCACTCAAGAATAGTCACATATTAAAATTTTATAAAAGAAGTCACATGAGGTGCAAATGTTTAAATTTTAATAGGGTCTTAAGCACTTTGAAGAAAAAAAATTGTAAATTATGAGTACGTGCAACATCTCTATAAAATTTTAAACATCAATATCTATTTATTGTTAGAGATTACAAATATAGTTTATAAAGAAATGTAAAAATTTGACTAATAGCACCGGTTTTCTTTTTTTTTTTTCCCTAATAGCACGAGGAGAGATGTCGAAAGGCAAATAATTGTCGTTTTGCTTAATATCTACCAAAAATTGTCGTTTGCTTGAAGCTTCGTAATTATTTTTACCAGACAATATCTGAAAGGCAAAATAAAATTGGTAAATTTCGTCTTTGTCAATTGCCAGTTAGCATTTAACCGTGGATTTTAATTAAAATTGCTGACTCTTTTAGTTTATTGGAATCCAAAAAAAAAAAAAAAAGGGAAAAAAAAAAGGTGGAATTTTCGATCTGTTCGGCCACGCACCAGTGCTATAGCTCACGGAGGCCAGAGAAGAGAAGAGAAGAGAAGGGAGAGCTTTTTTGCTTTCATTCTTTTCTTTTTCATATTTAGTTTTATTTGTTTGTGATACAGAAGAAGAAGAGCTTCAATGGCGACCAGGTACTGGGTGGTGTCTCTTCCCGTCCAGGGATCCGCTTCTTCTCTGTGGAACCGCCTCCAAGACCAAATATCCAAGCACTCTTTCGACACTCCTCTCTACAGAGTACTTCTCTCAATCTCCTCCTCTACCCTGCTTTTCCCAAGATCTGATTCTCTCGCTTTCTTCTTCATCATTGTTTATCTAATTTTGTTCATCGTTTCTTCTCTTCTCTTCTCTTAGTTCAATATACCTAATCTGCGCGTCGGAACTCTAGATTCTCTCCTTTCCCTCAGCGATGATCTCTTGAAGGTATGCGTGTCATAGCCTCGTCTCTTTTTCTCTCGCGAATTTCCGCAATTTGATTTATGTTGAGACGTTTTTTCATTTCCCTCGATTCTGCTATCGGATGGCGATTTACCAAATTGGTCTGTGAATGTTCTTTCGCGTATTTCCGCTAGGTGTTTGATTCTGTTTTCGGATGGTGCTATTGTGAAAACTGATCATTTAGAGAAAATTCGGCGGATATAATGCGAAATTGTTTCATTTTTTGAATCTGTTTTCCTCTTTTTGCAATTTGAATGAACCTTTCGTTTCGATCTGTGAATGTTTGGTGAATTTTGGCGATCCTTGGTGTTATTTTCAGTCAAACAGCTTTGTGGAAGGTGTGTCTCACAAGATCAGAAGGCAAATCGAGGAACTAGAGAGGGTTTCTGGCGTCGAGAGCAGCGCTCTGACTGTCGACGGGGTACCGGTCGATTCATACCTCACTAGGTGAATTACTGTTTTCGAGCTAGATCAAATTTGGTTCTGATGTCGGCTTTTGAAATTCAATTATGGATTATTAGGTTTTGAATCGCTGACATTCTATTTTGTAGGTTTGTTTGGGATGAAGCCAAGTATCCGACCATGTCTCCTTTGAGGGAGATTGTGGATGGAATTCACAGTCAAGTGGCAAAAATTGAGGATGATCTTAAAGTAATACTTTCTTAATAAACATTCCTTCCATTCCTTCTATTTTTTTTAAAAATTTTTTTGGTAGTCTTCTGTTGATATGTAACAGAGCTTTTGATATTCTTGATTTCGATTAGGAAAGTAATGAGGTTGTAAGGTACGTGAGCAAAATGAAAAGAATGAATAATGATAGTAAGAACAAACAGTTTGAATGATAAACATTGTAAATGCCTAGTTTGTACTCAGTATTGGTTCCTAATTGTTGCAATGTTCACTGTCAGCTGTAGGTCCTTTATAAAATTATGAATGAAAATCAAGAATTTGGGATTATTGGGTGGTTTGAGTATGAACTATAAAGCATGTTTCTAAGTTATGTCATTAACTGAATTTGGAATTTCAATCTTACTGCTTTGTTGTTATGTAGGTTCGTATTGCTGAGTATAACAATGTGCGCAGTCAGCTTAATGCTATCAACCGAAAGCAAGCTGGAAGGTATGGTTGTTATTTAAGACTTTTCATAGGCATCGTTTTTTCATTGTTTATTTATTTATAAAATCCTAGTTGACCTACCTTCTGGCCATTTTCAGCTTAGCGGTTCGTGATCTTTCCAATCTAGTTAAACCAGAGGATATCATTGCCTCAGAGCATCTGGTGACATTGCTTGCAGTTGTTCCCAAATACTCCCAAAAGGATTGGCTTTCAAGCTATGAGACATTGACCAGCTATGTGGTAAATTTTATCTTATCGTTCTCACAATTTCAACTGCTAGGAATGCACATTTGTTGAAATGATATGTTGTTGGCTGTTGCCACATGTTTCCCTCTAATAATGAACCAATTCATCTTCTTAGAATTTCTCTGAGTTAATAGTTCTTTTTCGTTTTATATGCTTTATTGATTCTTATCTCATTACTCATGATAGGCTTTGTCCAGGTTCCCAGGTCCTCCAAGAAGTTGTATGAAGATAATGAGTATGCTCTCTACACGGTGACACTGTTCAAACGCGTGGCAGACAATTTTAGAACTAGTGCACGTGAAAAAGGGTTTCAAGTAAGTTTATCTATTTTACACACTGCATTTGCTTGTTCTGTTGTACAAAAATTGAACTGGTCTCATCTCTGTATGTAAACATTTTGATGGAGATCATGCTTCTCTGTTGGTTTGAAATATAAAATCTCATAAAATATTCTAATCTGTTGTACTAAGAGAGTTTATATCACTCACTGCATGTTAACTTGGCCTCATTGTCTACACATATTTTCTTCTCTATTGCACACATATTGATGGTGATCACACTTCTGTTGTCTGGAATTTATGAGTATTCTGCAAAATAATCTTATCAATGAGTCCTAAGATTTTGTATTTGTTAATCATCTGGTTCAGATTCGTGATTTTGAGTATAGTCCAGAAGCGCAAGAGCAAAGAAAGCAGGAGTTAGAAAAATTGATACACGACCAGGAAAGTTTGAGAAGCTCTCTTTTACAGTGGTGTTATACCAGTTATGGCGAGGTATATTTCTTTCTCTTGTGAAGAGGTGGAGTAGAAATGTATTAAAGAAGTAAACAAATCATGAACAAAATGGTCCATTACGGTGGATCATCATCAATATGGTGTCTGCAACTTTGTAATGTCTTGTCTCTAGAAATGCAAATGAAAGTGTTCTTTGGCTTGCTTATATTAAGGATGCCCCTAACCATTCTCTCTCTAATTAGCCATTGTATAGCAACCACATATGCAAGAAAAACTCTCATGGTCTCATTGCTCTTTTGAACTGCAACTTTTGGTTTCGTTGCTGGTTCATTTTTATCACAACCCACCATGCTTTAATATCAATAGTTTTGCAAAGTTTCTTATTGCTGGCATTGTAGTTTTCTTTCACGTTTCTTATTCTTTCCTATAGGTTTTAAGCTCCTTGTCGCACTTCTATTGCTACTCTCTTATATTTATGTAGATTTCCTATTTTAATTATTGTTCTTGTTTCTGGTTATATTTTTATCAAATCAGATGATGGTACAACTGTTTCTTTAAAATTTCTTATAGCCGAAATTATAGTTTTAATTGGTTTCTTGCTTGTAGGTTTTTAGCTCTTGGATGCACTTCTGTGCTGTACGTGTCTTTGCAGAGAGCATTCTGAGATATGGTCTGCCACCGTCTTTCTTGGTTAGTGCTCTCTATTATTCCGTCACTGTTTCTCAGCAAGCACTTGCACTTTGACTGACCACTGGGTTATCAAATGATTTTCAGTCATGCGTTCTAGCTCCAACTGTTAAAAGTGAGAAGAAAGTACGCTCAATCCTTGAAGGGCTGTGTGACAGTGCAAACAGGTAAGCCTTTAAGCTTATTTCGGTGGTGTGATAATAGTTGGCAATACTTTAATGAAAACTTGTTCATCACTGAAATAAATTCTACCCGCCAGGTTTCCTGGTTTTATTCCCTTTATAGTCATTAGAGCATCTCTAATGCAATGCCAGATTAATGTGCCAATAACAAATTTTAATATTTGGGTAGGAAGTCATTGTCCAATTCAATGCTGTTTTTGGTGCTAAATTTGGCACCAAATATTAACATATGTCAGTTTGACATTTAGTTCGTTTTGATATATTACAAGTTCACTTTTTACAATTTCATAAGGTTATAGAACTAGATATCAAATATGTCACTTCACGTTTTTTCTGTCAAGCATAGTTTTGGCATTGGCATTTGCAGGCATTTGCAGGCATTTGCATTGGAAATGATCTCAGGATTGCCTAAATACTATTTATCAACGTTGGTGATGCAATCATCACATGTGTTATTAGTACATCGAAACTGCCTTATAGCATTGCCAGTGTGGAGCCCAGCAACTATTAGTTTTTTACTGTGTGAGACTTTTGGTTGTATTAACACACATCTGGTGATGCATCACTAATGATGATGGATAGCAATGCTCATCTTACTGGTTTAATCCTTCCTTCAGACTCTCTTTTGCATGTGTTTCAGAGTTGATTCTGAATTGTGGCAATTTATATATCTTGACCCAGAATTGAGTATCAAAAGATCCGGTCTATAATTTTAAGTCCAGATACGTGTATAATTGCTGATATGGTCGTGTTGTTTTGATGTTTTGTTACAGCACATTTTGGAAAACCGAAGATGAAGTGGGTGGGGGAATTGTTGGTTTAGGAGGTGAAGCTGATGCCCATCCGTATGTTTCCTTTACAATTAATCTTGTTTAATCGGAGCTCAATCCCAGTTTCTTTGTCCATTTTGATAAAAAGCCTGCACCTGCGGAATCCTATTAGAATAAATGTGGGTGGGTTGTATATTAGCTTAATGACCGTATTCTTTGGTGCTTTATTTATAATATCGCAAATTGGGTATTTGCGAGGGTTTTGTCGAATGGTAAAGTGATGAAGTTTGTGGTTGCCACCTTGTTGCTAAGATTTATTGTGTCTCGACCAGCGACATTTATTTAAAAGCTTATCGCTGTACTTTCTCTCTATTTATGTATTGATTTCCAGGATCAATTTGTTCAAGCTACAAGATTCTTGTCTTTTAACATACATGGTATGTTAAATTTAGCTATATTTCTTGACTACCATTTTTGAAGAGCTATCATCTTGTTCTCTTGAAAGTTGAGCCTTATCGCAGAAAAACAATTGTGAGTTACTAATAGAGGGGGGAAAAAATGTTATTAGAGCGCCAAGTACGAGATTCAGAGTTACTGTACTAGTGCTACTAGTACGGGTTAGGCCAAACTTCTAATTTCCAATTCCAGAACAAAGACACATCTGAGTTCATGGAGTCGTTTTTGTTTTTGTTTTTCAGTTTTGTACGGGTAAGTATTTGTTATCAAATTAAAACATTTCACATGAACCAAAAACACAATTAAAATATATTAAAAAATAAATATTTGAAAAAGACAGGATTTCGAATCAAGTAATTAATCCAAAAATAATAATAATAATCAAATTTTTAATGGGAAACTCAATAGTGCTGATTTACATATTATAAAATTTTAAGATAACTTGTTTGTTCAGACAAAAACTACAATCCAGCCTAGGTCATGACTCGTGAACAAAAAAAAAAAAAAAAAAAATCTAACGAATTACGTAAATAGGTACGAACGAAACAGCAACATAAGAACTGTAAAATGAATTGAAAATACATAAACAGGCATAGATCCCATGCCCGGAGTTCTTAAAATAGCAATGTGGATGCCCCATATGCAGCATTATTTTTTGTTGCCTAATCCTACCATAAACAGGGGCAAAATGATCCTGAATGTCAAACTCCAAATTCATATCTGATCTAACTAGAAAGTTTTTGGAGAGGATGAGAACAAAACCACCCTCTGAAAGAAAGCAAAAGAAAAGGTAAAATAATAATCAAAATGGAAAAATTGGAGACAATCCCCCAATGCAAAAGATTCTTTCCAGCAGAAGTAGTAGTAGCTTGAGAGCCATTCAAGAAGCTTCAGCAAACCTATAATGTTTATTTTATACCTATCACGACCATGTTTTCTCAGTTCCTTAAATAAAACAATTAAAATCGCCACAATTTGGGTCGTTAAACATTTTACACCTTTGCAAGCTCGGTAGCAACAGCAGGAGCAACACCGCCAGTAGTTGGCCTGCACATCATTACCAAATCCCAGATTCCAATTAGAACACCAATTTGATATGTCATCAAATCAAAATCAACAAAGGTTGAGGTTGAAGGAGTAAACTTACAGTCCCACGAAAACCTTGAATGCATCGTAGATACCCCATTGAGCTCCAGTAAGAGTTCCAATCATGACAATACGTAGAGGAAGTCCACGGGTGAAGAGGCCCCACAAACCAAGCTTCTTTACCGCCTGCACAACATTACATAAGAGTTGAATAAAAACAGATAAACAGATAGCAGAAACAACTCCAGAAAAAAGAAAAATCATTAACTACGATGATCAAGGACTTACATCACCAACAGTTGCTCCTTTGGCGTTGTTGAGGAAAGAGACAAGATTGTCAGCAGGATGAGACACGATAGCACAGAAGACACCAGCTACGTAACCACCAGCAAAACTCACACCAAGTTGCAGAGATTTGCTGCACTGGTCCTTTGGTGTCGGGATACCGTACTTGTAGATCATCTCCACAATAGTCTCGAAGGAAGCAAACTTCATCATAGTGTCTGCAAGAAAAAACATTGTGCTATAGTTTCTACCATTCACAAGTAATGAAGAGATAAAGCACAGCAAGCCAGTGCAACTAGTGGATAATAAAATTTTTAAAAATATTCATCCAGCACCCGTAAGCTAGTTTCACATAACTTCTACGGAAAAAAGCACAAAAGATCAGACAGAGCAGGATTTCACTAGGATCATTTGAACACCATCAATTATAGGGACAGACATTGAACAAGAAAATATGACCAATTTCAATCACCAACTTACAGGGAATTTGACGACCCCAGAGTGGAACAATACCCTTGTACAACCTGCAACGCCCAATTGTTTAGATATACTTCCTAAATATGCAGCATCTTCCATAACATAAAGAAAACAAAAAGTTTTCGCATAACAAACATACCCAAGAGCGCCTTCAGATTTGACAAACTTGGGAAGCCCATCTGATAAACCACGAGCAAATCCAGGTTGGGTTTGAACCCGGACCTTCACAGCCTCGAATGGGCAGAGTGCAACATCAGCTATGACCTCCGCAGATGCGGAACCAGCAAGGTAAATTAGAGTCTTGTACTTGGCAGCATACTCTGGTCCAGCAATGTCGGAATAGTACTTCTTGAAAAACTCATAGAAACCGAACTTACAAGCACCCTGGGCACTGTAACCAAGTAGGGTAGGTACCCATCCCCTGAAGAACCCTCTCACACCCTGTTCCTTGAGTAAAACTCCGAAACCAGACGAGATACTTTTGTACTTCGTTGGGTCAATCTGATAGGGAAAATCGGAACAGAACGTCAATTCACAAGTCCATATCAGATATTTAACACAGGGAATTGAATAGAGCCAGGAAATTTTAAAAAATTTTCCCTAAAACCCCAAGCTTTGTATAAGTATTCTTATAACCTACAAATAACATCTCTGTGCGCCCAAAATCTCTTGTCGTAATATTTCATTCAATTAACAATATGAAAGTTCAACTGACCAAGAAAGAGAAGCAGAAAATGTTAAATATGATATTAACACTAAATCAGTATGAGACAAACCGAATTTTCCTAAGCAAAACTTTTAATCAGAGGTCATACGCCTAAAAATCAAAGCTATCAAGGAAAATTCAGTATGCCAAATCTGTAGAGAAGAATGATTCTGTATCCAAAACTCTTGAAAGAATTAAGCATCGAATTCTAAGGTGTTAAAGATCCAGAGCATGGCCGAAATGCAGAAACATCCAACACTTAAAGCGAATTTTTTTAATTTACAAAGCGCAGATCTAAACGGACAGAAATTAAAAATTCAGCAGACGAACCTTACATAGTTTTATATACAAGATGCTATATCTACAAGATGCAATAACCTAAATCATAGATCTAATCTTAAAAAAGGAATCTAAGATCAATTACATTAGAAATGAAAACAGGGAAATTAACAAATTTAACAGGAAAAGAAACAGAAATGAAAAAAAGAAAAGGAACGGATCCGAGGAAATGAGACCTGCATATTGCACTTGACGAGGTCAAGAGGAGTGACGGCCATGTGAGTGAGACCGCAGCTGAGGATTCCTCCGGCGGTACAGGCGGCGTAGAAGGCGGGAGAGTACATCTCGACCTTCCGGGACGTTTCGGCAGGAGACGCCACGAAGACGTTCTTGCTGGTAGCTGCGATCGGCTCGACATCGGGCGAGACGGCGGCGGAGGAAGGGCGGGCGTTGAGGATCTTGTCGAGAGCGAGGGTTCTGACGGAGGTGGAGGAGTAGAGGAAGTTGGGGATCATAGAGTTGCGGGTGGGTTTCTCCGAGATCGCCATGGCAGAGAGAGAAAGAAATCTTCAAGAGGAAGAAGACGACGATCAGGAGCGAGAGGAGAGAGAGAGAGAGAGAGAGAGAGAGAGAGAAGCCTGTGTTTGGGATTTTCTCTCCCAAGCTCTCGCTGCCAAACAGATTTTCTTTTCTCCTTGGCGTTTTTTCTCCTTTTATCATGGGTCCTTTTCATTTGCCCTACCTAGCGTTATTTATACGGGATGTGGCTCCTCGGAAATTGACCCTCTGCTTCACCCATAATTACGATTTTGTCACATTTAACTTCCTCAACCCCATTGGCTGCCGGGTAAGGGAGAACCAAAAAAAAACCCATTACACTGATAAATCCATCGGATCTATATAATTTGACCTTAATTAGATGCATTGATTTGTTATATTTAATTAATTAGATAGATAAAAAAATTTTTAACTCACCTAATTTTTATTAAATAGGTTAAAAAAATTTTAAAAATCCACTTAACCTACCTAATATTCACTTACATATTTTTTTTTATTTTACTAAATGATATTCACTTTTAAGTATTGTTTAAATTAGTTGAATATATAGAATGCATTATTTGATATTCAATATAAATGTAAATTGATAATTTTGAAAAAATATAATTAATTACTCAAATATCCTTATATTTTTTTATGATTCTTATAATTTATATTTATTTTATATTCGACTATTAATAAGATTATATTAAAAAAAATTATACAGATTTTGTGATATAATTTATTTGAAAATTATTAAGTTTAATTCTTTTTTTCCCTAAATTTCATTTGTTGAATTTTTAGTATCATTTATTATTATTTTTAATAAAATACACAACCTGCAGAACCCATCTAATCCAATCTAATCTTAATTGGGTGAGTTTATTTTCTACATTGGGTTGATTAAGTGGGTAAAAAGTATTTTCAACCCACCCATTGAAAAATTACAAAAACTCAACCAACCTATTTGATGTTCACCCCTACTGCATTGCATTGTATTAGTTTGCTTTTCAAGATTATTGTGATTTTATTTATTTATTTATTTATTTTAGAAATAAAAAATTTATTTGGATGGGAAGTTTATTTTTTTAAAAAAAATTTCAATTTTGAAAAATAAAAAGTTATTTAGATTTTTTTTAAAAGTGAAAATTTATTTAAATCGATAAAAAATTTTCTTTGTTTAAATAGAACTTTTTTTATCATTTTTTAAAAATGAAAAATTTTGAATATTTAGTTACAAAAATTTAAAAAAATTATTTTTTTAAAATAAAAATTTTTTATTTTCTAAAAATAAATATATCAAACCAACGTATCAAAAAAATTGTTGTGCTTACAGGGCATGTTCAACTTTCACATTCCCTCCTTTTCAGGAATGAGGTTTTATTTCCATCATTGTGTAAATAAATAAATAAATAAATATATATATTGCTTATTTAAAAATTAAACCCCTTAAAAAAAAAATTCTTATGTTCATATGAAGTTCATTCAAGGGAAGTCATATAGATTTGACTTCTTCCTGAAAAGCGTTTATTTTGGAACCAAAACATCAAAGTTGACTTTTAAAGGCTTTGCCAAACAAGTCCGACTTTGTTTATGTATCTAATTAAAAACGATGCGACTAATGTTTTTGTTCAGACATGGACTTTCTTTTTTTTTTTTTTTCCATATTTGTTATGAAAAATGAAAACTTGGTCAATATTGCAAAAACAAATAGAAAAAGTGAGTTGGGCGCATGCTAAATGGCGTAATTTGACTGGGAGGTCAAAGGCTTTTTGTGTTGTAGACGGCTAAGGAAAAGGGTTCGAAGACCTTCTTCTTCTTGTGAGAGATGGGAACAACATTGGCATATTCCTTCAACACACCTTCGGAGAATCAATTCCCTTGCTCTTCCGTTGGCGCCTTGCAAAACTTTTACTATTAGCTGTAAGGTAGCATTTTAAACCCCTTTTTTTGTCTCGAAGGTTAAAAAAAAAAAAAAGTCATCAAAACCAAAAGAATTCTATAATAAGGCATGTTGTTTTGACCCACTAAGGGAGTTGTGTCCATTTACACGATCGATTTAATTTGAATTTAGTTTAAAATAAAATAAATTAAAATTAAAATTAGATATTTGATATGTAAAAATTTAATTTAAATTTATATTAATAATTATGTTAAAATAACAAAAAAAGATAAAAAATTATTAAAATAAGATTTATCGAGCTAAAATCAAGTTTGAACCAAATTTCTATCGTAGCTTAAATTAAATTACATTCAAGTTAGACTTTGGCAACCAAATGGAAGCAAATTTTAATAATTTTCATAATCTATATTATACTCATTTCTTCTCTTTCCTAAACACCAATCTAAAAGGATTTTTAAATTTAAGGAAAATCTTTTAGAACAACTTTGTAAACCTATATTCCAAAATCAAGTTCATAAATGAATCCTAGGCGTAGAATTTTCCTTTCACTTTTATTCTTAGGCAACTTGTGAGACCCTATGACCAAACCAAAAGAGAACAAGACCATAGCTTAAAATAAGCATTTTTTAATTTAAAAAGGCACTTGAAATTCTAGAAATGCTATAGAATTCAATGATATCAAATATTCTTCCCCGTGTCAGAGCTTCCAAAACCCTTGAGGAATATTTCATGTTCAAAAATAAATAAATAATCTGAAGGAAATGCTCTTATTAAGAAGACATTTCCTTAATTGTAAAACCGATTTCTTCTTGTCCACTTGGGTAAATTTAATCCCGACAGTCTTCCACTTTGACCTTTATTGTTTTCAATTATGTGTGCAGCTTCAACAGGTAACATTAAAAAACTGGACCAACAAGAACCCCAAACAAAATAAATAGAAGACAACATATTTCCTTCATCAAAAACTTCATTTGCGGAGAACAGATTTGATAAATATACAGCCGGAGTATCTTACTTGCTAGTAGCTGCCTGCCTCCCTGCATTTTAGCTCACAAACTTTCTTTGTATGGAGCTTATATCCTTAAAAATATATCATACCTCAGCTCCCCTGATCTTGGCAGAAGAGTCTTCTTTCAGATCATGGAAATAAGATCTATCAGGATTTTTTTTTTTTTTTTGTTTTTTATTTGTTACCTTAGCAGTCGTAGTTGTCTTCAGAAGCATCTCTTCAACCTTGTTGATGATCGGTTTGCTGTTAGAAGATACCTTCTATCGTCGGTTACCAAATTCCAACATGTCTGTATCCAAAAAAAAACGAGGTTATTTGATGACGAATTGTTGTGCTTCAGAATATGAAAATTGATGTGTACTGCTTCGACGCAGTAAAGAGACCATTGTTCACGAAATCAGTAAAGACCCCATCATTTGCTATAAGCCTCTAGCAGCTCCCTGCCAATCAATTCAAACTGTTGATCCCTGGTATTTAACTTTCTCATTTCCTCAACGACATCACCAATAATCTCCACAAGAGCAGAGGCCGCCTTTACAATGGTGGAATCTCTTTAAATCTCTTACCACAATTTCTCGATTAACAACTTTCGATATCAACTTAAGTACA
This sequence comes from Antiaris toxicaria, assembly GCA_035233585.1. Classification (NCBI taxonomy): domain Eukaryota; kingdom Viridiplantae; phylum Streptophyta; class Magnoliopsida; order Rosales; family Moraceae; genus Antiaris; species Antiaris toxicaria. The sequence continues at coordinate 55,571,258 of CP141157.1, forward strand.
GTGTGGCAGTCACCACAGACCCTCAGATTCTTGATGATCTGGATTGTTGAGCCAGGAACAGAATTTATGATTCCGAATGCAACAGCCAACTTCTCGCTATGAATCCGCAGCATCATCTCCTTCTCTTCCTCATCAACATCATGAATAACTGATGTCATATTTGGTGCATAGCCAACTTCTTGCAACTTCACAGATAGTTCTTCCAAATATCTATAGATCCTCTCATGTTGAGGATGCACTCTATCTCCAACCAAAAATATATGAACCCTACCTTTCAATTCAACCAGACTGAACCCTGGTGGTTTAACGAGACCATAATTCTTCATTAGTCCTCTCATCCTCTCAACGTCTTCCCACCTACCAGCATCAGCATATATATGTGAAAGCAAGACATAGTACCCGCAATTACTTGGATCTAACTCAAACAACTTTCTAGCGGAAATCTCACCAAGCTCCACATTCTTGTGTATCCTACAAGCTCCAAGAAGGGAGCCCCAGACTACAAAATCAGGCATTATTTTCATCTCCTTTATCAAATTGTAAGCCTTGCTGAGATAACCAGCACGGCCAAGAAGATCAACCATGCAGCCATAGTGCTCAACCCCAGGCTCTATGCCAAATTCGTTCTTCATGGAATTAAACCAATGCCAGCCTTCTTTTAGCAGACCGGTGTGGCTGCACGCGGCAAGAACAGATACAAAGGTTATGTAATTTGGTTTAGCCCCATTTCTAACCATGTTATGGAAGACTTCTAAAGCTTCTCTTGCAAGGCCATGCATTCCATAACCAGCAATCATGGCAGTCCATGACTTAACATTCTTCTCCTTCATGCAATCAAATGCCTTCCTTGCCAATTCTACTCTCCCGCATTTGCAATACATGTCAATCATAGCTGTATTAACTACCACATTCTCTTCCAATCCCGTTTTTAGAACCTGCAAACAGAATAAACTGTTGCATGGATGAAATTCAGAAAGAACCAAATAGAATAAGCATGTCGACATTCCAATGAGCTCCAGTCAACTTTAAGCATGTCAACATTCTAATGAGCTCCAGTCAACTTTTGCCTTCATTAAAAAAAGTTTACAATTATCTTTTAAATGTTTTGGTTATATTATTCAAGTTTTGACTTTTAGGTTTACCCATAATTCCAAACATATAACCCCAAATAAACCACCAGTCAACTACACTACAATGCAAGTTCACAATCCTTATTTTCAGACTTTTTGAGAACTCGGTCACAAGTTTAATTCATTTGAAAGAAGAAAATAAAGACACAACTACTCAAAAGATGGATAAAAGAGAGGGAGACAGTTAAAAAAAAAAAAAAGATAATTACACCGTTATTTCAAAATTTTGGTTCAACTCATGACAAACTTGAAAAAATTGAATCCCATGGAAAGGAAATTTTGGTACCTGATTGTGTATGCATTTTCCAATGCGCAAAGTCCCCGAATGTGCACAGACTAAAAGCAAAGCAGACAAGGTCACAGCATTATAGCATATATCTCCATCCTTCACCATCCTATAGAAAACTTCCAAAGCCTCTGTGGAGAATCCACTCTGCGCATACACCGCAATCATCGTGTTCCAAGAAACTACATCCTTCTCGGCCATTTCATCAAACACCTTCCTAGACAGAGTCGTCTTGCCGCACTTTGCATACGCATCCATCAAAGTGTTTCCGACACCCAAATCCCCACCAAACCCGCTCTTCACAACAACCCCATGAACAGCTTCAGTCACTCCCTTGTCCGACAAGCGAGAACAAGCTGAAAGCACTGAGACTATTACCACTGGATCCACAGAACCACCCCCATTACGGCGTTCCTCACACAAGAACTCCTTAAAAAGCGATAAAGCAACATGGGCACTCCCGTTTTGGACACAGCCCGCGATCATAGCCGTCCAGGAAACAACATTTCTCTGAGGCATAAAATCAAACATTTGACGAGCGTCGCGCAAATCACCGCATTTACAGTACATGTCAATGAGAGCAGAGGACACAAAAATATCGGACTCTAACGCAAAGAGCAAGGCCTGCTGGTGGGCTTGCTTGCCGGAGCGGAGATCAGATAGCGCCGAGCAGGATTTGATGACGCAGGGAAATGTAGACCTGTTGGGGCGGAGAGAGAGCTTCCGCATGGACGAGAATGCGCGGAGAGCCTCGACGGAGAAGCCGCTGCGAGCTAAATCGGCGATGATGGAGTTCCAGTTGGAAACATTGGTACTGTCCACGTACTTGATGAACCAAGCTCTGATGTTGTTGGCGTTGTTTTTGTTGTCTGAGGCTGAAACTAAAGAAGAAGAAGAAGAAGAAGAAGAATATTGGTGGTTTCTCAAGAGCTTCTTCGCTGGAGGTGTGGTGAAGAAAGAAGAAAATTGGGGATTTGGTAACTTCATTCGTTAGTTTTTCTAGAGTCTGCGCATCTTGTTTTGTTTTTGCTCCTCCATCTTTTTAGATGCAAGAAAGTGATTCGTTCATGAGTATGTTTTGAAACTGGCTTGGAGCCAAGTTTGCTGCTTGTCGTGCAATCTAAGAACTACTATCTGTTTATTTATTCATTAAATATTTGGATAATCTTGGCCTCGAGTGTTCTTTGCAGGTGGAAAAAAATAAAGAAAAAAGAATACATAAAACAAATTTAAAACAAAAATTTTAAAATAAAGAGTTTGAATATTCCAACCTTCACGTTAAAACAAAAAATTACTGAACTAAACAATTTATAGAGCCTGTAAAAGGGCATTCATCTACAAAAGATCCCATGATAAGCATTGGGGAAGATGTAATAGTTTTTAACAAATTAATTCATTATTTACTTATTCATTAGTGTCTTCATTATTTTTATGTTATTTTTCTGTAGGATATTTGGATCATTAATTGGGTTGAGATTTGAGATCAAAGTAGGAAGTTTTTATTTATTTATTTATTTATTTTGGTAGAAGCAAAGTAGGAAGCTTTACAGTCATTACTTCTATCTTCCCCCCTTGAAAGCAAATGTTGTGGTATATCTTTATCAAAAAAGAATAGGTTTTAAGAAAAGTTCGTTAAATTTTCACCTTTCTTTACTCGCAATCTCTTCACTACTTGGCAAACACATTACACTTTGTTGCTTATCCAAACACATTGAATTTACTACAGAATATTAATTCTCCTTTGCTCACAAAAAAGTCGAGAAGAAGAAGTGGAAACAAAATCAATCTAAAACCGAGAATCATGCAACACATCATCGTTATTACAAACCCCTCTTTAAAAAAAAAAAAAACCAAAAAAAATAAACACAAAAACAAAAACAAAAAGAAAAAAACACCTCCCTAAACTTACTAGTGATGTGCTCAAATAGCATAATACACTAGTTTTGGTACAAACAAGCCACAAAGCCCAGCAAAATACACTGCCATCCCTCCTCCATTGGACTCAGCAGCTGATGAAATTCTTCCCACAAACTCACCTGAGCTTGGCACCGGAGCCAATGCCTGTGCATTAGGCGATGCCGCGGAACTCACTGGCTGCTGTGCGCTTGGAGAAGGGAAGAACGACGACATATTGGGAGCGTTCACGTATGGTAAAACAGCCGGAGAAGCAGAGATTGTGGGCACGCTTGTCGAAGACATGGCATGAAAATTAAGAAACAAGATGGTCAGGACTAGAAGAGTATAGAAGTTGGAGAAGATGGCCATGGATGCTCGAGAAAAATAGCCAAATTAGAAGGACAAGTGAGAGGGGGTGGTGAAAGAACAGAGAAATGTCAAATATTTATTTTGATTCGATGTGCTAGTGTGACACTCACTTTGGTGGGCTTCACGGGAGTGCAGTGACAGTCTTTAATTGTTTAGTGTCTTTTTATGCTATTTTTAATTCGAACTATTTTATTTCTCTTGCATTGTCTTGGTGCTGTTGCAAGTAAGGAGAGATTCCCCTCCATAACGTTTCGTAGGCAACCGCTAGGCAGCTTATCATGCCATATTGACACTTTCACCTAAAGCTTGGCATTTATATAGTTATTTATTTAAAAAAGAAAAAGGAAAAGGAAATAGATAACTGCTATTTAAAAAAAAAAAAAAAAAGGGTCTAGATTTTTGGACCAAGGGGTCCGAATCTTAATGGTTGAAAGTTGGAACCCCTTTTGATCCATCCTATCGCCATGTGACCTTGCTTTACATGATCCCACATGTGAAAGACATTCTATCACCTCACAGTCTAGTATGGATCCTACTATTTTGAAAAATAGTACGTAATAGGATCGTTCTATAGTGCTAGACTTAATTCAACACGCCAATGGAGGAACCTTTGGACTCGTTGTATAATTTGTTTAGTGTCTTAGTTCACAAATATATTCTGACTTTACTTTTACAACTATAATTGGGCATAGTAAAAGTTCCCTAACCATCATTAGATTTGGTTCCACTTGTTATGGGATAAAGTACTTGTTAGACAGTTAGAGAAGAAGCAATTGTTGGTTTAGCTGTAAGTATCCTAAAGAGGGGAAAAAAGAGTCATATTCAGATCATCGAGTTGAACTAGTACGGTTTCCTGTGTTAATCATCGCCTGTCACCTTAATTTTGTGACGTTTGTTGTTTCTTTTTTATACCGTCTCCAGGTATCAGGGTTGATTTAGTATTGGGACGTTGCAAAGCTAAGACCACAAGAGGCTGCAAAGGATTTCTTTCTTGCAAGCAACTAAGCAACATGGCTACCTCATTTTTTTTTTTTTTAAATACATCTTTTTCCTCTTGTCCCTTTCCATATTGCCGATATCAATAAATAAATAAATAAATAAAACTACCATCCTCAAACCCCGCCGCTTTCTAAGAAAATAAAAAGAATATCCCCAGAAGACCAATTACAGTAGAAAGTTATAAAAAAAAAAAAAAATCTTGAAGATTCAGATTTAAGTAATCTAACCTTCAGACTAGTGTCCAAACCATAAAAGCCGCGAAGATAAGGATTAAATAAAAGACTCACATGGAAGTGAGGGATGTCCAATACAGCAGCAGCTGCCACCAGCTTTCACAGATTGAGGCAGTCACAAAAAAGAAATGAAATATACCTTATGGTTACATAACAAATCGAAAGAATCCAAAATAAAAAGGAAAAAAATATGTATATACATATGTTACAATAAAATAGAATAACTAATAAAAGTTACAAAATGCTTAAGACTGTTTCGGAGCCGTAAACACGTGATCAAATCCATGCAAAGAGTAGATGAAAGTCACACCCGACTATGGCTATTGGCTATTGCATGCCCTTTAAATTTTGAAGTTGAAGAAAAGAAAAAGAAATTTGTAGTAACTTGCATGCCAACAAGATCACGGAAGAGAAATTTTCCAATTCCAAAAAAAAGAACTTATTTATACATTTTCCTTACATTACAGGAAAAGGAAATACATGTTTTTCGCTAACTATAACACCTGTGAATGCTACAGATCAAAAGAATCACCAAATACAAAGATCCAACTCCGATAACAATAAGTTTTTCTTTCGAGCTGGTAAATCTGAAAATAAGATTAATATGGCAAAGATTACAACAAGGCGCAAAAAAAGTACTGCAGTTTCGTACAGTACCACGAATCACTGACGTAATGTTCGTTTTAGGAATCGAATGGATGGCAGGCTTGCCCAATAAATGAGACTTCAAATTCCCATTGGTATTAAATACTCCAACTAGAGAAGCCTAAGGTGCGCGGTATCATTCATCTTTTTTATCTGCCAACCAGTTTTCCATGAATGCTGCAACACCGTCACCGAGGAATCTTCTATGCAGATCTTCTGCGACATTAGCGGGCTGCAACCAAGAATTCCTGTGAGGAGACACTTAATTGGCACCGCGTGGCTGAAAACGCCAATACAAGATGGGGCATAGGAGGTACTCCTGCCACTTAAATCATGTAAGGAGTTTTGATGGTTGGATTCCTGAGGGGAAATTTCATCTTCGGCATCATGATCTCCAGTGGAAGTCATAAATTGCAGCCTGCTCTTACCGGATTTTTTCCTCAGAAGAAGCCCCTGACGCTGCCTCTGAAGTGTATCCCAATGAGGTGCTGTGAGAGACGGCCCTTCTCGGTCATGAATTGAATTGGTTAAAGCATGGGGATTGTGTAGTGCAAACCCTTGATTCTCCATTTGATGGAGTGACGAGAAATCCGACCTTAACTTTTCAGGCAGTGCTAGGACTGTCCCATTTAAGAAATTGACCATCCGGAATTCCACTTGCCTAAGCGACTCTCCAGATGGGGCAGAAAAATCAGGCTGAATACTGTCAATGAAGCTCAAAATCTCAGCTGAGATTATTTCTGAGCGGAGGCAGCCCTCCCAATGCCCCTGACTCATCTCCACAATTGCATCCGAAGTTAGTATCTGTTCCTCTGAAAATTTCATTTCCTGCGTAATTTTAGAGCCATGGGAAAATTCTTTAATCTTAACAGATAACCAAAAGAAAAAAAAAATTCAAAATTCCTTCTTTTGTTTTTGTTGTACGTGCTGATGCATATTGGATAGCTTGAATCATCACAAGGGTCTAAAGAAATCATGATGTTGAAAACTGAAAGAACGTAATTAGCATCAAATATAAAAACAAACATTATGCATATTGCACGACAACAACAACATAGAAAAGAAAGACTTGATTTGCACCAAAACTCTTGAGTCACAGCCTGTCAAAGAGCACGACTTCCTCAAACAAACAGATAACGAACTTTGTACAATTCCACAATACTTTTGGAGCATGTTTACCAATTTGTAATGGATTATAATCAGAAAGAGACAGGGTTTTACAAGAAAAGAGAATTAAACATTTTATTCAAGTGCATACTTACTTATTAGGAATTGGAATTGCATTTCTATTTTAGTTAGGAAACACATGAATGAAAGGAAAGGGAAACACTCCATTTTTTTTTCCCCATTCCATTAACAAGCCGTTGTTCCCAAAAATGAGATGAACTCACTTCGGACTTCCCCCACAATTTAAGTCACCAAAAAAGGAAAAACACCTCGACCATGTACATAATTTTCAAAGAAACAGATTTTTCCTGCCAAACAATTCAATTGCTCAACAATTTACATAATTTTCAACGAAACAGATTTTTCCTGCCAAATAATTCTATTCAATTAATGTTCAAGAACAAACCAAGAACTTTCAGATGGACAAGTAAGCAATTTACCTGACTAATTTTAGTAGCTCTTATTAAAAGATTGCAAGATTTGTATACTCCAGACTAGTCTTAGCTCCTAAAAATCAGATAAATTTCACTTCCTACATTGAATTTAAGTTGGCAAAGATGAAAAATAGCTCAACAATGCAAATAATTTTCAAATAATAGGTTTCTCCTACTGATCAATTCCATTCATTTAAATGTTCCAAAAAACAAATCCAAAGTACAAAAAATACCTGACAAACCGAGATCGCCATGGATCGCGCCCGATCCAACGGCGAAGAATACACGGCATTGAATCGGACGCCTTGGGAATTCAAGAACACCGCCAAGGCCCTCGCTTGGCGCTTCCCATTGGCCGTCAGCACCGCCTCGGGGCACCTTCCGGCGATCAAATCCGGCCTCAGACTCAGCTGGCACTCGCCATGGTTGATCAGGAAGACCTCCGTAGTCACCACCATCGCAGCCGTCGACGACACCATCCGATCCTCCTCCACCATCGAGAAGCTCCGCGAGAACACCGACGGCGGCGGAGGAGGCGGCGGCGGCGGTGGAGGTGGAGCCAGGACGTTGTAAGGGTCCCAGACCTTGATCGACGGCCCTAGGCGCGGTGTTCCTAGGGAGGAGAGCTGGGGCGAGAGGGGAGAGGCGGAGGAGTGGCAGGGAAGCATCTCGGGCTCCTGTTGGAGGACTTTCTTCACCAAATGGTTGTTGTCCACCGCTCGCCTCCTCCGGTTGGGGTCGCCATTGTGGTGATACTCCCCCTCCTCTGGTGCCTCCTCCTCTTCTTCTTCGTCTTCTTCTTCCTCGTCGCTGTCTTCTGGGACTTGGACGGACTGGGACGAACCCATTGGGGGAAGGGGGCTAAACCCTAATTCAATGTCTTCTTCTTCTTCTTCAGGAGTGGATTCTGATCATGCATTGTACAGCATTTGGGAACCCCCCAAAAATATAAAACAATATATATATATATAAATATATATATCTGTGAATGAGTGAGAAATCTAGGGTTCGTGCAAATTGTGAGATCTGTGGAGAGAATAGGAATTGAATTGAAACAAATTAGTAAAATAAATAAGGGGGGGAAATGGTGGTGTTTGGGTGGGAGATGAAGCAAGAAATCAGCAAAATGGTAGGGTTATTGTTATTGTTATGCAAGAGTCTGTGTGAAGAAGATGCATGTCATTTTATTTATTTTTATTTTATTGGGTTTTTTACTTACAGGGAGGGGAAAATTATTCCAAAAAAAAAAAAAACCACACATGGGGAGACGACACATTATGGGACTTTTGAGCTACAAAGTACATAGATGAGATCTAGCGATCTGTAATGTTATACAGACGGACTTTATTATTATTTTTTTATTTAAAAAAAACGTAAAGGAAAAGATTTAAGTCCAGAGAAAAACAAAAAACAAAAACAAAAACCAAAAAAAATATTTATGGTAGCATCTTTTATTTTGTATTACCGGTAGAAATTGTTGACTGTTGTTTGTTGTCTATAATAAAGTTTCAATAGACCGATACAAAATTAAAGGGGAGTTTGGGAGAGGTTTTGGAGATTTTTTTTAGTTGAAAAAAAATTATTTTGAAAAATATGTTTAGGGAAAAAAATTGTTTGGATAAAAAAATAAAAAAATTAATATAAATATTGTTTTGTTTTTATTGAAATTCTATATAATTTTTTTTAAAAACATCTCATTTGGACTTTTATAGATAAAATTATGAATTTTTAAAATTTGAAATTTATTATAGCGTTTTGAAAATATAAATAATAAAAAATGATGAAGTATTGAAAAAAAAAAGTTTTGAAAATGTTATATTTGGAGCGTGTTTGGTAATGTTTCCGGAACTGATTTTACGATTCCTTAGGGAATCGATTTCAAAATCGCTTAAAAATCACGTTTGGTTAACGGTGATTTTGAAATCTATTGTTATTATTCTCGATTTTTACATATAAGTTAGAAAACGAATTTTATTCGTTTTCAATCGTTTTCGAAGCCTTCCCCGTGAGCTCACCCCGCAGACCCTCATCTCGCCTCCAGCACTCTCTTTCTCTGTCGTTCATCGCCGGCGGCCGAAGCTAGTTCATCGCCGTCGTGAGCTCACCCCGAAGCTAGTTCTTGTGTTTTCGACCTCATTTTGCCTCAGCCGTGAGCTCACCCCGCCGACCCTCCTCTCGCCTCCACCACTCTCTTTCTCTGTCGTTCATCGCCAACGGCCGAAGCTAGTTCATCGCCGTCTGCTTTGTCTCTCCTCCCCTGGGCTAGTTCATCGCCGTCGCCCGAGGTCTGTCGGCTCATTCGACCCTGGTTGCTGTCGTTCATCGCCATCTGCTTTGTCTCTGTCGGCTCTCACAATCACAGTCAAAGCTTCCTGTTTCGGGCGTCTACTTCATCGGAGGTAAGCTTCTCATCTCGGACTCTCTCCCTTGGTTTTTGTTTTTTGGACTGTCGGCCGGGTTTAAGATGTGGGGGTTGATAATCGTTTGCCCTAGAATTTGGGAATTTTTTCAAATGTTGAGTCGATGAGGTAATCGAATTTGTTTCAATTGTTGAGTCGATGAGCTAATTGGAATTGGGGCTGCTCTGTGTCAATTTTGGTTGACATTGACGTTTTCAAACAGCTGTGGTAGCCATTGCCGTGTGTGATTTGGTTGACATTGCTCTGTGAATCTACACGGCATGGTTTGTGAATTTCTTGCACCGTTGCCATTTGTGTTTGTTGATTTCAATTTGGTAGTGTCCTTGGCATAATAACCGAGCTGTGATTTCAATTTGGAAGCTCGGTTATTGTTGGTTTGTGTTTTTGAATCATCTGTTGTGATTTGTTTGTTGATTTCAGTTCACTTCAACTGAAATCAACTGGTCTCTGTGTTTTTTTTGTTTAATTAATTTGCTTGTCTCGGTTCAATATGCATAGATTGTGAAATATATGCTTGAGAGAATATGTGCCTCTTACTGCAGATTTAGTGAGATTGAGTTGAATGTTGTTTGAAATGCTGAGAGAATATTTGCTGAGATTTTCTCCTTTACTGCCGATTAAGTTGAATGCTACATGATTCAGAGTTAGGCATCCATGTATGTCTGTATATATATATATATACAGAGTTGAATGCTGCCGATTTTCTCCTTGATAACCCTTGCTGAGAATTGAACCAAAATGATATCCCACAAAAGTTAGGCGTCCATGTGTGTTTGTATATATATATATATTTTGTGTGTATATATATATGTTTTTGTATATATTCCTCCTTTGAGATACGAAATTAATGCTGAGATTTAGTTAATCTCCTGATTTAATTAAAGAAGCTTTAGTATACCTACCCCAAAGCACAATTTTCATTCATAAGCACATACCAAAATAGTACTACACCTTCCAACATTACTGCATGGTTACCTTCCTCGAAAAGCATAAGAAGCTTGGTGAAGCCCAAAAGAAAAAGGCACCATAAATTTATCCATTGGCTGTCTAATATCCAATATGGAATATTATCTAATATTTATTTTTTTGTTTAGAAACTTATAATTATTATCTTCGTAATATTGATACAAAAGACAATTGCCACTTATAATATTATATTAAATGTATAGACCATTGTCGCTATTGCAAAGTAAATTAAAAACTACGTTCTAAAATGTATAGACTATTTCTTACTATATATACATGTTATGATCTCTCTCTTCCCCTCATATTATGCGTCATTGATTGAGTCATACCCCACACACTCTCTCTATATATATTTTTTCTTTTTCTTTATCTTTTTTGAATGCTTGTTCTTTGTTTATTTTCTTTCTTTTATAAATTACGAAATTCTAATGTAACAACTGGGAAAATTCACATTTTTCGGAGAATAAATACACAATGAATTTAAGCATTAAAATGTGAAATTAAGTGATTTAATATTGTTTAAAACTAAAATAAAATGTTCTAACAATGTTAAAGGATGAAAAATGAGTAATAATGATTTCATGTGTGTACACGTGTGTGCCATTCACAGTATCAAGAAGTAGGTCAAGATGATATTATCTTGACATAAAACTGATAAATTTGGGTTCAGTACTCCCAAATTAGTAAGGATAGCCTATCAGCACGCTCAAATTTGACAATTGAGCCAGAAGTAAATTTTGACCGAAAATTCACAGTATCGGAAATTGGTCAAAATGACCTTAGATGAAAATAAAACTGATATATTTGGATCCAGGATGCCCAAATTAATCAGGAAAGCCCATGTTGAAATTTTGGGTGAAAAAGTATATAAAGAGGGGGAAAAAGTGGAATTTCCTCATTTGCCCATGTGTATTCTCTCTCCTCATTTCTCTTTCTCTCTCTACCCGAATATGTACAGTAACCGACCATCGGAAACGGTGTCCGTTTTCGACACCGCCGGTGTCATCGGAAAGCTCTCGTCGAGCTGAGTCCGATGGTGGGCCGACACAACGGAGCAGCCGCCGGAGCAAGCCGCACGTGCCGCCTGAAGGTCGCCGGAGCCGAAATCTTCCAGGCGAGATTTCTCCGCCGTCCGACCACCATTTGCCACGAAACCGATCCCAAAATGTTCGTGGTGAAGAGTACTACAAAACCCAGGTGGTGGATCGCCTCAACACCGGCGGAATCGCGCCGCCCGAAGTCGCGACGTCGCCACTGTGGAGTCGCCGCCGAAACCACCGCTTCCGGCGATGTTGAGCTCACCACCGGTGCAGAAATGGTCGCCGTGAAGAGGGGAGCAAAAGCCCTCAATCAATTTCGGGAAAAAAGTCCGGCACGGCGGAGCTCCACCGTCGCCGCCGTGGCCGTGACTTTCGGGGGGATTTTCCGGCGATTGGAGCCTCCAAATGTGAAATTGAGGCTACCAATGGATTCCTCTCGTCGAGATCTTCAAAATGGACTACCCACTTGCCGCCGTCGCCGCTGGTTAACGGCGACCGTTGACTGAAAATGGAAGTTTGGCCCGTTGGCCTATTTTCGACGTTTCAGATGCATTCGCGGAGTCGGAATTGCAAGACGAGACCTCAAAGATGAAGAACGAGGAATTAGGGTTTATGCCGTCGAGACCGGACTGCAATTTGGTATAAATCCCGACCCCTTTACGCTCCGCAATTAAATTATTTGGGATTGTTATATGATTTTATGATTATTGGTAGGAAAAAATTATGAAAAAGAATGTATGTAAAAAGAAGAAAATGGCTGTAATGGAGAAAAAGAAAAATATGTGATGATGTAACGATTTTACGTAAACGGTACAAGTTTTACGTAAAATCTAGGCCTCTGGTATAGTACGTGATAGAATTAGATTAGGATAGATGGTTTTCAGGCGTTTCCTAAACGCTGGAACCTCAAAAATTAAGCGGAAATGCTGCCGAAATTTCTAAAAAATGGCACCAGGGGTAATATGGGAAACGAGGGGTAAAAATATAATCGGGAAGGGAATCCGAGCCTCCTCAAGGAATTAGGGCATGGAAAAAGAAGGGGCAAGTTATAATTAGTAAACCGACCCTTCGAAACCCTAGAACGCAAGAAAAACATGAAACCGATTCTTAGGTCGGAATAGTACTTCCCGAGGGCCGGGAATGTGAAAATTGGTAAAATGATAAGAATTGATCCGGAAAAGGTCTGATAAGATTTAGAAAGTTAATTAAATGATTTTGGGTTTAGAAAATCCAGTTTAAGCATGAAAATGAAAATGTTATGGTTAAACGACCCATCAGGGGCAAAATGGTCATTTTGCCCAAAGATTCTAAAATTATGGGAAAAGAGCCCCAATGACCCCGGAATAGGGTAATGAACTTTGTAAAAGCCAAAATTGAGGTTTAAGTTATGAAAAATCACATTAAGGGTAAAATTGTAATTTTATCAAAAGTTAGGGGTAAAATCGTAATTTTTCAAAAAGTTGGGGAAAAATTCGAAAAGGGTCATTAAGGTTTAGAAAGCTGTCCTAAGGCTATAATTAAGGATTATAAGATCAGAATTAAGCTTTTTAATAAAATAAAAGCTATAAATGAAAATGTGATTAACGGACAAAATTTGTCTGTAGGAATCCGATCCAGACGCGACAAAGGACGTCGATGGATCCCAAGAAGAGGATAAGCACGCTATGAGTAAGTTCAGACATTTACCCGTCTGCAACTATGAACAAACTTATAGTATTTATATGTGTTATATGTAAATGTCATGATGTGATTTATGATGATGCTATAGTAACACTATAGCAATACTATGATGATGTTAAAAGATAGGTTTTAATAAATAATTTATAAAAATAATTTATAAATATATATATATATATATGTATATATTGAATTACGAATGAAAGGTATTATAAAAGTTTTATGAGAGTGAAGATGTGATAAAGAGTGATAGAATAATGGAAAGAGTAAGAATAAGCGTATTAGAATAGAATGCATAAGAAAGAGATGAGGTATGAAAGGAAAGAATAGATGTTTTATGAAAAGTTTTATGGAAGTTAAGTTATGATTGATAGAGCAACGATGATCGGTGAGGAAAGGAATTAAGAAAGGGTATATTTTATGAGAATGAAAGGATAAATGTTTTATGAAAAATGATATGGAAGCAAAGAGTTAGACAAGAAAGAAAAACAATGATAGGTTATGATAAAAGGTATGATGAAAGGATTATAACATAACGATAAGATGTGATTGATTGAATAGAACAATAGGCTATGATCGATAGGCTATGATTGATAGAAATATGATGATAAGATACAATAGAAAAATGATGCAAATGATAAATAGAGAAGAGAAAAAAAAATTGTCTGCACATAACTAAACATACTTTTGTTTGTTATGATGTGATGTGATGTGATGTTATATAAGTAATATGTGCTATATATGCTATGTTAAGGTGTGATTAATATAATTCACACAAATAAAGTAAAGAATTAAGAAAAGAAAAAATAACGAAAGAACAAATATTCCATGGAATGTTCTATGAAAATGAGAAATGAAAAATATGTACAACGAAAAATCAATATAAGAAAAATAAAAGCCTACAAGATAATAAGACTGAAAACTTAAGTTGTTGGCGTACCGGTCTCCCTACAAGGTCGAGACTTCCGGTCTATATCCTCCGCGTAGATGTGGCGCTACCCCGAAGGTGCGGTAGATTATAGGATGGACCAGCCCCGAAGGTGAGGTTTTATGTGACTGTGAGGTAGGTTGGTAGGTAGCTCCCCCTCCTCCCACTGTCTGCGCGCAACTAGGTACGTCCAACAACGGGCCCAACCAAAGGAAAGTGGAAAGAAAACAAACGAAAAGAGTGTGAAAAGAAAAGAAAAGAAAAGAAAGGAAAAGAGCGTGAAAAGAAAAGAAAAGAAAAGAAAGGAAAAGAGAATGAAAAGAAAAGAAAAGTAAAGAACGACATAAAAAAAAACAAACGATATGAAACATAATAGAATTATATATGTGATGTGATGTGAATGACACGTTTTTATGTGATGTTATGCTAGTGTGTATGTTACTAGTTTTTAAGATATGAAAGGTTAAGAGATGATGATAAAGTGACAGAAAAGTTATAAAAGTTTAGAACAGAAAGTTAAGAAATGATAGAAATGAAAAAGCAAAGAAATGAAGAGATTAGATTAGAATGATAAGAGTTGATCGATAGAATGATAAGAACGATGAACGAAGAGACAAATGAGCATGAGGAAGCTCACATAATATGTTATGTTTCGAGGATATGTATAGACGATGCGTATGATGTGTATATATGTGATGTCATATATTCTAGTAATAATATATATTACTAGTATTAATAAGTTAATGAATGTATGCTGAGCATCTAGCTCATTAGTTGTTTATATGTTGCAGGTAAGCAACGTGTTTATTTAAAGTAATATGATGGACAACGGACGGATCTGCACGTGCCAAGGGACTGGGCGAGGGTATGGTACTACCATGAGTCTTTCGCTGAGCGTTCAAAAAGGAAGTTGAAAGAAAGAAATTTATAAATTATATGTTATAAGAGTATGATAGAGTTATAGGCATAGTATGTAAGTAAAAAAAAAAAAAAAAATTTTTTTGCTATAGAAATTGCTTCCGCTTTAAATGAGAATGTTAAGAAGGGAAAGTTAAGTATGTTAAGTAAGAGGATGACGACCCACGAGGTTGCCAGCCATCGCGGTCGGCGTCAGAGCTCGACTGGTTGGTATGGTAACGTACGTGGGGGGTCGCCACATCTAAAAGTCTGCGCATTTATTTAATATGAAACGTCTTCAAATAAAATCATAATTAGGAAAGAAAATTTTGGACTACTAGTCTTGATTTGCTTTTCTTTTGCAGTTTTTTCAATGGGCTTTTTCAAATAAGTTTCTATATCCGCTTTACGAACAATGTTTTCCTCAACATGTTTTAATGAACCTAGCTGCCTATTGGCATTGTATAATCCGACATCAAAACTTCAACAATCAAATATGTTTAATTTGCTTGTCGTTTTCATCTCTATGATCACTTATGTTGATAACCCTTATTATTTGATTGATATGTAATACAACAACAGTAATATTAACATAATGGACGTCAATGACGATACTATTACTGAGGATCATGCCACATGGGGAGAAAATTTGGAATCTTTTTTTATCGAGTCGCTATATGAGGAGGCAAAAAAAGGACTTCAAACCTCTACTTTAGACGAAAAAACGTGGATGAAAATTTCCAATGACATACATAGTAAGTTTAATAAGCGACTTACAATGACACAACTTAAAACTAAGTGGAATAGGCTTAGACATAGCACAAGAGAGTTCGAAAGCTTGATTGAAACTACTGGATTTGGATGGGATCCTGATGCAAACACAGTCACAGCCTCAGATGAAGTTTGGGATTCTTATTTACAAGTAATGTACCTTTTTCTAAATGGAATTCAGAATTTTTTGCATAAGCTAATTCATTGGCTTATCTAAATATTTGTTCAATTTGCAGCAAAATCCAAAGGCTAAAAAGTACCAGAATAAGGGTTTACTACACTTTTCCCTCCTAAAGGAGATCTTTGCTGGGACTATTGCAACAGGTCATAATGCCATAGGTCCGCAAACAGCAGCTAATGTGCCATGTACAGCACCACCACCTTCAGTGAATGTCGAAGCTGTACACAAAGGTACGGATGAGTCGCACGAAGTCCAGAGAGACAACAACCATTTGGGAAATGCTGAGGGCAGCAGTAGTCGTTCCAGGAACAAGAAAAAACTGCACTAGAGTTAGCAGTGGAGCTGTTGGTAAAGTCTGTGAGTTTGCGAAGTGAGGCGTCAGTGCAACACACTAATGACTTGCAGCAATATCTAGCTGCAAAGCGAGCACATCTTGGGGACACAAGTCCAGCTGAGACCTCAATTGAAGATTCCCATAATATTGACATTTGTATTCAGTTGTTGGATGAAATAGAAGACTTGGATGACATAACATATGGGACGGCAATTAAGACGTTGACAAAGGACAAGGACTTCAGGGGGACATTTGTGAAGCTTAAACCCGAGCGTCGTCGTGGTTTCATCCTCAGCTTAGCGAAGTAGTTATTCGTTAATGATTGGTTTTAGCTTATTAGACTCATTCCAGTCTGTCAAACTCTTTCAGTTTGTTGAACTATTATTTAGTGACTGATTTATTAAGTTAGACTTCTTTATATGTTGTTCACTTTCGGGATTAAAGTATGTTGAACTTTTATGTAGTGTTTAGTTTGTTGAGTTTGATTAGTTTATGTTATTGACTTTCACAATTTCAGTTTATTGAATTATTATTTAATGACTGGTTTGTTGAGTTATATTTATTATAAGAGATTTATTCTATTGTGTTATTATTATTGGTGGCAAATAGGTATAAATTGAGTTGATTTTCTTGTGTAGGTTATTATGGGATCAAGTGGTTCGGATACTGATGAGGAGTTGGTTTTTTTCGACTCACTTGAGTCATCTGACGACGAGGACGAGATCTTACAATTATTACTAGATCTTGTACCAACTATTACTAGGCAACCTCGACATAATAATGAACTAACAGGACGACAATATGTTTTAAATATGCTGGAAGGCCATGCTGGAGTATTCTATGAATTGTTTCGTATGTATAAATAACCTTTTTTGACATTAGCTCGGCTACTTGAAGAACGTCAATTATTACCTAGAAGTCGACTATCAGTGGAAGAACGGTTGATGATGTTCTTGAAGATCATTGGTCATTCTGACAGTAACAGAGTCATATAAGACAGATTTTGTCATTCTGAAGAAACAGTCAGTCGACATTTTGATAATGTTCTTAGAGCAATTTGTGCATTGGCCCCAGATTTTATCCGCCAACCAAACCCAAACACTGTGTCTTTGGAGATTCAAAATAGTGATAAGTATTGGTCGTGGTTTTAAGGTAAAATTTGTATTATTTTTTAAGTTTGAAATAGGTGGTTAGTACTTTTATATATGGTTTAAAATCTTTTGGGGTTCATTACTTGTGTCAGGACTGTATCAGAGCTATTGACGGCACACATGTGATGGTTATTGTCCCTGCGACCGCACAGAGAGTTTATCGGGGAAGACGACACACTTGTACTCAGAATATAATGGTAGCATGCAGTTTTGATATGATAATTACCTATATTTATAGTGGATGGGAAGGTTCAGCTGCAGACTCTAGAGTATTACTGCATGCATTACAAGATCCAGCTAACCAATTTTTTAGGCCACCATGGCCTAAATATTATGTTGTTGATTCTGGATACAGTAACATGCCTGGATTTCTTGCACCGTACCGGGGTGAAAGGTACCATTTATCCGAATTTAGAAACAATGGACAACCAACTGGACCAATTGAACTATTTAATTACAGGCATTCGTCATTACGCAATTGCATCGAGAGGTGTTTTGGGGTTCTCAAAGCACGATTTGGTATTTTGAAGAATATGTCCAACTTTTCTTTACATAAGCAAGCCCAGATAGTAATTGCATGTTACGTTATTCATAATTGTTTTAAGATGTATGATGCAAATGATAATTTATTTAGAGACTATAGCGTTGACGAGCCTGTAGAAGATATTGAGAGACGAAAAGGAAATCGACAACGTACAAATAACAGTGAATCTGCACCGTCTTCTGATGTTGGTTCCATTAATAGAGACCGAGAACGTATGAGCCAATTCAGAGATCAAATAGCACAAGCGATGTAGGAACAATATGTATCATAATTATTATTGTATATAGAATTGGTAATTTTTTAGATAAATGTTACTTCTACTATTAAAAACTAATTTGTAATATACTTGTAACTAAATATAATGGTTAATTATGTTTTAATTGATATTATGAATTGTTTAATATTATTGATATTAATTTTTAATTAAAATTTTTTATTAATTTTTAATTTTTGGTATTTATAATAATTTTTTTAAATTAAATATAATTATATTTTCATTGACTTGCAATGCAATGACTAGTTTTCAAAAAATATAACCAAACACAATTTTATTTTTGTATTTTTCAAAACATACGCTCAGAAAATAAAACCAAACACAGTTTCAGAAACGATCTCAGATCAGTTTTCAAAACGATCTCAGATCAGTTTTCAAAACGATCTCAAATTCAGCATTTTTGAAATCTCAACAGATTTCAAAAATAATACCAAACGCTACCTTGGTGTCCCAAACTCCCTTTAAAGTGATAAATTTTGTGTGGATTTCAATCCACCTTTATAGGTTGCGTTTTGTTATATTCTTCAAATTTTATCTTTTATTTTTTCAAAAAATTCAAAATTTAAAAATCCATAACCCTTTTATTTTAAATAAAAATGATATGATTTTTTTATATTATATAAAATTTTGAAATAATGAAATAAAATCTATAATAAATATATTTTAAATTATTATACTATTTTGCTCTATGCAGTTTATTTTTATCAAATTATGTTCAGATTATAATTCCAGTCCCCGTATGAAAATGTCAAACAATTAAAAAGTTACTCTTGACAATACTGCGTAATATGTGTTCTTACTACAAAAGGACAAATAAAAAAAGTGATAAATATGGTTGATGACTTCTTGGAAATCTTATTATTATTTTACTCTAATGACTGAGCAAGTTTTTCAAATAATAATTTGCTTGAATTTCTGACTGTTTGATATAGAGTTCTCACTTTTAAAATAATAAGAAAATTATAGGGATAATTCTTTTAGCGTATATGTTTAGAATTACACTTTTTATTTGATATTTTAAAAGAATAAAAATATGAAATCATTATTGAATATTTGGATAATGCATTGTATTCGCATTACGTTTAAATATAATACATTGAATATAATTTATATTTAGATAAAAAGTATTTACATTGTATTTGAATACAATATATGTTTTAATGAAAAGTATTTGAATTGTATAGTTTGTAACGTAATTCATAAAAATAAAAATAAAAAAAAGAGAGAGTGTGTGCGTGTGTGATGTGATAAGTAAAAATGATAAAAAAGATAGAATTATAAATAATGATTGTATTAGATTTAAAATATAATATAATTGATATTTGAATGTAATACTTTTATGTTTAAATAAAAATTATATTATATTTAAATATAATATGAATGTAATAAAAAAAATATAAAAAGCATATATATATAGAACATTTTTTGGAAAAAAAAAACCCTCCAAAATAATTATTGATACTCATTTTTGTACAATTTCCGTTCCTAAGGTCCAAGTCCAATGTTTTTGTCCTACAATATAAATGGGCTGTTTTCATGGATCCAAATCGCGCTTGTGGAACTGACGTGAACAAGGGAGAAGAAAGGAAAATAGGTTAAAATTAAAAAGGAATAAAAATAAATAGTGGAAAAGTTTTGGACCTTTAATAAATAGCATATTTTTGATAAATAATGATATACCATAACTAAAATTTCAAAAATACCACGTATGTATAAATCTTGGTAAATTTATTTAGAAATCATTTTTTACTTGGTAAATCATTTATTTACGTGTGTAAATTATTGATTTACCAATTCTCTACCCATAATTTTCTCAGAAAACAAGCAAATAGTTTTAAAATTTTACTGGTAAACCATTTATTTACATATGTAAATCATTGATTTACCAATTCTCCACCCAAAATTTTCTCAAGAAACAAGCAGATAATTCCTCAGAAAAAATAAAAACGAGAAGTCTAACCCCCAACAAAAGTTCACAGAAGAAAAAAAAGGAAAAGGGAAAGAGAGAGAAAGGGATAGAGAGAGAAATAAAATCTAGAAAGAAATATGGGTATAATTGTAAAATTACATGACTCTTAAATCAAAAATACTATTTATTTCTAAGTTAAATAAATATGCTATTTACTTTTATTGACTAAAACAATTGATCTATTTATTACAATTTCCCCGTGAACAACTAGTAATTAAAGTTCGTTTTTTACACTTTTGAAAAATGAAGAAAGAAGTATATAGCAATTTTATGAAAATAATTAAAATAAATAGTATATTTTTTAAAATATTTATAATAAATACTATATTTATTTAGTAAATAAAAAATATATAATGGCATGTTTGGAAAACGTTTTTTAGTGCTACGAAAAATCAATTTTACATCAAATATAAAGTTTTACATTTAAATATAATCTTTTTTAACAGTACTATAAAAATAATTACTATTTAAAAGTTTTTTAAAACAATCACATTAATTTTTTAACTCTAACATTTTATCTCTACCTTTACCAATCACATCAACTTTTCAACTCTAAAATACTTTTCATCTAAACACATGTTTCATTCAAATATAAAACAAATACTTTTCAACCAAATATAATACTTAAAAAATGAATTGTGTTCAAATGTAATTAAAACACAATGCGTTTATCAAACATCCCATAAATAAATGATATATTTATAAGAAGTAAATAAATTATTTACCTGATAAACATAATTAAATAATTTACCTTATATATCTGTAATTTATTACAAATATTAAAAGAAAAACCTATTATTACTTCAATTATTTTATAAAAACTATTATTTAATATAATTAAAAAAAAAATTTCGTTTAATCCTGCTTGTGAGGTTTCAAATTTAACTAACCAAGTTAAATAGATGATAGAGAAATTGACCCAATTTCTTACCTAAGGTAACCAAAAACAGGCCCCACGAGTACTAGCCCAATTCCTGATGAGCCAAAAGGCCCAATGAATATGTTATAGAAGGGGGTGTCTGGTTTAAGATAATCAAGTGTAATCAAATGAGCATGTTAAATTATATATTTTTTTTAAGGTAAATGTTAAATTATATATATATTTTTTAAGGTGAATTAGATTATAGTGTTTGATTGTATATAATCATATATATATCTAGTAAGATTCTTTAGGATGTTAAATCACTTTGTTTAATTATACAAATGAACGTTGTTTATTTTTAACAATCCTCACTCACTACACTAATACAATCTTAATAGGAATTGATTGCAAGTGTAAATATTATAATAAAATAAGTAGTAAAAAAAATAAATGAAGAATAAAATAAGAAAGTTTAAAAATCTTATCAATGCACTCATTATAAGTGCATTTATGTGTGTGTGTGTGATATATATTAGATGAACTCCATTTCAGTAGGAAAAGTGATGCTCTTAATGTTGTCTCTGCTGTGCATGATAGTGCCCCCTTGGATACTTCAGGTATCGTGTTGGATGACGTTCGTGCTCTGATAATTTCTTGAGAAATTGTAATAAATAGGCCAATTATTTTAGTAAATAAAAGTAAATAACATATTTACTTAATTTAGTAAATAAATAGTAATTTTGATTTAAGAGTCATGTAATTTTACAATTATACCTATATTTTTTTCTAGATTTTATTTATTTCTCTTTTCCTTTCTCTCTCTTTTCCTTTCCCTTTCTTTTTCTTCTGCGAACTTTTGTTGAAGACTAGACTTCTCGTTTTTGTTTTTATGAGGAATTATCTGCTTATCTTTTGAGAAAATTTTAGGTGGAGAATTAGTAAATTAATGATTTACACAAGTAAATAAATGATTTACCAGTAAAATTTTAAAGCTATCTGCTTATTTCTTGAGAAAATTCTCGGTACAGAATTGGTAAATCAATAATTTACACACGTAAATAAATGATTTACCAAGTAAAAAATGATTTCCAAATAAATTTACCAAACTTTACACATAAGGGATATTTTTAAAATTTTAGTTATGGTAAATCATTATTTATCAAAAATATGCTATTTATTAAAGGTCCAAAACTTTTCTGCTATTTATTTTATTGAATTTTAATTTTGATATATTTTCCTTCTTCTCCTTAATTTCTTTATGTGGTCCTAGTGTTTCTCATGTCACTAAATATGCTAATAACGTGGCTCATTTATTGTCTGATTTTGCTTTGAATTTTAGTTCTTCGACTGTCTGGGACAATGAGACTCCTGCTTGTATTTCTAGATCTATTCTTGTTGATTCTCTTAAAAAAAAAATTATTAGGATTAATCTCCTTATCACTTTTTTTTTGTCACTTTCTAACTTCTCTTTTTGTCATTTATCTTTTCATTTTTTACAAATAAACCAGCAAAACCCCAATCCGTCTCTTTGAAATTTATTATTAACATTCCGTTATATACAGCTTTTTCATATAACACTACTTAACGACCATAGTTATGGAAAAACTTATGTAGTTGAACTAACAAAAATATAGCAAATAAAATAAAAATTGTGTTAAAAAAAAAATTGAAGTCGTGCAAATTAATACACATCATATAAATGAAAATATAAAGAGTGAAATCTCATGCAGACCATGTTTCTATGGAAAAAAAAAATGATGAAACAAAGTTTTACGTTTCGTGACCTTTTCAAACACAATTAGAAATTCGTATTAAATAAAATTAAAATTGAAAGAAAAGAATCTGACACCCCAAAAAAAAAAAAAGTCACAGAACAGGAAACGTGTAAACACCATCCCCATCAACACAACATTACATGTGATTCCATGAATACTCTTAGAGTAAATTGCTTATTTACTCCTCAAATTTTTTGTAAAGTTGCAGTTTATTTTCTAGCTTTTATTTTTATTAAAAAGTCCTAAAACTTTTTAAAAAGATGAAATTTGATCCTTTTTTTTTCTACCAAAAAAGATCAAAAATAAGATGAAACACATCACATATATGACACATATAAATTAAATCATATAAATTTTTTTTAATTGTCCTTAAATTGTAAATCATGTGTGACCCACGAGATTTTTTTTTTTAATCTTTTTTTAGTAGCAATAAAGAAAGTGCACCATTTTAAAGATTATAGAAACCTTTTAGCTATCAAAAAATATTAGGGAGTAATTTGTAAGGTTAGGTACTAAATAAACAATTAAAAGTAAAAAATGATAATTGATATGATTACTACGTTATGGAAGTAAAAATTAAATGAAAAAACAAATGAAAAAAAAAAAAAGGGTAGTGGGTATTTGGCCGGAGGAGATTTAAAAAAAAAAAGAGCTTAATTGAAGATTTTTTTTTTTTTTAGGGTTCGTTTGGTTAACGCATTGCATTTGCATTGCGTTTGAATACAATGTATTGAATGCAATTTGTATTTGGAGGAAAAGTATTAGCATTGCATTTGAATGCAATGTGTGTTTGGGGGAAAAGTATTTGAATTGTATTTTAATAATAAATATGTGATGTGATGGGTAAAAGTAGAGAGAAAAAAAAGAGGGAGAAAGAATATATGATGTAATTAATAAAAGTAATAGAAAAAGTGAAATAATATATAGTGATTGTGTTTGATTTAAAATGTGATGTGATTGGTATTTGAATGAAATGTTTTTGTATTTGGGGGAAAATTGCATTGCATTTAAATGCAATGCTAAAAAAATTTGTGTCCCAAACACTAGCTTAATATCAAGGAACATAAAATGAAAGCATTTAAAATTTATAATTAAATTAATGGGTTCTTAAGAAAGCGAGTGACAAAGGCAAAATAATTTGATGATATTATTTATAATTTGAAAGAATGGCAATCATTGTGGTAAATGACCAAAAAAAAAGGGGGGGGGGGGGGGGTGGTTGGTGGTGGTAGTCTATGATTTCAATTGTTCTTGGAAAATGAGAAGGCAAATGGAAAATGGAGAAGTTGTGAGCGCGTTTGGTAATGTTTCCGGAACTGATTTCACAATTCTCTAGAGAATCGATTTCAAAATCGCTTCAAAATCACGTTTGGTTAACAGTGATTTTGAAAACAGATTTTGAAATCTATTGGTAATATTCTCGGTTTTTACCTATAAGTTAGAAAACGAATTTTATTCATTTTCATTCGTTTTCAACACCTTCGCCGTGAGCTCACCCCTCAGACCCTCCTCTCGCCTCCAGCACTCTCTTTCTCTGTCGTTCATCGCCGGCCGCCGAAGCTAGTTCATCGCCGTCGTGAGCTCACCCTGAAGCTAGTTCTTGTGTTTTCGACCTCATTGTGCCTCAGCCGTGAGCTCACCCCGCCGACCCTCCTCTCGCCTCCACCACTCTCTTTCTCTGTCGTTCATCACCGATGGCCGAACCTAGTTCATCGCCGTCTGCTTTGTCTCTCCTTCCCTGGGCTAGTTCATCGCCGTCGCCCGAGGTCTGTCGGCTCATTCGACCCTGGTTGCTGTCGTTCATCGCCATCTGTTTTGTCTCTGTCGGCTCTCACAATCACAGTCAAAGCTTCCTGTTTCGGGCGTCTGCTTCACCAGAGGTAAGCTTCTCATCTCGGACTCTCTCCCTTGGTTTTTGTTTTTTGGACTGTCGGCCGGGTTTAAGATGTGAGGGTTGATAATCGTTTGCCCTAGAATTTGGGAATTGGTTTTTGTTTTTTGGACTGTCGGCCGGGTTTAAGATGTGGGGGTTGATAATCGTTTGCCCTAGAATTTGGGAATTTTTTCAAATGTTGAGTGGATGAGGTAATCGGATTTGTTTCAATTATTAAGTCGATGAGCTAATTGGAATTGGGGCTGCTTTGTGTCAATTTTGGTTGACATTGCCGTTTTCAAACAGCTGTGGTAGCCATTGCCGTGTGTGATTTGATTGACATTGCTCTGTGATTTGGTTGGCAAGGTTTGTGAATTTCAAACAGCTGCCATTGCCGTTTCCAGGTCAAAGAGAAAATTCGACCACATTATTGGTAAAGAAATAATAGCCAACAAAAGAAAGGAAAATAAATACAATCTGATTTGAACATGAATTCTCGAACTGCTCACCACATCCTAGAGTGTTTCACAGTACCCATTAGAGCGTTTTCAGGTCGTTTGTGTTTGTTGATTTCAATTTAGAAGTGTCCTTGGCATAATAATCGAGCTGTGATTTCAATTTGGAAGCTCGGTTATTGTTGGTTTGTGTTTTTGAATGGTCTGCTATGATTTGTTTGTTGATTTCAGTTCACTTCAACTAAAATCCACTGGTCTCTGTGTTTTTTTTGTTTAATTAATTTGCTTGTCTCGGTTCAATATGCATAGATTGTGAAATATATGCTTGAGAGAATATGTGCCTCTTACTGTCGATTTACTGAGATTGAGTTGAATGTTGTTTGAAATGCTGAGAGAATATTTGCTGAGATTTTCTCCTTTACTGCCGATTGAGTTGAATGCTGCATGATTCAGATAAGTAATTATCTGATATTTGCTGAAAATTGATAACCCTTGCTGAGATAAGGGTTATCCAATTGATAACCCTTGATAACCCTTGCTAAGAATTGAACCAAAATGATATCCCACAAAAGTTAGGCGTCCATGTGTGTCTGTATATATATATATTTTTATGTGTGTATATATATATGTTTTTGTATATATTCCTCCTTTGAGATACGAAATTAATGCTGAGATTTAGTTAATCTCCTGATTTAATTAAAGAAGCTTTAGTATACCTACCCCAAAGCACAATTTTCATTCATAAGCACATACCAAAATAGTACTACACCTTCCAACATTACTGCATGACTACCTTCCTCAAAAGGCATAAGAAGCTTGGTGAAGCCCAAAAGAAAAAGGCACCATAAATTTATCCATTGACTGTCTAATATCCAATATGGAATATTATCTAATATTTATAAATTTTTTTTGTTTAGAAACTTATAATAATTATATTTAAATATTGATACAAAAGACAATTGTCACTTATAATATTAAATTAAATGTATAGACCATTGTCGCTATTGCAAAGTAAATTAAAAACTACGTTCTAAAATGTATAGACCATTTCTTACCATATATACATGTTATGATCTCTTTCTTCGCCTCATATGCAGCGTCATTGATTGAGTCATACTCCACACACTCTCTCTCTGTATATATTTTTTCTTTTTCTTTATCTTTTTTGAATGCTTGTTCTTTGTTTATTTTCTTTCTTTTATAAATTACGAAATTCTAAAAGTCTGCGCATTTACTTAATATGAAACGTCTTAAATAAAATCATAATTAGGAAAGAAAATTTTGGACTACTAGTCTTGATTTGCTTTTCTTTTGCAGTTTCTTCAATGGGCTTTTTCAAATAAGTTTCTGTATCCACTTTAGGAATAGTGTTTTCCTCAACATGTTTTACTGAACCTAGCTGCCTATTGACATTGTATAATCTGACATCAAATCTTCAACAATCAAATATGTTTAATTTGCTTGTCGTTTTCATCTCTATGATCACTTATGTTGATAACCCTTATTATTTGATTGATATGTAATACAACAACAGTAATATTAACATGATGGATGTCAATGACGATACTACTACTGAGGATCATGCCACATGGGGAGAAAATTTGGAATCTTTTTTTATTGAGTCGCTATATGAGGAGGCAAAAAAAGGACTTCAAACCTCTACTTTAGACAAAAAAACGTGGAAGAAAATTTCCAATGACATACATAGTAAGTTTAATAAGCGACTTACAGTGACACAACTTAAAACTAAGTGGAATAGGCTTAGACGTAGCACAAGAGAGTTCGAAAGCTTGATTGAAACCACTGGATTTGGATGGGATCCTGATGCAAACACAGTTACAGTCTCAGATGAAGTTTGGGATTCCTATTTACAAGTAATGTACCTTTTTCTAAATAGAATTCAGAATTTTTTTGCATAAGCTAATTCATTGGCTTATCTAAATATTTGTTCATTTTGCAGTAAAATCCAAAGGCTAAAAAGTACCAGAAGAAGGGTCTACTACACTTTTCCCTCCTAAAGGAGATCTTTGCTGGGACTATTGCAACAGGCCGTAATGCCATAGGTCCGCAAACAGCAGCTAATGTGCCATGTACAGCACCACCACCTTCAGTGAATGTCGAAGCTGTACACGAAGGTACGGATGAGTCGCACGAAGTCCAAAGAGACAACAACCATTTGGGAAATGCTGAGGGCAGCAGTAGCCGTTCCAGGAACAAGAAAAAACTGCACTAGAGTCAGCAGTGGAGCTGTTGGCAAAGTGTGTGAGTTTGCGAAGTGAGGCGTCAGTGCAACGCACTAATGACTTGCAGCAATATCTTGCTACAAAGCGAGCACGTCTTGGGGACACAAGTTCAGCTGAGACCTCAACTGAAGATCCCCATAGTATTGACATTTGTATTCAGTTGTTGGATGAAATAGAAGACTTGGATGACATAACATATGGGACGGCAATTAAGACGTTGACAAAGGACAAGGACTTCAGGGGGACATTTGTGAAGCTTAAACCCGAGCGTCGTCGTGGTTTCATCCTTAGCTTAGCGAAGTAGTTATTCGTTAATGATTGGTTTTAGCTTATTAGACTCGTTCCAGTTTGTCAAACTCTTTCAGTTTGTTGAACTATTATTTAGTGACTGATTTATTAAGTTAGACTTCTTTATATGTTGTTCACTTTCGGAATTTTAGTATGTTGAACTTTTATGTAGTGCCTAGTTTGTTGAGTTTGATTAGTTTATGTTGTTGACTTTCACAATTTCAGTTTATTGAATTATTATTTAATGACTGGTTTGTCGAGTTATATTTATTATAAGAGATTTATTCTATTGTGTTATTATTATTGGTGGCAAATAGGTATAAATTGAGTTGATTTTCTTGTGTAGGTTATTATGAGATCAAGTGGTTCGGATACTGATGAGGAGTTGGTTTTTTTGACTCACTTTAGTCATCTGACGACGAGGACGAGATCTTACAATTATTACTAGATCTTGTACCAACTATTATTAGGCAACCTCGGCATAATGATGAACTAACAGGACGACAATATGTTTTAAATATGCTGGAAGGCCATGCTGGAGTATTCTATAAATTGTTTCGTATGTATAAAGAACCTTTTTTGACATTAGCTCGGCTACTTGAAGAACGTCAATTATTACCTAGAAGTCGACTATCAGTGAAAGAACGGTTGATGATGTTCTTGAAGATCATTGGTCATTCTGACCGTAACAGAGTCATACAAGACAGATTTTGTCATTCTAGAGAAATAGTTAGTCCACATTTTAATAATGTTCTTAGAGCAATTTGTGCATTGGCCCCAGATTTTATCCGCCAACCAAACCCAAACACTGTGTCTTTGGAGATTCAAAATAGTGATAAGTATTGGCCATGGTTTAAGGTAAAATTTGTATTATTTTTTAAGTTTGAAATAGGTAGTTAGTACTTTTATAATATGGTTTAAAATTTTTTGTGGTTCATTATTTGTGTCAGGACTGTATCGGAGCTATTGACGGCACACATGTGATGGCTATTGTCCCTGCGACCGCACAGAAAGTTTATCGGGGAAGATGATACTCTTGTACTCAGAATATAATGGTAGCATGCAGTTTTGATATGATAATTACATATGTTTATAGTAGATGGGAAGGTTCAGCTGCAGATTCTAGAGTATTACTGCATGCATTACAAGATCCAGCTAACCAATTTTTTAGGCCACCATGGCCTAAATATTATGTTGTTGATTCTGGATACAGTAATATGTCGGGATTTCTTGCACCGTACCGGGGTGAAAGGTACCATTTATCTGAATTTAGAAACAATGGACAACCAACTGGACCAATTGAACTATTTATTACAGGCATTCGTCATTACGCAATTGCATCGAAAGGTGTTTTGATGTTCTCAAAGCACGATTTGGTATTTTGAAGAATATGTCCAACTTTTCTTTACATAAGTAAGCCCAGATAGTAATTGCATATTGGGTTATTCATAATTGTATTAAGATGTATGATGCAAATGATAATTTATTTAGAGACTATAGCGTTGATGAGCCTGTAGAAGATATTGAGAGACGAAAAGGAAATCGACAACGTACAAATAACCGTAAATCTGCACCGTCTTCTGATGTTGATTTTACTAATAGAGACCGAGAACGTATGAGCCAATTCAGAGATCAAATAGTACAAGCAATGTGGGAACAATATGTATCATAATTGTTATGGTATATAGAATTGGTAATTTT
This sequence comes from Antiaris toxicaria, assembly GCA_035233585.1. Lineage (NCBI taxonomy): Eukaryota > Viridiplantae > Streptophyta > Magnoliopsida > Rosales > Moraceae > Antiaris > Antiaris toxicaria. The sequence goes on from CP141157.1 coordinate 55,600,766, forward strand.
TTAGATAAATGTTACTTCTACTATTAAAAATTAATTTGTAATATACTTGTAACTAAATATAATGGTTAATTATGTTTTAATTGATATTATGAATTGTTTAATATTATTGATGTTAATTTTTAATTAAAAATTTTTATTAATTTTTAATTTTTGGTATTTATAATAATTTTTTTAAATTAAATATAAATATGTTTTCATTGACTTACTATACAATGACTAGTTTTCAAAAATATAACCAAATACAATTTCATTTTTGTATTTTTCAAAACATACGCTCAGAAAATAAAACCAAACACAGTTTCAGAAACGATCTCAGATCAGTTTTCAAAACAAACTCAAATTCAGCATTTTTGAAATCTCAACAGATTTCAAAAACAATACCAAACGCTACCTATAAAAACTCATTTTTTAAAGTTATTTTGAAAATACTCTCCTAGGTCTTAAGTTTTGACTGGTATTGTTATAATTAGATATAAATCTTATCTTTAATAAAACACAATAATCCAAAACTATAGTCTAAGACTATTTTTTTTTATTGAACAAAATTTTTTAATTTTTTCATTATTTTCTAAATTTGTTATCTTTTGGTATGTTACCCCTTAAGTTAATAATTCTCACAATTTACCATATAAATTTTTTAAGTTATTGCGATATATCAAATATTGGTAGCTTTTGATTGAATTGAAGATTTGAATTTGGAAATCAGAAAACGACACACAACAGCAACATAAAAACGACAGTAAAGATACAAAACGACACATAAATTAGCGGTGTGTGTGTGTGTGTGTGTGTGTGTGTGTGTGTGTGTGTGTGTGTGAAGAGTAGAATCATCCAAAGCGCATGACGACGAAATGAGGGAAAACGACCTAAAATTTTGAAAACGATATAAAAGTAGAAAAGCAACAACATCAACAAAAAAATAAAAGGGGAATAGGTTCAAAAAAAAAAAAGGAGAATAATAAAGATTTAAAATTAAATCACAACAAAAGATTAAAACAACAAAAACCAGAAAGAACGACATACGATACAACGTTAAAAGAACAACAACGTCCAAGAAGACAACAGGAAAAACGACACAAAATATTGATAACGACTCAAAATCATGTGAAAAACATAAAACCGACAAGAACCAGGTGGAGCGATGGACAACATGAGAACGGCAAAGCCCAGGACGAGGACCAAGGTAAACGACATTATTTAAGAATCGAAAACAAAAAGAACATTAGATGTGCGCGTGCGCCACCGGGAAAGATAAAGGGTTTTTTTTTTTTTTTTTAAGCCACTAAAAACGATAAAAAACTCAAAACCGATAAAATAAAAAATAAAATTAAAGGAAAATTTTAAATTAAAAATAAAACCAGCTAATAGACAAAACCTAACAGGAATTATACACTTGATCTTATTATAAGAGAATATATTCGAATCTTCCATTCTTAAATTATATAAAAAAAAACCAGCTATATGATAATAACTGAAAGAACGACAAGCAGCCAACCCGAAATACAATAAAAGAAAAGAGGGAAAAACAACAACATGATAACATGAACGGCTATTGAGATATACTTTTAACACCTCATGGTATGCATATAGTATTCTAATATAATCTCCATACATACTGTTACATTAACTACTCAACTACTCCCTAGTTCAACGCTTTCCATATATAATGGAAGGAAGTAAACAATTGTAATCAAGGGACAACAATCTAGCTTTCCACATTGTGGGTTTGCTGTCTGATCTTTGTCTCCACAAGATCAATATACTATTCTCTCCTTTCTTTAATTACCAAGTTAATTATATATTTTTGCACCCAATTATGCAATTTTATTTAGCTTTGCAGTGGTAGATATCTCTTTGTTTCCTTACTATTGTTATCGATAAATTTCTGTAGTCTTTTTTATTGCCATAATGCCATGGCATCTTCTTTTCTTTCTTTTTCTTTTTTTTTTTCTTTTTATAAATTTTTTTCTAATATGGGTTAGCCATTATGGGTGTCTAGCTAAGGCTAAGACCACGTAGCACTACCATATATTAAATTTAAAATGAGCACTACTTCTCCATCGCCAATATCTTTGTCTCCTAGTTTACCATCCCTTTCCGTAATTACACTACTGTTATAAATCCAAAATTTATTAATAATATTAAGAATCTTAATGTCTTAATTTCGTAAATGTGATTTTAACGAGTCAAAAAGAGAATTACTTACTTTTTTTTTTTTAAATTCAAAATGGTGCATGAGTCTCTATCTCACATGGTTCCTAAGTGATCAAAGATTTTTTATTTTTTATTTTTTAACCTTCCTCACCAATGTATAAGACCGAATCCATATTCAATTTATCAAATGTTTGACTGTTGTAGACCTAGAGTAAATAAGAAGACATTGTTTTTGCTTTTCGCAAAAATATAACGATAGACATATATATATATAAACTTTTTAAATAAATTAAAAAATTATAACTGCAAATCACTAAATTACATTTCAAAAAGTAAAAAAAAAAAAAAAAGGAAAATCACTTAATTACCAGATGGAGTTCATTGGCTTAAATTGTCTCTTTCCCTTTTTTTCTCAATCCTCCATACTTTTCTATGTATCTTCTATTTTGTAATTCTTTAGAGTCTCTCTCTTCCAACTGATACCTCTATCATACACACACACACACACTCATACATATTATATACATCCATCCTCTTGTATTCGATATTTATATGAAACAGCACTTCTAACTTTTTTTATATGGTATTCAACATTTTTCAATATATTCATATGCACTAATAGATCAATAATATTGTGTTACAATATTATTTTAAATCAAAAGTTACATACAAATTAACTAGTTATTATAAGTTTCTGAATATAAATTATAATTACCAAATTTGTTAGACTATCAGATTTTAGATATTATACATATTTATATATTAATGTTATAAATGTAGTTTGGCACGAACGAGAACTTGTTGAACTATATTTGTGCGCTACAATTAGTTTGGTGAACAGCAATTACAATTATTGCACACCAAACTGATGTTTTGTTTTGGTGTATTTTTCTCTTGGCCTTGAATGACCTACCTACTGCTGTTGGTTTCCAAGAATATGTCTGAATTCATGTGACTCGTCTTGATCAAATACTTGTTCTCAATACCATTGAAAATGCTGATGATCATTAATGGTCCCCCATGTAAAGCCCGACCTCTTCATCATCGTAGGCCACCCTCAAATTGATCTCCTTACACCCCCTTTTATTTATAAGAGAGAACAGAGGGAATAGATTAATTGACGGATTTTAATCCTTTGAAAAAAAACTTATATTTTGATCTCTTCCAACATAATCTCTATTTTAATCTCTCCCCAATATAGAGTTTATGGGAGGAAATTTATATCAACCATTATAATTAAAAAAATGTCCACTCATTGTTCTTCGCCTTTTTTACTTAGGTAATATACATTTCTTTCCGTGTAGCTCCTTCCAAATGATGTTTACAAGAAAGGTTAGGGTATAGGTAAGGAAGTGGAGGTTGGGAGTGAGTAAATCCTATGATGGTTGAGATATGAACAGTGCAAAGGTTGGAAAAGGGCTCGATCATGATTTAGAATCCTATAATATTATGGGATCCTCCATTTTTTTTAATCTCCATAAAATGAACATAATAGAATAGGAAGGGAAACCATTACAATTAAATTTACCTCTTTCTAACATTTTTTTAGTATTAAAAGAAGAGTTAAAGTCCATTGATTTAGACTTTCCTGCCTTTGTTAGTCTATCATTGACTCGATTAGGGTTTCCTTGGATTATACCAACTCGTCATTGCTCTTCTCCCCTACATTTCCAGGCAGATTCCTAAGCATAGAGTCACGGCAATGTCTTTTAGTTGTGTGGCGTGCTTTGATGATTCTTTTTGCTGCCATTTTAGAGGATGGCACCTATTTTTCTCTTTCTTTCTTCTAACTGGCCGATCCACTTCCCAAACAAGAGTGAAGACTACATTATAATGCGTGCCCTACTACGGTGGTCATACAGATACATACAAGTCATATGGCGAGGACCTATATTACTATGATGTGAAGCAAGTTCCCTCTAGCTGTCCAGTCTGTGGACGGCTTTCGGTTCTTGAAACCTAATTGGATGATTCCCTGAGTCGATCAAACTGTGAGCAAGCATTGTAAACGGATCGAGGACAAGTCCTTCTAAAGAGACTAACCAAAAGCCATCAAAAGGCCTAAGCCCATATAGCCTCGTCTAGTACAAATGATGTTCAGCTGTCTCCACCCAAGTAACTGTGGCCTATGATCCAAATAAGATATTGTTTCATAGAATTGGATGTTCTTTCTCTCTCCTTTCTTCTAGAGGAATTAAAAATCCTACAACGATTGATAGAATCCCCATAAAAATAACACTAGATCGAGCATCAGTGATTTTGTATCCAGTCAAAATCTTTGCTAATTGATCGAAGTAAGAAGAAAGCTGCTCTATTAGTGAAAGCGATTAGTTTTAGTAGGAAAACTAAATCATATAAGTAGGAGGGGGTACCCCTCCTAACACTTGGAACTAGAGGGGCTGTTTTTGCCCGTACTGTGCTTCCAACTACCACCCACTACATCATTCGCACCCTTCACTATTTCGGATAGTATTTATGGTTCTACCTTTGTCTTGGCAACTAGTTTTCATGATTTTTCATGTGATTATCGAGACTTGGAAGCGAGAAAGCAAGCGGCAAGCTGGATGGTCATAGATCATTGATGTCAAATTCACGTAAAAGATCATAAGAAAGAATCGTCAGTTTATGGGTTTCTAAAGTAGACGATTTTGAATGGAGAATATATGAAATAATAAATCTGATGGATCCTATCTTGAAATGATGGATACGAAGAAAGTACTGCCGCCTGTCATCATACTCAATCAGTAATAGGTTGGCTTCACCTCCAAGGACCAGTCCAAGACCACAATGGTGAATAGAGAGATAAGCCTTGAGCAGTTAGACCAATTATGATCGATTTGCTAAACATTGAAGATTCGATAGCTCCTTCGTTCTGGCGGTCATCACCTCCGGATTGGACGCACCAGCTATATAGAGAAGATCCCCCTAAATGATCATAGTTCAAAGTTCTATACTCAATATAAAGTGAGTAAATAGAATTCCTATCATATTCTTCCTTCTTATTTCCCATAATCCTAAAATTCTCTAGAAATCCTTACAAATTTTTCTTTCACACTGTCCCTTCCTCCTACTTTATTCATGCATCCTTTCTTTTTCTTTTTCTTTTTCATTTTTATCTCCCCCTATTTTTTTTCCTCCTATTTTTTTTTCACCCCTGTTTATCTTAACAAACTTAGGACTCCAAAGGGAGATTCATAAATAAGGTGCGATATATGGGACCATAACAAATGGAAAAATAAAGGTGGTATAGTATGTAGCCCCTAGAGTGTAGTCTTTCCAAAAAGTAAATCCTTATTGCATTATTGGAAAAAAAAAAAAAAAAAAAGTCGGTCCAGGGTAATCCATCCAGGCAGCAAACCATAATAACTTGCGTGAGAATCCGCCATATGATCTTTGATGATATATGTATGTGTATACACGCACATATATATATAATATAGACTAGTGCTTGGGATTGCCTCTTCTATGAATTATTATAATTCAACACAAAGTTTCGTTTTCTAACTACTGTTGTACAGCTGGCTTTTTTATCTAGTTTATTTTATGTCAGTCGTTTTTTAATTATATCGCTGATCATATATATGTCGCGACATGCCGTCTAATTTCTAATAAAGACCAAAATTTCTTGTTTTTTTTTTTTATAGCTGCATGATAATAAAGTCTAAAGACCAAATAAACTGCAGATTAGCTTTTTGAAAAAGTCCAGAAAAGCAGAATGAGAATGAAAATGAATACAATCACCGGGTTAGCTGTGATATGATTGTGGGTGTTATTGATTTGATTGTGGATGTTAATTGTCAAAAAATGCTGCATGTTTTCAATCTCCAAAAAAAAAAAAGCAATTTCTGAACAGTGCGTAATTATCTAATGTTTATTTTAAGTATTGGATGCAAGTTATAATTACAGGGGGCCCCTCAGATTTTACGATTGATTTTTTTTTTTCCCGCTAAGGTATGAATTTTATGGTTAAAAATCGGAATTGAAACTGTAAATTAAAGAAACAAATGACATAATTTTTTTCCAACATATATATTTTTTTTAAGCGCAACTTTCTAACATACTTTCACTTGGCAGAAAAAGGGCACTTTAAGATACTCGTTGATCACAAATATTTAATTACAAGACTAATTGAGCAGACACGTATTTTTCTTTTATTTCTTTTAAATTCTTTAAGAGTTTGAGCGTTTTGTCCCAAACAGAAGGTGAGCATGCTTTAGGTATCGTTTGGCAAAAAAATTACATTTTAATTTTACTCAAATGTAATATAATTTTACACTAAACACAAATTTTGTAACAGTGCTATTAAAACAATTACTATTCAAAACATTTTTAAAATAATCACATCAACTTTTCAACTCCATTATTTATCTCTACTTTTACCAATCACATCAACTTTTCAACTTTAAAATACATTTCATCCAAATACATATTTTATTCAAATACAAAACAAATACTTTTCAACCAAATACAACATTCAAAAAACAAATTTCATTCAAATTCAATCAAAATGTAATACGTTTACCAAACGCCCCCTTAAAATTATCAAGGCTTTGTTTGATGCGCGCACTCTTACACATTCCTTGTGAATGTACATGATACATACATATATATATGTATAATATGGATGTTGAGAAAATTTTTGTCTATGCAGTGCGGGACTAGTGGTTTTTCTTTATTTAAAAAAATAAATAAATAAGAAAAGGGTTCATGAGGCTTACCAGTTACCAAGCATATAAGAATTTCCTACTTGTGATTGAAGAAGGGGTCATTAAATAGGAAAGTTAACTCCAGTTTTAAAGCCATGTTTTAAACTGGCTCTCTCTCTCTCTCTCTCTGCATGAAAATTCGTGTTGAGTAACTGTGTGTATGTACATATATATATATATTTATATATATAAAATTTCGTGAAAGGGCACTTGTTGCTGGCTCAGCTGCTGCCGTTGCCGCTTCTGTTCTCCCAATAAATATACTGTGCCCACCTTCATCTTCCGCAACTCAGATCCGCCATTAACGTTTTCAAATCCGAATATCTATCTTTCTTCTTCTTCTTCTTCTTCTTCTTCTCAACGACGAGACATGCTCAGATTATTTGCCAGGTTATTATCGATTTCTACTTTTTTACTCTCTCTCTCTCTCTTTCTATATATATATATATATGTATGTATATTGCACCTAAATTCTTGATTTAAGTTTTTACTTCGCTGTACATGAAAAGGGCAATTTCGTGGCTAACCATATTGATAAATGCAATTAACGGATTAACTCGGCTGTTTTAGCTACAATTAATTAATTCATTAATCCCATGATAATAGTCTGTATATAAATCTGTCCAGAGAGTTTAAGTTGGTCACCAATGTTTTGGCTTGCAAGGGTACAAGACTTCATTCAACCACGGCCTCTGGAAGGTAATTACTTTAATTTTTAGTTTTTTAGTTTTTGTTTTACTTTCCATGTTGACATGAATTATAACCTTTCTTTCGTCTGAGAAATCATAGTTCCCAGAAAATCGAAATCAACCCATGGATTTGTTGGTATTTTATCTGTTAATTTGTTGTTTGGTAATCACTGTTGAACTTTCCAGAAGTCTTCTCTTTTAGATATTTCTGTTATTTAATTTCGTGCCTTTGTTTTTAAATTATTAATGGCTTCATAATTTAGGGACTGTAGTTCCTTTGACTTTCAATTGTTTAATGTTTTCCCGCTCTTTTTTTCCGGCAAACGTTATTTATGCTGGTTTTTGAGGATGTAACTTTTAAGGATTTTTTTTTAATATATGATTCCACGTTTTTTAATACGAATAATTGTTTTTACTTGTGTGTTTTGTCTTTCTGATGGCCGGCCCTTAGAATCTTGATTCAGAACTTCAAAAATGCTTGTGCACCACCTCATTGAATATTTCCAAATAAATAAAATAAATAAATAAGTCAACGTCATTACCATTAAAATTTACAAATTAATTACCTTTTTATGGATTTAATTAAAAATTAATTACCTTTTTAAGGATTTAAAATTAAATGACTAAAATAAAAGGAAAAAAAGACTTGTTTATTCACGTTACTTGTCTGTTCTTTTTACATACATGAAGCTCAATTGCTGCACTATTGCTGGTTCAACTTTTTTTCTTTTTTCTTTTTTTTTTTCCCCATGAATCCTAATAATTTTAATTTTCTTTTCAATTTTAACTGCTTGTAAAAAAAAAAGTATTTAGTGTGAATACATATACATATATATATATGTATATGTATATGTCGGTGCATGCCCATGCAAACTTACTAGTACAGCAGATTAAAGTTATATAAACTTGGCACCATTTATTTGTACTAATTTGGCATTTATGATGTAGTAAAAGTCTAAAATACCCTTATTCAGAAAAAGTCTAAAAAAACAGCTGGCCTGGAGGTGCAGGCATTAATCAGATGATTAAAAAACGTCAAGAATGAAGGTCTCCTGATTCGTGAATTGGTGGATGTGACTCGGTAATAATTAGCACATTAAAATGGACATAAATCTGTGATGAAAGAGATAGCTGTTTTTTGTCTGCAATCTTTTTTCTTTTTTTTTGTGGATCACATGCAATGGGCTTTGAATTTGCATGTTATGGTGCGTAGATTTGGCAAGAAGCAACTCGCATGACCATTACTTACCTTCTTCTTAATGATTTGAAATTCTGGTCAACTGTCCTATATTATTATGCATTGTATTATTAGAGAAATTATTCTTTGATATAATTGGTACTGTCCAGTTTTTGACAAATTGAGGTCCATAAAAGCCACTACCAGTAAAATGTTAATAGAATCCAAACTAAATTAATTAATCTATTCATTAATCTAGTAAGAATGTCAATATTCATTTCTTTTTTTTTTTTTTTTTGCTAAAGAATGTCAATATTCATTAATTAATTTATTTTTAATAAAAAAACACAATTAGGAAAGTATTTATAGAGATGTAAGCTAACAAAAAGCTAAACTTAACAATTGATTCTAAATGTTATAAATAATCCTAAGAGAACATTATGACTACTATTTATAATTAGATACTAAAGATAAATTATGTCATAATAGATAATTCTACAAATTCTGAATTCTAATATTGTTTCCTATCAAGTTCTTTTAAATTCATGTACTTCTCTTGTTTTTGTACATTATTGATGTAATTTGACGATTTAAAATGTGGGAGACTAACAAAATTTTAATTATTTTTTTAGTAAATACAATAAGGCTTTAATTAGTGTTTTTCACATAGCCCTCAATATTATTATATTATCCAGAACTCTACATTCAGCTCTAGTATTAAAATTCAAAGTTTAAATTCCCACTTAAAAATAAAAATGCTAGGAAATATTGTACTTGTACAAGATATTAGATTTGAGAATAGCATAGTAGGTTTTGCATATGGATTTGGAGAAAATAAAGTGTGACATATTATTATTAGGCTGTCCAATGGGAGTCATTAGAAAACGTTCGTTAACTCGAATTTTCTATTGTCAAAAATTTTAATGATTTGATCTCACTATTTCCATTTTTAAATCTACATAGATTTCTTAAAAAAAAAAAAAAAAGCATAAAAAAAAAAAATCAAAACTGAGTTGAGTGGCTTTTTGATTGTTAAATGATTCCCTCTGTTTTCTTCGGTCAATAACTGAATTTGGGTGGAAGAAAAAGTGGTCCACAACTTTTTCCAGACAACCCAAAATAATGTTGTTGATTGGACGGTGATGTTGATTAGGCATCGGCATCATATCATTGTAAACATTCGTTGTCTCACATTAACTTCTGGCTTGCATACTCTTTTTCAGATGATAAGACTATTTTTGTTTTTATGTATGTGTGTGTGTGTGTGTATGTATGTATATATATGTGTGTGTGTGTGTGTGTGTATGTGTATATATATATGTATGTGTGTGTGTGTGTGTGTGCGTGTTATTTTCTCCTTGCCTATTATTGAGTTTTTGTTTGTTCTCTTACCCAAAACAGGCTAGAAGGAAAGGTGGCCTTAATAACAGGGGGAGCAAGTGGGCTAGGTAAGGCAGCGGCCCACAAGTTCATTCAAAATGGAGCCCAAGTCATAATAGCAGACATCAATACTGAGTTGGGGCCCCAAGTCGCCAAGGACCTAGGCTTGTCAGCCCATTTTGTTCCGTGCGACGTTATGGATGAGGCCCAAGTTGCGGAAGCCGTCAAGGCTGCTGTTGCCCTCCATGGAAAGCTCGATATCATGTACAACAATGCCGGAATAGTAGGCCCGACACTCCCGCCTAGCATCGCCGAGCTCGATCTCGACACTTTCGATCGGGTCATGCAGATCAACGTTCGGGGAACGGTAGCAGGGATAAAACATGCTGCCCGAGTCATGATCCCTGTGGGCTCGGGCTCCATTCTATGTACCGCAAGCATGAGCGGGCTTTTGGGTGGTCTTGGGCCTCACCCTTACGCAATTTCCAAATATACAATACCAGGGATCGTAAAGTTTGTAGCCTCGGAGCTATGTCGTACAGGGGTCCGGATCAATTGCATCTCACCAGGTCCAATTGCAACACCACTCTCTGTGGGCCAAATAGCCCAATTTTATCCAGGGGCAACTACGGACCAAGTGGCCCAAATTGTGAGTGCAATTGGTGAGCTCAAGGGAGCCAAGTGTGAGGAAATTGATGTGGCCCAGGCCGCTGTGTACCTGGCTTCAGACGAGTCCAAATACATAACAGGTCACAACCTTGTGGTTGATGGAGGGTTCACCTGCTATAAAGATGTTAAATTACCTTCCCCAGATCAAATTTTGCAATCATAACAAACATTGTCGTGTTACTTTAATATGGTGTGTCTTTTTTTTTTTTTTTTTCTTTTCCTTTTTTATGGAACCATTTTTAGTGGAGCCAAAATGACTATGGCTATGTTATGCACAACGTTTGTATAATTTGCTTGATCTTGTGAAGGACCAGTTTAGTATTGTGGTGCTCATATGATAGTTATTGCTTACTACGTTGGACTAAACACCTCTAATCTACTAAGTAAAACCAAAGGCTTAAATTGCTATGTTGCTTAAAAGATATATAAAGCTAGCTGTGGCTCTTCAACAATAACCCCAATTAAAATGTAAGTGAAAGTTGCCATAATTTGTATATAGAAATGAGCAAGCAAGTTGAAACTAAGAGAGAGAAGGAAGCACTAGTTGAGTTCAAAATAAAATTTCAAGCAATGAATAAATAATAAATGCGGTGGGGGGGAGAGAGAGAGAGAGAGAGAGTACTAATTGGGTAAGTTGTGTGTGGTTCTATTTGGTCACGAGACATACTATCCACTTATTAATGAGGTTGCCCTTCGGGTCCCTCAATATAAGGGCATTTCAAAAAGAGCCTTTATATAATGCTCCTCTGGTATATTACAAGTACTACTTTCATATCAAATACTACATACGCATAACTATATATGTATACCTTTTTTTTTTATTATTATATACATGCGTATATACACACTATACCTCTCTGGTTGGCTCCAAATTTCAATACTAGCTTGTTTTCAAGTTTTTTATTTTTTATTAATTCAAGTTACAGTAGTATTGGGCTAGGATGTTGTTACAAGGAGTACTGATTTAAGTACAGAGATTAGTTAGTTAACGGTCGTTATTAGTTATGCCACCTGGAGTAGCTGGTTTAGAGTATCTGTACGCGTGTCAGCTTGTTAGTGGCTTAGTAGACAATTATTTGAGTGATGATCGTGTTTAACCTCTCTGTCCGCCTTCCAAATTCAATGAAAAGGATACCTCGGTTCCTTTAATTTAAGAGAGATAATGACTTCCCTTACCATAAAAATTACCATTAAAACGTCCTATACATTTGTAGTAATCTAGTATGGATAATCTAATTCTTTATACCATATTAGTGATGTGGCAAAGTGATATGAGAATAGATACGAACAATATATAAAATTAAAAAGATAAATTAATTAACCCGTTGATTTATTGAAAGAAAAAAAAATTGTTAGAAGAACCCTTTTTAAATCTCCTGATATTTTTGAAATTATTTAATTTATAAAAAAATATCGAAAATTGAAAAAAGAAAATAGTGAGGCAAAACTCAATTTTATCAATATATACAAATATAGACAAATATGATGGCCTTTTTGGGTTCCTTGACATTAAAATCATAATGAACCGTATTAGGTAATATAAGATGACAATTCGAACGATATGATGATCATCTTGAGGATAACCACACAATGATTTTGGCATTGCGTTGCAGATTGCAATTGTGCGATTGTCCAAGGACAGTGTCACCTAGTAGTAAACTAATAGTAGGCGTTATTTAGTCATCTTAAGTTTGGTTATATAATAATTAGTCTCTCTCATCTCTTCCTCTCTCTATCTGTCTGAATTATTAGTTGCATGTCTGCCATGTCTATTTATCTCCAGACAGACTCCAGTTTTAACATCCACATTAGTAATGGCTAGAGTCACGAGAATAGAGAGGACTCCAAGTTTAAGTTATAAAAGTTCGATCAGACCAAAAACATTTTAAACAAATCGAACCAGAAATTCAGGGCTGCCAGGGCCACTCTGTGCTTTGCTTCAAGCGCCAATGTTTGTCAAATCCAAACCCCATCAATACGCTATCCCATTGCTAATAATTTATGACCATTATTATCGTGGCATTGTTATTACTCGCTTTGGCATATGGGCTATTTCCACACACACACACACACATATATAATATATATATATAAGTTCAGTTAAAGGTGTCCATAAATTTGTCTCTCTCTCATGCGCATTAATCATGATCATCATCAGCGGTTTAAAAATGAAAGAGATTGGCGACGAGCATCAAATTGCGAATTTGGTAGCTAATTGCTGTTGATCATGATCTCGTTTCTCGTAGTGCGACAAGCATAAATGGACGACGATGAGGAAGCCACGTATCTGATGAATTCTAAGAGTATGAAAGCTGGTTGTAATTAGGGGTGAACACACAGGTGGGTTGGCGGGTTGGGTTTTTTTAAGTGCTAGTTAGGGAAGTGTGAAACTATTAACTGCCAAAAAATTGATGGGTAGTTTGCAAGCGGTGTGTGAGTGGATTACGGGCGGGTTGGTCTATGTTGATCCATTTGGGTTATTGTCAAAAAAAAAAAAAAGTAACAAATATATAAATTAAAAAAAAAACTAAATAGATTTTTAAGACTAATTTTAAAATAAAACAAAAGAAAACATTCATTCACTCAAAAAACAATACATCAATAATCAATCAAATGTAAGTCTATTAGAAAAAGACAAACAAAACAATACATGTAATTTAAAAAAAAATAGTGGGCAGGCTGGTTGAGTCCAACTAGCCAAGAAAAGACCTAAACCGCTCATCACCTGCCAAAGCATATTGGTGGATGGGTTGATGATATGTACTTGCCTCGGGTGAGTAGGGTGCTTTAGGTGTGAGGCGGTTGGAGGGTGCGGGACGGTTTTGTTCATTCCTAATTGTAATATAGGTTGCTTGAGAGGAACAAGTGGGAAGAGAAAAAATAGAATATCTAGTAAAGCCGGGAAGGAAGGAGCAATTGTAGGAAAAATCTAGATACAAAAACTTTGTGTATATAATTTTTCTTAGGAAAAAAAAATTTAAAAATACTAATGTATAGTTTTAAATTATTTGTTGCATCATATCTCGTTAAATATTCAATATATTTTGTTTCATTTTGATATGATCCAAGTTAACGTTTAAAAGCTACATAACATTGATGCTGACCTATAATCGTGGTAGTGAATCCCTATATCTAGTAGTTTTCCGTATTGTAGTTTTGGGGGGTTTGAAAGATTGCAGGAGGGGGGAGTAGGTGCGGTGAATAGAAAGATATCACGGGAAACTTGGGTGGTGTTGTGGAAAATTTATTCCGAAAATTAAAAGAGTGTTTTGCTTTTTACGAGTTGCATGGCAGGAATGGCATCTGTATGTGTATGTGTGTGTGTGTATATATATATATATACATATATATATATATATAGTCGATATGGGGATTACCCTTTTATGAGATAGCCACCACATTGGTGCTTTTACTGCCGCCCAATCCACACTCTTCATCTTGTGGGATCCACTTTAATAGTATTATATTTGTATAGTCGTTCATTTCCATTTCCTTTGTGGCCTCCTCATTATCTCTCTCTCTCTTTAATTTCCTTGTTGATTTAATGAAGGAAGAGAAAATCAAAACAACTAACGTTGGAGCATATGGGATAGGATAGGGGATGTATTTTGAAAATTTCAAGCTTCTTATTATCTCTACTTTTTTACTCACAATACGAGCTATGGTCCTGAGGGCTGATCATGGGCAATTTCAATACGTTTGTCAGAATTCAAAAAATGAACTATAATTTATCCTTCTGTAACATTTCCTAGTTAACTACTTCAAATAAATTATTAAAATATGAAAATAATAAATTTTGTTATTTAATTGATAAAAAGTTTTACTTATAATTTTTATAATGATTTTGACAAAACAATTAATGAAAAATAAATTTAAAAATAGAGAGGCTTAATTACCTAAAACTTAAAAAAAAAAACCATTTAATTATGAACATTTTATTAGACAATTATATATGATAACCTAACATTTAGTATATTAAATTATTTTTTATAAATTCTCTGCATATGAATAGCACTCTTATTTTCCCAACAAGTCTATTTTCAAAAAGTTGCTATAATGGCTCTTAAATAATTTGTTTCTCATTGCCATCATATTTGGCAAGAACAACAACCACTAATCAGCATGTTTAATTTGCAGAAGTCTAGAATCGGAGTAATGTTCACGACAATAGATGTTCTAAAAGACAATAATTTAGGTGCCGTTTGACAATAATATTGTATTTTAATTTTACTTAAATGTAATATAATTTTACATCAAACATAAATTTTGTAACAGTGCTACAAAAACAATTACTATTTAAAACATTTTTAAAATAATCACATCAACTTTTTAATTTCACTATTTATCTCTATTTTTACCAATCACATCAACTTTCAACCCTAAAATACTTTTCATCCAAACACACATTTCATTCAAATACAAAACAAATACTTTTCAACCAAATACAACATTCAAAAAACAAATTTTATTCAAATACAATCAAAATGCAATGCGTTTACCAAACGCCCCCTTAATACTCCTTTTATTTATGAGTTGAGTTTAAAATAAAATAAAAAATTTAAATTTAAATTAATTAATTTTATTATAATTTTTATTAATTTTTAAAAAAATATATAATTTAATTTTAAATTTAAACCACCCATCCATACAAGATGTTAGCATAATTTATATAATTGATGCAATGTTAACTTAACATGTAAAAAGTCAAATTTTATATTTAAATATAATAATATTTTTATATTAAATTTAACATTAAATATATCATGTTCAGACGGTTTGGTCTTACATATAATTTTCATTAGTGATGGCAGGTTTTTTTTTTTTTCTTTTTATTGAAGAGAAGTTTTTTCGGGTGAATGATTGAAGAGACTAGTGATGCATGCATAAATTGTACTTCTCTCTCTCTGTTCTTTTTTTTTTTTTGAAAAATAAATTGTACTTCTCTAATTTTTTTTTTTTTACTAATTCAAAATCCCATTACAAAATAACTCACATAATTTAATATCTAAACCTTGACAAGAAAGGTGGTGTAAGTATCATTATTTTAATCGTCAATGGTCGCATTTGCAACAATCATTTCATATCAGTTATCTGAATGACATGTACGCGTGGAGCGTTGTTTAGTAACTAATTAAATTAGTATCCACTGTTACAAGAAATTATGAAACGGGGACAAATATCACAGACTTTCACATCACAACCGTCGTTCATGGACCCATGTCCGATGATGGAATCTACGATACGCCACCTGGCTACCATATTTTCCGTACCAGTACTGTTTCTCCGCGTAGGACTTGATGCTTCTCTTTCGGCCGTTGCATTTCACTATAAACTGACAAGTTGAGCAAACTAAACAGAAAAAAAGATAAATGTAACAGCTTTCAAAAAGATGTGCGTTATTATCGCAGCTTTTTAGGGGTAAATTTGTCTGGGTGTCAAAAAATGTGAAAATTATACTAGAAATATATTTTTTTTAGGGCATGCTAAAAATAAATTGAAGTATAAGGGTCCGTTTGGATGGGGTGTTTGTTTTTGGAAAATAAAAAATTTTTAGATATGAAAAATAAAAAGTTGTTTGGAATTTTTTTTAAAAGTGAAAAGTTGTTTGGGTGGGTGAAAACTTTTTGTTTCTAGAAAGCTTTTTTTTTATTTTTCAAAAATAAAAAATATTGGATGTTCAAATACGAAAATTTAGGAATGTTTATTTTTCTTGAAATGAAAAATTTTTCATTTTCCAAATTTAAACGTGTCAAACAGACGGAGGGTAAGTGTATCTTGAATAAAAGATGTAACAAGTTCTGGTAAAGAAATATCTTATAACAACCTAAAAGAGATACTTTTATTTTGGGGTAAAAAAAAGTGAGCATGAATTATAACTACTTTTTTAGAATATATTTATCCATAAGATAAAGCAATAAAAAAGCACTAAAAAAGCACTAGAACTGAGTTTTGACTAACATTTGAGAAATGGGTATCCATTTATTTTATAATAAAATTAAATATAAAATTATTATTAAATTATAGGTGCAACTCTATTGTTAAAATATAAATATATATTGAATTTGAATAAATTTAAATTATGCAACGTGTGTGTTTGTACTATCAGCATGAAATTTTGCCACGACAAGATATTAACTTATAGAGGGGGAGATATGGACGAGGGTAAAATTGTAAAAAAAAGGAGACGAAAAAAAGAGCTAAGCAAATCAATAGCAGAGGCACGGTTCGGCAGGAGAGGGGGGAATAATTAAAATTAAAAAAAAAAAGGGCAGATAATAACACATGCAAATACTCGGCCCAGCGCGGCTCTCCACTCGTTTGAGGAGTACTACTACTTATACAGACAAAACCCATAGCGTTCTTTAAACTCTCTTTTCCCTTCCTTTCTTCTTAGAAACAACAAAGAAAAAGGCGAAACCCAAAAAACTAAAAAAAATGATACTCTGAACCCTGCATAAAGTCCCTTTCCTTTTTCTTCTCTCTGTAACTGCAACTTCTCTCTCTCTCTCTCTCTCTCTCTCTCTTGGTTGAAAATGCTACCGAGGTCGAATGGCGCCGTTTGGATGGACGGCGACGAAGAGGAGGCGTCGTCGTCGTGGACCAAGACCACCACCAACATCACCAATAACAAAATCGAGGTCGGCACCAACAAGGCCGAGGGGGAAGAAGACATGGCCGCCGCCATGGGAGGCGTTGTTTCCTCCTACTCCTCCTTCAAATCCATGCTCGAAGGCGACTGGTACTTGGGCAATTCTCTCAACAACATCCACGGCGGCGGCCTCCATGATTTCTCCGGCGATCACAGCAACCTCCTCCTTCAGCCAATCGACTCCTCCGCCTCCTGCTCTCCCTCTCAGCCCCCGCCGCCCTTCCATCTTGACCAGTCCCAGCACCACCACCACCACGAGCAACATCCTCCTTCCTTCCTCCCTCCCAAGTCCTGCTTCTCCTCTCTCCTCAATTTCGATAATGGCGGCTTCGATTTGAGCGCCTGCGAGAGTTCCGGGTTTCTTCTCGGTCCTGCTTCCGCCAATTCCCCTGTGTTGATGGGCTTCGCCGGCCTCAACAACTCCGAGCTCAGTTCCACCTCCGAGTTCGGGACCTCCACGACTCGGTTCCTCCCTCCACCGCCGCCGCCTCCTCCTCTCTCGTCTTCTTCAGACGCTGCCGCCGCCGCCGTAATCGGCGGATTCAGCCCCGCGGATTTCGAGGGTTTCGACAATGGCTCCGCGAATTCCAACACCATGTTTCTGAACAGGGCCAAGGTCCTGAGGCCTCTGGAGGTTTTCACTCCGGTGGGGGCGCAGCCAACGCTGTTCCAGAAGCGAGCGGCGGCGCTGCGGCAGAACTCCGGCGGAGGCGAGAGCGTCAGTCTGGGGAATTTGGAGGTTTCGGGATTGGAGAGCAGTAAGAGGAGGAAGAGGAGTGACTACGAGGGCGAGATTGAGGAGGCCAGCCTTGACATGTCTGGGTTAAATTATGACTCCGACGAGGGTAATGAGTACAGCAAAGCTGCGGAGGAGAATGCGAAGAGCAATTCGAATGCGAACAGTACTGTCACCGGAGGAGTTGATCAGAAGGGGAAGAAGAAAGGGTTGCCGGCGAAGAATTTGATGGCGGAGAGACGGCGGAGGAAGAAGCTTAATGACCGGCTCTATATGCTTAGGTCTGTTGTGCCCAAAATCAGCAAGGTATGGAATTTTTTGCTCTCTTCATATCGAGACATAATTATTAATTTATTAATTCCCTTTCTGTTTCCCTTTTGTTACTCGTTTAGAATTTTGGGAATTTATAACAATTTTATCACTTGGTTCACGTGTTCTTGGTTTTTTTTGTTGTTCCCCCACTTCGTGATTGGCATTGGAGGTAGGCCACTTGAGTTTGCTCATTAACAGATTTTGTTAACACTTGAAGCAATTTATTAGCTTTTTTATGTGAAAAGCGTTACCAATATGTTACTGAGAAATGAATGAATAAATATTATTTCATTGGGAAGTCAAGGTGTCTTAGTGTAAACTAGAAAATTTCTATGGAAACTGTGATCTTTCTTCAACAATATGTCACAAAAGAAAGAATAAGTTAACCAATGATCCCACGGGGAAGTCATGGGGTCAGAGTGAACGCTACAAATTTTGATGGCGGCCGCTTTTTAAGTGCTTTTATTACCAATCTGATTCCTACTGATATTTCCGTTTTGCAGATGGACAGAGCTTCAATACTTGGGGATGCCATAGACTACTTGAAGGAGCTACTGCAGAGGATCAATGATCTGCACAATGAGCTGGAGTCGACCCCGCCAGGTTCTTTGCTGCCGCCTTCCACAAGCTTTCACCCTTTGACGCCCACGCCGCCGACCCTTCCGTGCCGTGTCAAGGAAGAACTCTTCCCTGGCTCTTTGCCAAGCCCTAAAAACCAACCTGCAAGGGTATGTATTTTATTTGCTTTGAAGTTCCTTAATGTTTTAATATATTTTAACTGCATGATGAGTGTAAAACTTCTCATCTTCTTTAATTGTTTTGATCTGCGAGAACTTAACAAGAACCTTGATGCAAAGTTTGTATTGGTCTGGATGAAATGTATACACTGACATATCCAATCAATTATTCTAGTGTTTTATTGCCAATCTATGTAAATGGATGTACCTCTTATTGGTGTCTAGACAAAAATGTTTTGAGTGAATAGATAATAAATCAAGTTTCAAGTGTAGAGCATCATAAACTTAGGACTGATATCTGGATCTTGTAGGTTGAGGTTCGGCTGAGGGAAGGGAGAGCTGTCAACATCCACATGTTTTGTGCCCGTAGACCCGGCCTCTTGCTCTCCACTATGAGGGCTTTGGATAATCTTGGATTGGACATCCAGCAAGCTGTGATCAGCTGCTTCAATGGATTTGCTTTAGACGTGTTCCGAGCTGAGGTATGCTTCTCTGCCACCAAATAGTTTTCATTCTCTCTTATCATCATCTGTTTACCCCCTTAGCTATGAAACACAGTAAAAAAGATCAATCACATCCAGTCTTCAAATGCTTAATTCATGTACTTAATGAGTTTCCGTCGTGAAGTTACATCCCTTAACTTGCAGATGTTTTATATGCAATCATAGTGCCACCTAGATTCATTGATGAGGTCTTATGATTTGGAGTTTGAGTTGATTGTTTGCTTCTGATTGTTTAAAACAACTCGTTATTATGAAAACTCGAGCCGTATCATCTTTTAGGCAAAATGCTTTTAACGGTTCCAAAAGCAGTATTAGTGAGTTTCTTTTTGCTTTTCACTCACAGCAATGCGGGGAAGGCCAGGAAGTGCCACCGGAGCAAATCAAGGCAGTGCTTTTGGATTCAGCTGGCTTCCATGGGATGGCGTGACTACTAAACTGAACTCTTTAATAGAGTTTGCAAGAAAAAGACACCGCAAAGCCCCCCTTACAAATGGGGACATGGAGGCACTAATTTACTGGTTTCTACTTACTTTTTCTACCCCTCAAGGGCTCAAAACAAGTAGAGTTTTTGTAAATGCAAATTGCTGTTCATTTCCCATTAGTAAAGGTGCTTCTCATATCCTAGCATGAAAGGACGTAGGTCAGCCAATGTCTCTAGTTTTTGGGTTTGTCGTCTTTTATTATTTAAACATTTCAAGTTTAAACTTCCTTTGTTATCCTCAGTTACTGTTAGCTGTTAGAATAAACTGCTGATGTTTGAATTTGCTATTTTCTTTGCAATTGTATTTATGTGTGTCGCAATTATATATGTAATGTGCTTTATATTTATAGACCTTACAGCACAAAAATAGTTCAAGCGTTCGTTTTGTTTAATGTTCTAGTTTAATTTAATTTATATGTTAAGTTGAATTGTTCATTTCATTTCAGTTTAATGTAATTTAGGGGATATTTGGCAAAAATATTTCATTTTAACTTCATTCAAATACAATACAATTTTATACCAAACACAAATTTTACAACAGTGCTACGAAAACAATTACTATTCAAAACATTTTTAAAACAATCACATCAACTTTTCAACTTTACTATTTATCTCTACTTTTACCAATCACATCAACTTTTCAATTCTAAAATACTTTTCATCCAAATACACATTTCATTCAAATACAAAACAAATACTTTTCAACCAAATACAACATTTAAAAAACAAATTTCATTCAAATACAATCAAAATGCAATGCGTTTACCAAACGCCGCCTTAACTTGCATTGAAATTTGTGAAAGTAGAGGTAATTTATATTGAAAAGTATACTAACATAGTGAAAGTAGAAAGTAGAGATAAGAAGTATTGAAAGTGGGTCCTATAAAGCTAAATGAAGTTAAAAATCAATTTGGTCAATTTAACTTAATTTGTAAGCTAGATTACGTGTATGTTTGGTTTGTCAATCTAGTTAACTTAGCTTGAAAGTTATACTAGATAAGATATTTTATTTTAATTTAGTTTAACTTGACTTGTATTGAAGATTGTGAAAGTAAAGATAACTTAAATTGGAAGTTGTATTGAAATAGTGAAAGTAGTGATAAGAAATAATAAAAGTAGCTTCTATCAAGTTAAACTAGGACTAATTTGGGTAAATTAAATTAACTTATAAGTTATATTAAGCACAAATAATTAGATCTTATAACCAAACGAACACTAATGGTGCATTTGGTATTAGTTTTGTATTCGTACTGTGTTTAAACACAATGTAATTTTCATCCAAACATAAAAGTTTTGCATTCAGACATAATATTTTTCAATATTGTTACATAAACAATTAATGTTCATTTTTTTTTGGAAATAATTGTTTATTAGGTTTTCAATTGTTTCATTTACATCATACTCTTTCTCTCTCTTACTTTTTTTTGTCTACTTTTACTAATCATATCAACTTTTTCAACTTTAAAATATAATACAAATACTTTTCATTCAAACAAACATTTCATTCAAATACAAATCAAATATTTTTCATCTAAATATAAAATGTATTTTTAAAATTGTATTCAAACGAAACGCGAACGCAATACGTTTATCAAATGTCTCGTAGGTGAGTTGATGCGTAGTTGAATAACATATTTATGAGTAAATAAATTATTATACTATTAGTAAAAAAATAAATTTATTGGTAAACATGTTATTTATTCAATAGGTTATTTACTTCTAATTTTTTCTTCTTTTTATTAATCTAAAAAATATTATTTAAAAAAAAATTTGCGTACACCAAGCTGAGAAAATTGGGCTCTGTGTGCATTGGTTAGCGGGCAGGAATTGATTGTTAGATTAAAGGTTTAGTTTGAATGGGCTTGACTTGTGGCTCGTTATACCCATGAAAGTGGACCTTCACCTTCTGGGTTTAGGATTAGGGCCCGGCTGGCTGTTGAGTGTTGACGTTGAATGAATGGTTCTTGCAAAAGCGGGGTGATAACTTGTTGGTTAAGGGGGCGTTTGGTAAACGCATTATATTTTGATTGTATTTGAATGAAATTTGTTTTTTGAATATTGTATTTGGTTGAAAAGTATTTGTTTTGTATTTGAATGAAATGTGTGTTTGGATGAAAAGTATTTTAGAGTTGAAAAGTTGATGTGATTGGTAAAAGTAGAGATAAATAGTGGAATTGAAAAGTTGATGTGATTGTTTTTAAAATGTTTTAAATAGTAATTATTTTCATAGCATTGTTGTAAAATTTGTGTTTGGTGTAAAATTGTATTGTATTTGAATGAAGTTAAAGTGAAATACTTATCCAAATGCCCCCTAAGAGTGAAAGAGTTGGAGACTCCGAGGAATACAGTCGTTGGAGATTAATTATTTTTAAAAATTTGAGGACAAAGTTATTATGATTATTATTTTTTCCCCTTCGAGCATCTTTTGCGGTATTAAGGAAAGGCGAAAGTACATATTTTATAAAACCACCCACAAAATAGAACTACAAAGATGAATAATTGTATTTTATTAGTGCAATGGAGCTTATTAAAAATGTACACGATCGTTCCGTCATGGAAAGCTCGTGGTTGTTGTGATTGTTATCATAGGCGTCAACTTTCTCGTATACAAAGTTCATATCTGCTTTAGAGGTTGTTTGATGGGATCAGTTTTAGTCTACAATTAATTTTTTTTGGTCTTTTTTTTCACTTCACTATTATTTTTTATTATTTATATTTCTAAAATTTTATAATAAATTTTAAATTTTAAAATTTCATAATTTTGTATATACAAGTTTAAATGAGATATTTTTTTAAATTATATAAAAATTTAAAACAAATAAAATAATATTCATATTAATAATTTTTTAAAATAAATTTTTAAAATTCTATATTTTTTTATTTTAAATAATTTTTTTTCTAAATATATTTTTTAAAACTTATTTTATTTTAAAAAAAAATCTTTAAAACTTCCACAGCCTGAAATTATTTAACAAGATTGCACATGACGCAAGTTGAATACCATTTTGAATACTATGAGCGTCAACTTTCTTGTCAAAATAGTTGAATACTCTTTTGTCACAGCATTTACGGAGCGACAAAGACAGGTCTCCGTTGTCACACCTACCAAAACCCAAAAAAAAAATAAAATAAAATAAAATAAAATAAAAGGGACAAAGGCAGGTTACCAAGCTCGGCGGGAAAGAAGAAAAATTGACATCATGATTTTGTGTGACATTCCAAGTGGCGTTTCTAGGGGTCGTCTTTATCGACTTTTATTAAGCCGGGAAAAAAATGTTGCTCATGCATTTCTTTTTCTACATAAATGTATATAAAACAAAACAAAACAAAACAAAAGAGATTTTTATAACAAGGGTCCATTTGAGGTCTTAGTTTTGGTATTTCTAAAACTATTTCATACTATTTACATCATAAACGTTATAATATATTTCAAATTTTAAAAATTTATAACTTAAATGAGATGATTATTTTTAATTATATAAAATTTAGAGATGAACAAAACAATATTCATATTGATTTTTTTTATAAATTTTATATTTTTTCACCCTAAATAATTTTTTTTTCCTCCAAACACATTTTCTAAAATAATTTTTTTGTAATTCAAAAAAATAAAAGTCTCCAAACATTCTCCCAAACTAGCCCTAAAGAAATAATGGAGTGTTGGAACGTAAAAGAATCACAAGTGGTATTATTAGTGTTTATAACAAAAGAAGTAGTAATACTATTAGTAACTAGACAATGTGAGATTCGACTAGAGTAGCATTCATGCCATTCTATTTTGGAATGTGATTAACTTCCTGTAAAGCACATATCATCATTCAACATTACATCTTAACTAATCAGATGAGGAATCATTGCTAATCTTAGGCTTCATTTGACAAACGCATTGCATTTAAATATAATGCATTAAGTGTAATTTATATTTAGAGAAAAAGTATTAAATTACATTTTAATACAATGTGTATTTAGATGAAAAATATTTAAATTATATTTAAATAATAAATATGTGATGTGATGGGTAACAATAAAAAGAAAAAAAGAGAGAAAAAAAGAGTATATGATATGGTTAATAAAAATAATAGAAAAAATAAAATAATAAATAATAATTATATTGAGTTTAAAATGTAATGTAATTGGTATTTGAATGCAATGTTTTTGTATTTGGATGAAAATTGTATTACATTTAAATGTATGCAAATGCAATACTGAAAATAAACGGAGGCTTAAAGAGCATGCGCTTATTGTAATCAGAAGTATTATTGGTACTAAAGCCATCATAAATAAAAAAATAGATCTTATTTATAGACTTTATAATATGATATTCTCTTTTTGTTTGTTGGTAATGGTTAACATTATAGGTATCTTATAATATTCATGTGATGGTTGTATTGTCAAAATTGATGAATAACAATTAGAAAAGAAAATCTTGAATCCTAATGAAACGAATTAATGGGAGTATCTGATATTAAGATGTCCATGATTGATGTTGGTTTACTTCCCTATGAGATCGTAACTAGATAAATGGAAAGGGTGTTTGGATTGGTGGGTAGAGACCCCATTTTTAAAGTGGTGCAGGCCAGGGACCATCTGAATTTCAGTCACCCCCACCCCAACAGGATGAAACGCATGTCTATGGCTATCCCCCTCCTCTTCCCGGGGGCAGAGTTTCACGTGGGATCCAACCATCCTCACCCTTTTTTTTTTTCCTCTTTATTTACTGATTTTTTTATAGAGGAAACCATCTTCACTTTCAAAAGCTACCCTACCATGCAAACAAAACTATATATTAAACGCAAATCAAATTATTTGTCATTTGCATTATCAACCAGAAGAATGGCAGCATCACGGGGCCAAATTAGTGAGTCTCACGTTGCTATGAAATATTAGACTTGTTTGATTGGTCGACCTAATTTAATATAATTTAATTTAATTTATAAGTTAAATTAAGTTGTTTAAATTGTTTTTAGTTTAATTGAGTTTAATAAGATCCATTTTACTATTTCTTATTTTTATTTTCCTTATTTTAACATAATTTTTAATATAAATTATCTTTATTTTTACAATCTTTAATACAAGTCAAATTAAATTAAATTAGAATAAAATTTATGATCTTATTTAATTTTAAGTTAAATTAAACTAAATCGACAGATAAATACATATTTAACATTGATAAATATATAATTCATAAATTATATATATTATTGACGATCCATAAAAAAAAATATAATAATTCTACTTCCATATAGGAGTGTGAAAGGAAAAAAAAAAAAATACCGGCTAAACAAACTCATTGTTTTTGTATACGTCATCGACCCGATGAAAAAAAAGTCGGTGAAAAACGCACAAAAACGACTGACAACCGTTGCAAATTGCGATGCTTGTACCGCGCGGCGCCCACCGGTGATAAATACTACAAATCTCATTTAGTGAGCTGAGAAATAGTAATTCGTTGAAAAATAAACGTGTTGACGATAAACATGATAACAAACTACGATTAAACACGTGTCCGATGTAAACAGGTTGGCTTGACCAAACGGTCGGAACCCAACAAACGACAGTGAGGGTAAGAGACGAGATACAATGGCTCGCAGAAACTGCGTGACACAAAACGCAATTTGAAAAAAAAAAAAAAAAAAGGAAGGTTAATTAAGCACGTATATAAGCAAGTGGAGGGCAACGCATTAGAAAGAAAGAGAGGCGGCGAGGGGGTTGCGGACTTTGCAACGTAACCCATTTTCCTCTCTCTCTCTCTCTCTCTCTCTCTCTCTCAACATTCACATTTCATTCTTAGAGAGAGAGAGAGAGACATTGAAGCTCGCTTGCGATCTAAAGTGGTCGGCGCTCAGGATCTCTCTCGCTTAAACCCTAAAACACCTCCATTGTTGAAGCTCTCTTCCTCTCTTTCTCTTTCTTTTTGTTTGGAGCCAATTCATTTCTTCGCAGCTGCGTGTTTTCAAGGTCTTTCTCCTTCTCTCATTCTCTTTGTCATTTTCTTTCTTTCTTTCTTTGAATGTTTGGAAAACGTTACTTTTGTATTATATAAATGAAAATAATTTCTGCATTTTGATTCTTTGAAGTTATTCGATTTGTTGAGCTGCTGAAAATTTGTTCTTTCTTTATATTCTTTTATTTATTTATTTATTTTTCTCTTTAAATGTTCCCAAGATTTAGCCTTTTGAGTTGCAATGATTAAATTGAAAAAAAAAAAAATGCATTTTGATTCATGTTTTCATTTGTTAAGTGCTTGTTTATTAAAGTTAATCGATTTGTGGTTCTTTCTTTATCTTCTTTTATTTATTTTGCGTAATGTTGGAAAATGCAACCTTTGCGATTGCAATGATTTAATGTAAAAAAAGTGCATTTTGATTCATTTGTAAATTCTTGTTTGATCTTAGTCGATTCGTGTTTTTGGAGTTCTTCCCAGGTTCAGCTGCTGAAATCGGTTAATTTTTCGGGAAAATCTCTGAGAAATCTCCAAACCAAAGAAGCAATTGCATTTCGAGCCAAATTCGTTGAAATACCCTTGTTGTGATAAAAAGTAATAATAAAAAAGATTCACTTTTGTCTCGACCTAATTTGAGGCTTGTTTAACAACAATGGAGACCGCATTGCAATATTGTGGGGCCTCTTCCTCATGGAGGTCTCTGCAACACCCACCTGCGTCATCTCGTTGCCTCCATTTCTCAGCTTCTTTGTGTTCCAACTACAAGGGGTGGTGTACAACTCCGAAAAAACAGTCTTGCTGGAGTAGACATTTGAGAGTCAGTTGCGAAGGAAGAGGAGTGTTGGATGTGATAGAAAGAAAAACACAGTTGGAGAATCAGAGTATCTGTGAAAATGAAAAGCAGTTTACGTGTGTCATGAAATTTGGCGGATCATCTGTTGCCTCTGCCGAGAGGATGAGAGAGGTGGCTGAGCTTATAATTAGTTTTCCAGAGGAGTCGCCTGTCATTGTTCTCTCTGCTATGGGCAAGACCACTAACAAACTTTTGCTGGTATCTTTGGTTTCTCTCTCTCTCTTTCTCTGTTTTTCTTCGTCCACTGGCATCAAGAATGAAAATGTTCGTATAGAGAGGAATATGAAGGCTTTGGATTTATAGAAATATCGTTGAACGATATCTATGTTAATGTCAGTAAAAGTTTAAGCTCGTATATATCATCAGTAAAATATCAAGAAACGTTGAAAATTATAAGTTTTACTTCCTTGATGGCTTTGTGTTAATTTTTAATTGAAATGATTTTTCATTCATTATTAGGCTGGAGAGAAAGCAGTCAGTTGCGGAATTAGTAATGTCTCTGCTATAGAGGAGTTGAATTTCATCAGAGAATTGCATCTCAGGCAAGATTATGGATTTTGTTTTTGATCATTATTAAAGAACCTTCTAAAATCCAATTAGTATTTTAGGATTTTTACTCTTTGTTGATTAGTATGTTTTATACAGGACTGTCAGTGAACTTGGTATAGATAAGACTATCATTGCAAGTGAGTCTTTACGTTCCACTTGAAATTTCTTCTATCAGTAATTGCAATGTCTATGGCTTGATTGACTTTTACCATTAAAAAAAAAAATGATTTGCAGCATATCTGGATGAATTGGAGCAACTTCTTAAGGGGATTGCTATGATGAAGGAGTTGACATTACGGACAAAAGACTATTTGGTATCGTTTGGAGAGTGCATGTCAACAAGGATATTTGCAGCTTACTTAAATAAGATTCGTGTTAAAGCCCGCCAGGTATGTTGATTATAAGCTAATCAAAATTATAATGTTTTTTTTTTTTTTAACTAATCAAAATTATAACAACTTATTTCAGTTCTGGAATCATGATTTTAGAGTTGTCTATTGGTTAGGCTGTAATTTATGGTAGCAAGTTATAACGAATTCTGTCATTTTGCAGTATGATGCCCCTGAAATTGGTTTTATAACCACAGATGACTTCACAAATGCGGATATTATGGAACCCACCTATCCAGCAGTAGCAAAAAGATTGCATAGTGACTGGATAAGTGATCCTGCAATACCAGTTGTTACTGGCTTCCTTGGAAAGGTCTTTTAGCTGGCAAACTGCTTCGTGCTATTTTGAGTTTTGACAATAAATCTTAACCTGATAGCATGACTCATCATTTATTTTCTTGTTGTAGGGATGGAGATCAGGTGCGGTGACTACACTAGGTAGGGGTGGTAGTGATTTGACAGCCACAACCCTTGGTAAAGCATTGGTATTGCGAGAAATTCAGGTGACTCTCAAATTTCTGATCTCTAATCATGATATTATAGTTCTCTTTTCTATTATTTGTCTCGTTTCGTATTTGAGAAAAATTCATAATCTTAGATTTTTAGAGCATAAGAAAAAGTCAAAATATTAGATTTTTAGAGACACAAAGATTAAAAATTCCTATTTAGTCCTCAGCCGTGTAAAAATTCATATTATAGCAGATTCAAATTTTATGAAAAATTTCCGATTAGGATTCTAGTTTTTGCCTTGCACGATTACCTTATTCTGTTCGGATGACCAAAGTATAAAAAACTATCATCTATCTATTGCAGGTATGGAAGGATGTTGATGGTGTTTTAACCTGTGATCCTAACATTTACCCACGCGCACAACCTGTTCCTTTTTTGACATTTGATGAAGCTGCTGAACTTGCTTATTTTGGTGCTCAGGTATCATTATATTTTTCACCTTTATCCATGTTTTAAAAGTGAACTTTTCAAGCTTCACTTGTATTAATAATAGACCAAATCCTGTCTTCTAAGGAGTCATGGATTTAATCTATAAATTTATTGTCTCTAATCATGATGAATTTATTTTGTGTTTTACCCTTTGCTGGGTGGTACTTAGCAGTCTGTGTTTTGGGTTGTTGTTGTTGTTGTTATTGTGTGTGTGTGTGTGTGTATTTCTTTTTTCTCTTCTTCTTCTTCTTTACCATTCCAATTTTTGGCAACCACAATTTCCAAGCGGCATTAATATTTAGAAAATTTTGGATGATTAAATTACTCCACTTTGCAATGAAGGGAAAAAAAAAAAAAAAAACCTTACTATGATGCAGCTTCTCCGCACTACATCACCTCTTGTGTTTCCAGGATTTGGGAACTGCTAATTTGAATGTATTATAACCATGTTTCATGTTTATATTTGTGCTTCTTGTATTTCAACTGAGCGATGTTAAACTTGAATCCATAAATATGATACATGTAACGAAGCTATATTTAAGAAATGAACTTAAATGTTATATATATTTTTTGTTCCCATTTCAGGTCTTGCATCCGCAGTCCATGAGACCAGCTAGAGAGGGTGATGTTCCTGTGAGGGTTAAGAACTCTTATAACCCTAAAGCTCCAGGCACGCTCATCACCCAGAGAAGAGATATGAGTAAGGTGTGTAAGTACATATTGTCAGAGAAACTGAATCTTGTAACTGTGTAGAATATGGAAACAACATTGAACCACTTGTCTATCTATTTATTTATTTATAATTACCTTTCTCAATTGCAGGCGGTACTTACTAGCATTGTTTTGAAGCGGAATGTAACCATGTTGGATATTGTCAGCACTCGCATGCTTGGTCAATTTGGTTTCCTCGCTAAGGTGAGATATTTAACTGTAACCTTCATCTTTGTTTGGTGACTCAGATTGTCACGTAATCTAACAGCAATATGTATTTCTCTCACCCAGGTGTTTTCGATTTTTGAGGATTTGGGCATATCTGTAGATGTCGTAGCTACTAGTGAAGTTAGTATATCTTTGACACTGGATCCCTCAAAGCTTTGGAGCAGAGAGCTTATTCAGCAGGCAAGCGTATGACATCATGCTCAGCATTCTTAATTGTGCTCTATGACTATAAGCTGCATATAAGAATACACAAACAACATAATTATTATTATTATTATATTTTAATCCTTTTTATGTTTGAAACTAATCCTATCAAACGTTTGACAGGAACTTGACCATGTTGTCGAAGAACTGGAGAAAATTGCCGTCGTCAATCTTCTTCAGCACAGATCAATCATCTCTCTAATTGGGAATGTGCAGAGATCATCTTTAATACTAGAAAAGGTTTCTGTGATTTGTCATGTTAGGGGAGCTTTTGTTCATGAACCATTAACATTTGATTTGGTTTTCACTCCCTCCTATTTTTCAACAGGTATTTAACGTTCTTCGAACAAATGGAGTTAATGTTCAGATGATATCTCAAGGCGCATCCAAGGTTTAGCACCAGTAACTATATTTCAATCAGCTTACTCGAGTGATATTCTGGTTCTCCAGTGCTTCCGTATCTGCATTAGTTATTTGTTACTTGTAACCTTTCATAAATTTGATTTCGGCTTCACGGCTGCTCACTATTTCTTGTTTTTTTATTGGCTAGGTTAATATCTCATTGATAGTAAACGATGACGAAGCAGAGCAGTGTGTAAGGGCTCTCCACCAGGCTTTCTTTTAGAGCGATATCGCTGAACTGGGTGGTTCCAAGTCAGGGTATGGTGCTGTTCCCTCCTTGTCATAGAGGGGCATTGGCTCCCTCCATAGCAAAAATATCGTGTTGAATCCAAATAGCACATGAAATTTTGAATTTTTAGATCATCAGTTTCGTCCGACGGTGAGTTGATTCTGTCTCCCTGCCCGTCATCTCTTCTGTCAGATTAGGGTTTAAGATGTGGCATTGATTCCCATTGTTGTAATCTGGGATTGTTGTAGTACTTTGTATATTTTAGCCTTAGCTAGGTTTAAAATATTTACTATTGATGCGTTTTGCTTCTCTTTCTTCAATAAGTGATAATATTGGCTCTACAATCTACCTAATTTATGGCTTTAATGTGCATATTTGTCTTTCGTTGTCTAAGCCACAACCGTATGTATTAAAACACAATGTTTGGTAGATAGAGTCAAATAATATCAGCAGCAATACAAAGCTCCCAAAAAATAAATAAATAAATAAATAAATAAGGAAGAAAAAGAAAAAAGGAAAAAGATGACAGTATGGATTAGAGACGATTCAAGAAGCCAAAACATTTTTTTTGTCCACCAGAAAAAAACGTTAAACGTAATTCAATAAGACAAGACCAACAAATAGTGGACGCACGCACCCCAAACAACTAAGAAGATGAAAAAACGACATGTAAACACTACATAGCATAAAACGACATCACCTGAAAATAATGCATCAAGAACTTTAACTAGAAAACTAATAAACAATACGAAAAAAGATTAAGCTGAAAAAAGTCATTAAATTAGTTTTAAAAAAGGACAATTATATGGGATAAGTTTTTTAACTTCATTGATAGTGTAAGAGTTTTTTTAACCATTAGGTAAATTTCAACGATTTAGATGTACACGCATGTAAATTATAATGCATATAACTACTTCCGATTACAAATTAATTACAAACAAAAAGAGGGAAAAAAAAAAAATCAGCCCAACCTAAGCCTCTAACCAACTAAGTTGCCGTGCCACCTCTTGCTGCCGCACCGGTCACTGACCGAATCACAAGCTCAAGCCAAAGCTACCCATGGTTACGACATTGCTGACGGCTTCCAAGCCTTCCAGACGGAGGTGCAAGGAACACCACCACCACCCCCCGAAAAAACTATTCAGATTCTGTCGCCTAACGATCTAGTAGCTTTGATTGTCGTCGATGACTGGGCACGACAGCAACGATGATAGCGACTTGAGATCTCTTGGCATGACGATGCTACTTGCTAACAATCCAACAATCAATGCAGATGAACAAATTGGAGATCTCCTACAGACGCGATCGAGGTCGATCTCTATTGTCGAAGATAATGAAAGACAAAGGCAGCAGTGAGATATAAATTGCGAAATCCCAATGGCGGTGGTTTGGTCAGGAGTGTCAGTGGTTGGTTGCTTGCGAGCTTGTAGCTCCTCCGCATAGGAGCGGGGGGGAGGGGCTGCGGGCTGCCAATGACGTGGTGTGTAGTTTTTTTTTTTTTTTTTTGGGAAATTGAATTTTTTTTTTAATTAATCATGTCTGTCCAACTCCATTTTTCAACGGCTCAAAAGTGGGGCTTGTCATAAAGCGAACCATTATCAACTATAGGATTTTATCTTATTAACAAGGCAAAAAAGTTTATTATAATAGAATAAAAAAAACTAGAAAAAAAAATACTGATAACTTAAACTGAAAAATAGAAAAGACAAAATATAATATAAACGACAATAACTTCACAAGGCTAATCGACGGTAGAATGGTATGAAAAACAAGAGTAACCTAAAAATCAATATTAACCGAATACAAAGTTTAAAAAATGATCTCAGTTATCATTACAACCTAATAATAATACCACATCTAACTATAATTAAAATATAAAGTTTGAATGCTCTATCCCACTTAAAAAAAAAGATCTCAATTAAAAAAAGGATTTATAGTTAAATAACCTTTTATTAACAAGTTTTTTAACAAATGATTCAAGTTTTTAAAATTAATTAAAATGTCATTTTTTAAAAATAGTTATTAAAATTTCTTAAATAATCAATTGATGATTGAGTATAATTTGATTAATCACCAATTGATCATGACGTAAATTATTAATTTTTCAGTGGATAACTGATTGATTAATAATTAATTACTAATTAATCAAATTTAAAAAAAATGCCAAATGATTATTTTTTAAATTAAAAATTTTGACATCAGATTGCCATTAAAAAAGTGGAATTCACATAAAAAACGACAATGAGAATATAAAACAATTGAAAAAAAAAAAAAAAAAAGGAAGAAGAAACGATGCATGTACGTCGAAGGCTAGAAACAACATTAACTATGAAAACGACATTAACTTAGAAACAAAAAACAAAATTGGAAAACTACTGGGCCTGGACTTTAGCCAATTTTGAGGCCATAATGGCCAACGTAGCCCAATGGGAGAATGTATATGAAGCCTAAATGGAGCTAAACCTCAAAGACCGTCTAAGCTCTAGGGTTTACACAACAATGGCGTGCACGATTGATTTTCGGTACCTCGACGAAGGCTTCGGCGGCAAAACCTACAAACGCAAGAGACAGGCAGAGCAATCCAACGACGGCAACGATGGTGACGCCGCCATGGACGTGGACGACTCGTTTCCTCCGGCGGCGAAGAGATCGGCGGTGGCTTCTTCGGAGAATCCCAACAAACCTACGTTCGGGAGGCCAACCTATGACGGCGTGATCGCCGGAAAGGTGTCCGGGCGGAAGTGGAAGCAGCCGAGGAAGAGGCGGGCGTCGGCGGCGCTGGTGAGGAAGGGGCAGAATTTCGAGGAGAGGGCGAGGGAGAAGGAGGTGAAGAGGGCGTTCAGGGAGAGGAAGGAGGAGCTGAAGGAGGAGATCAGGAGGAACAAGGAGGAGAAGAGGAAGCTGAGGGAGGAGAGAGAGAAGAGGAAGAAGGAGAATATTTTGAGGTCTGGTACCAAGCTCCAGAAGATCACCAATCCCAAGACGCTCCAGAGGATCGCCAAGTCGAAGGAGAAGAAGCTCCTCAAGGTTGTTCCTGATGATCTGCTCAACCCTAACAAGAAGAAGAAACAAGGCTAGACTTTTTTTTTTCTTTTTGAACTGTAACTTATTCAGAGCTCTTCTGTGCAATTTTGAAATGGAAATTTTGTTTTTGACTACTTATTTTTTCCCTGAATGTGAAATCTCCAGTGTTTCTTTTGATGTTGAATGAAATGTCTCATGTTTACGAAATCATATATGAAAAATTTGTATGCAATACATCACTTTTCGTAACCATTTTTTCCTTTCATGATTGAAGTAACTTGTTTCAATCTTTCTGAAAATTTAAATAAGTCAGCAATTGAAAAAATGCTAGGCGTTGGAAAATGGTTCCTGCAGAGGATCAAACCAATAACATACAATATATATTGAGACTTTGAAAGCAAAAAACGTGTTGAACATGGTTCCATATGCTCCAGTTTGTATTTGTTTTAATAGCCACTTATGCTTGTAGTTTTGACACTTTCACCATTAAACCTCTTTTTTTTCTCCCTTAGCAATTCATCTTCAATCTGTAAAAATTGTAACCTGTAATTTACATCGTTGACGAGATGGTATTTTTGTATAAACATAAACAGGAGGCAGGAAGATTCGAACTCAAATATTAAATTATGTTTGCAATTATGAGGGGTTGTGATTTTGTATGGAATAATCACAATCTTTAGAGACTAGGCTTCTTAAACTTTTCTTTATGGTCATTTAGTCCCTCAGTCAGTCAAAAAATTCTCTTAAATTCTGATCTTAAAACCCTCTAAGATTTATAAAAGAAAAAAAAATCGACTTTTTTATTAAAGGAAAAAAAAAAAAAACTAAATCCAGCCATTTATAGGTAGATGAACAAAGATGGATTTATTTAAATAAAAGATAAAACTCGGTAATATATACGCATAGAGGAGTTTACCTTAAGGATACAGGGCAGCTGTTGGGATTGCAAAAGGGGACTATAGATCGCCTAGGGATGTTGTCCCGAGCACCGAATCATGAAAAACCTAAAATAATGAAGATTACACGTTTCCAAAATCATGAAGATTAATCATCAATTCAATTTCAATACTTATTATTGCGTTATATCTGTATGCTCAAAAAATAAATAAATTTGGAATATGTTTTTGTTTTGTCAATGAAAGAGATGGATTTGTATTTTTGCGCCTCTAGCAAAAGAAAAAGAAAGTAAGTACGGGTTCTATTTTGTATCAAAATAATAATAATAATAATAATAATAATAATAATAATTAGTCAGTCATATTATCTGATCCATACTTATTCATTCACATCTTCCCCATAAGCTGAAGACTTCATTGATATCATCACTTTTGAATTCTAGAACTTTCGAATTTTGCAAAATTTGTCGCTGGAAATGATGGTTCCTGCGCATGTTGAGAGCAAGAAACGTGTTAAACATGGTTGCATCAGCTCCACTTTTAAGCACGTAGATGGGGTAGATATGTGTTTAATGGCTTTCGGCTTCATCGGAGCCGTTTTCAATGGCCTCACCGACCATCTTCGCTTGGTTTTTAGCAGCCAGATGATTAACAGCATTGGCACTGCCTCAAAGTTGGTCCCTCAAGTTTTCCGACATAATCTGGGCAAGGTTCTCTCTCTTTCTCTATTTCTCTCTACAAATTAGTAATAATTAACGCTGATTAAAAGGTTTGCGTGAGTGGCAGACTGCAGTGGCGATGTTATGCTTGTCTTGTATGTCGTTTGTTGCTTGTTTTCTAGGTTCGATCAGTACTTCTTCACCCTCATCTCTTTCTTTCATGCCTTGTTTTGTAAACAAATCTTCATAATTAACTAATCTAAATTGTTTTGTTTTTTGCTGTTGTAATTTACGAGAAAATTTCAGCAGGATACTGTTGGAGAAGAACAGGCGAGAGACAAGGTGCAAGAATGAGAGCCAAATGCTTGAAAGCAGTATTGCGACAGGATCTTTGTTACTTTGACTTACAACTTGCTTCAGGTGCAACCGGGGTTATACACAGGCATCTCTAATGACACCCTCATTTTTCAAGAGGCATCTCTAATGACACCCTCATTTTTCAAGAAGTTATCCGTGATAAGGTGTGACTATTTTATGATGGTCTATATTTTGGAAAAATATTGATTATTCTGAATCCCTCTAATTCAACACTTCAAAACGTTAGTATCCCCTGTTTGAGATGTCCCATTATTTTAGAGTACTCTTTTTTTTTTTTTTAAATTTAAAATTAAGAGTGAGATTTAAATTCTATACTTTTTAATGAATTTAAATATGAAATTAACTTAGGCTATACTGCAATCACGAATATTTTCTCTTTTTTTTCTTTTAAAAAAGAATATCATCTTGTACCAGTTTGAATCTTTTTTTTTTTTTTAAGAAATCATAAAAATAATAAATCCTTTATGCCGTTTTAATTCTAAAAACATTATTTTGAAAATCATAATTTTGAAAATAAAATGCAAAAAAGAAATAAAAAATAGTAGTTTGGTTATCTCTTTGTATTTTCATTTTTAGTTTTTTTTTTTAAGTATTTGATGGTTCTAACTTCTAATTTGGAAAGTATTTTTAAACTGAAAAGACAATACTACTCTTTCATGTCCTAAAATAATGAGTTCAGGTAACTAGATAATTTATTAAAATATCAGGATGTCTCCCAGAAATTCATGAAAATAGGATACCAGTTACTTATAAAGTATTTTTTTTTTAAATTACTTATAAAGTGTTAAAAGTACGTATACTATTAAGAGGATCTTTTCTCATTTATAATTGATATCTACCCAACACTCGCTCCTACCTTTGTAATTCAGCTTATTTTATTCTTAAATTTTCTTTAAAATGTTTCACAGGTCCCAAACTTTGTGAGTAACGTCTTTGGGTTCATCGGAGGTTACATGGCAGCATTCATATTGGCGTGACAATTGGCTTTGGTGGCGCTCCCATTAGCGTTGCTTCTAGTAGTTCCCGGGTGGTTATGTGGAAGATCTTTGATAGAATTAGCAGGGAAGATCAGGAGAGAATACAACAAGGCTGGCAGTGTTGCGGAGCAGGCAATATCTTCCATTAGAACGGTTTAGGCCTTCGGTGGAGGAAAACATACACTACAAGAGTTCTCTGAACCTCTCAATGGATCCATCAGATTGGGTTTTAGGCAGGGTTTGGTGAAAGGCTTGGGCATCCTGTATTTGCTATTTGGGCTTGGTGAAAGGCTTGGGCATCCTGTATTTGCTATTTGGGCTCTCATGTCCTACTGTGGCATCACATTGGTCATGTACCATGGCGCACAAGGAGGCAATATTTACGCTGCCGGTCTCTCCATTGTCCATGGTGGACTGTGAGTTTCAATATTTACAATGATATCAGTCTCATTTATATCCGTGGTCTTAAGAAGCTTTGATAAGTATTCCTTGAAAAGGAAAAATATCGAATTGATAAAAAAATAGTGTCTTATTGTCCTTCTTGTACGGGGGATTAGGTACTGCATTATCTAACACGAAGGATGTTAGGTTTTTTAGTATTAGCATTTATAGTCATTATGTTTAGAAAAAATCAAAAACAAAATCTGTTATTCAAAAAATTTTTTAGACAGTTTTTAAGTTTCATATCGCATAATATGTTACGACATGAGCATATGTAGACAGGTTGCTATTTGAATGAAATTCCGCTAGCGTGGCAAGCCTTGACAAGGATTACCAACGTGGATAAGCACAAGAAAGAAGATTTTAAAGTTTGAATCAATTTTGAAGATAATCTTGGAAGATATGGTGTAAATATTAAAGAATCAAATTTGGAAATTTAAAAACGAATTTGGTGGAGTTAGTTGAGTGATTTGTGACTGAATAAGTCAGAGATAATTGTGGGATTTGAATTTGAAAAGAAATCCTAAGTTAAGTAGGATTCTAAATCTTATTTAAATTTGGATTCCTTCCCCAAATCAGAGAAAATGAATTTCTGAGTATTTAAACATATCTATTAAAAATTTGGTGAAGATATATATATATAGATTTGAAACTGTACGAATTTAGCTGGAAGATTTGAAATTCGAATGTTTCACGAGGTGTCGTAACAGGCCAAGAAACATGTTCAAATTGAATACCTTACAAGTTCAGGATTGACTTGGATTTTTGAAGGTTGCCTATTTAAGTCTCAACTTAGTGAATGGTAGGGACAGGGAGCACAGATTTGTTAGAGTATATTTTGAGACTATTAAAGTTGTTGCGTGTTTATTCTTTCGAGAGAGATTTGATATCTTCAGGAGAAGGCAAAAGTAGTTGAAGGGATTTTAACATATACTAACAAGAGGATCTTGCTGAACGAGTTCATTGACTGGATTTAAAGACAACCGGCGACAACAACAAAGAGAGAGTCTTTAAATTGCATAAAACCTAGTAGCTTGTAAATATTTAAGAGTTAATGAATTGGTTAATGTCTAGGCGTGACTATGAGTAGTAGGGAAATCGAACCTCGTAAAAATTTATCTGTATCTTTTATTTACTTGCTTCTAGTAATCAATTAATTAAATCTGGTAAAGAAATTAAAAATGGATCTTAAAAAGACATAGGTGATGCATGTTGGGACGGAAAACGTATAATGAAGATGATCCAAAGAATTCCCAAGATTGATTCAGAGGACAAGCACGCAATAATTTTGGAGGATGTATCTGGCGAAGTTGAATTTAAGGAAGTCACGTTCTGATATCCATCAAGACCTGCAAGTGTTGTCTTCAGGAATTTCAACCTAACAATCCCGGCAAGAAAGACTATTGTTTGGTGGGGGCTAGTGGCTCCGGAAAATCAACGGCCTTGTCGTTATTACAAAGGTTCTATGATCCGCTTGAAGGAGAGATTCTTCTAAATGGAGTTTCCATTGATAAATTGCAACTTAAGTGATTAAGGTCACATATGGCACTAGTCAGCCAAGAGCCTTCACTCTTCTCAACTGCTATCAAGGAAAATATTGCTTCTGTAAAGGATGACGCTAAAATGGAGGACATTCTAGAGGCTTCAAAGGCTGGTGATTCTTATAGTTTCATCTCTCAATTACCTCAAGGCTATGATACACCGGTTAGAAATTCTACTTGTATAGTTCTCAATTCTGCACTACATGTTCTTAAGCTTTAAATATTGTGAATGATAAACAGGTTGGGGAGAGAGGTGTTCAATTGTCGGGAGGATGAAAACAAAGAATAGCAATTGCCCGAGCTATAATTAGGAAACCCCGCATCTCCTCTTAGATGAGGTGACTAGTGCATTGAACTCCAAGTCAGAAAGAGTCGTCCAAGATGCTATAGAAGAGGTGGCTAAGGGAAGAACCACCATAATTGTTGCACATTGATTGTCAACCATTAAGAATGTTGGATGCTATTGCAGTGGTGGAAAGTGGCCAAATCAAGGAAATTGGGTTACACAATGAGTTAATACAAAAAGAAAATGGCTTGTACAACTCACTCGTTTGTCTTCAACAAATTGGCAAAGAGAAAAATCCAAAAGAAGACAAATGTTCCTCATTCTTTGCATCAATCAATAAAATCGAGAACAATCGGACTGATTGCCTCTTAGATATGAGAAAATCAAATGCTACTACAATAGCGGGATCGAGTTCTCTTATTGCAGCTAGAGACTTCTTAGACAATCTAGAGACACCCAAGCCGTCATTTTGGAGATTTTTAGGTTGGTATAAGCCTGAGTGGAAACAAGCAATTCTAGGGTGCCTAAATGCAACTTTTTTCGGTGCAATTTAGCCTTTGTATGCGGTCGTCATGGGAACCACAACAGCGGTTACTTTTCTACCGATTTCACAGAGGTTACGGAACAAATTAGAGCTTCAGTGTTTTGGTTTCTTGGGTTCTCTATATTTTCATTTCTGATCAGTGTAAGCAAACATTACAATTTTGCGTACGTAGGGGTATACTTGACAAAGCGAATTGTGGAGAAGATGCTCTCGAAGATACTCACTTTTGAAGTTGAATGGTTTGATAAAGATGAGAATTCTAGCAGTCTCATTTGCTCAAGACTTGCCAAAGATGTTAATACAGTAAATTTATGAAAGTTTTTCTCTTTTGTAACAATGTTGTCTAACAATGATTTACATGTATACATACAGGCAATAAAGTGAATCAAGAAACTTTTAGTTAAAAATGTTCAACATTAGAAAAAATACGGAACTAAATTTTGGTTGTTATATGCAGTTGAAATCTTTAGAGTGTGATAACTTGTCTCTTATCGTACAAGCATCCTCAGCACTGACCATAGCATGGACGATTGGCTTGGTCATCGCATGGAGACTTGCCATAGTCATAATAGTTGTTCAGCCCCTTATAATTACATGCTTTTATATCAAGCGAGTACTGCTAAAAAGCATGTCTAGAAAGGCCATTAAAGCTCAAGATGAAAGCACTAAACTTGCTGCTGAAGCTGTGTCCAATCTTCGAGCTGTTACAGAATTCTCTAACCAAGGCCGAATCCTAAAAATGCTTGAAGACACTCAGAGGGGCCAATTAAAAGACTATGTTTGTCAATCATGGATCGCTTGAGTAGCACTTGGTTGTTCCCTAAGCATCAAGACTAGCAATTGGCGCTTAAACAATTGGTATGGTGGCACACTGGTCTCTGAAGGTTGCATCGGCTCGAGAGCAGTATTTCAAACTATAAGCACCTTGCTAAACACAGGTTATGTCATTGCAGAAGCGGAAGCTTGACCACTGTCCTTTTAAGGGTTGGGATACTATTTCGTCCATCTTTGCTACATTGAATGGGAACACAAAAATTGACCCAGAGAACTTGGAAGGTTACCAGCCTGAGAAAACAACCTGCGTTTTGCAAGATATAATGGGAAAACGGGAAAAACGATATTGAATTGATTATATTTAAGTTTTTAATACGTTTTCAAATATTAATTATAATTATTTTTTAATGGAAAATTATGTTTTGATTTTTCTTAATTTTATTTTATTATATAGATTTTGTTATTTATAATAAATATAAAGGCTATTTTGACATGATAAAAACTATTTAAAAAAAATTTATCTATGTTTTTTTAAGAAGTAAAGAATGTTATTTTAATCTTATTATTTTTCAATAATTCTATGAGAGGTGAATGTCTAAGTTAATTGTAACTGTCCGTGAAAGTTGTTATGACAGGTGTAAAAGAGCGCCATTGTCACTGTGATTACTTAAGGGCTCTGCCATACCTCGTTGTGAAGTGCTAATGTTGGGGTCCCACAAGCTTTGACTATTAAGAGTAGACCAAGTCCTTCAAAACACATTCATGTCTAGCCAACGTGAAACTTCCCAACACGAAGGGTATAGCTTGTAACCTAAAATCTTTAAAAAAGAAAAAAATAATTCTAATCTAAAATAGTTTGAAACTCTCTAAAATTGTACTTCTTCATATTTTCCGCAAAGAGGCCTTTTTCTAGGGAAGTCAAAGCTCAAAGAGGGACAACTACATTTTAACCTATATAATTAGAGTAAAGATATATTACTTATTTAATTTTTAAACTTTTAAATTTTTACAACTTTTTCTTTAACTGAAATATCGTAAATTATTAAAATTTTATTATAATAGTCATTTCTATTAATTTTAGACAGAATAGTTAGCAATTCGATTAAAAAGTTATGCTAACTAATGAATTTCGTCTAAAAATTAACAAAAAAAAAACTATTATAATAATGTTTTTAATAGTTTATAATTATTGCAGTTAAAAAAAAAAAAAATAGAAATCAAAGTCACACAAACTTAAAAACGTAGGACGAGCATAGCAATTTTGGAATAATTAGAAACAATGCGCAGCAGCAACGCCCAAGTTCCAAGTCCTGATAAAGGTCACCTGGTTCTCAACCTTATCGCCGCAGTTCGTTTTGGAAATGGAGTCCAAGAGTTACTAGGAAGGCGATGAAAGTTACGAAGGGGATCGATGCACACGGCGAAGGCCACATGAAGTTGGCCAAAAGGACATGAAACGCCGCGATTATCAAAACCTGCCCCAGTAGTTCAGTCCTCGCGTTCTGCCGTAGAGCTCCACACCAGAAACACTGTAAACCCACTGAGAGAAGCAGAACCAGTGCCAATCTCATTGTCGGATGTATGGCCTCCGACGTGCTGTAAAGGCAGGTGGCTATAGCCATGGCTACCTGGGTTAGATTCTTCGATAGCTCTTGTTCTCGAAGAAACCTCATAAACGAATCCAAACCACCGCTACCTTTGTGGTGATTTGACTGAGGGTTGTTGTCAGTAGTAACACTTGGGTAGTGTAGTGTACTAGTAGCGCCGCCATTGTTGTCGGAGGAGGAAATAATCGAACGATGAGTACGGCTGTCCTCACTGTCAGCAGTGGCGGCGCACAACATGATCCCTTTCTTCTTCTCATCGGTGGCCGAACATTTCGGATTCTTTGATGATGATGATGATGACTCACCTCGAGGACTAGCTGGCCGGAGGGCAGCAATACTAACGTGGCTGGTAACAGATGAGGAAGAGCGACCCTCGTTTAGATCGGCCGGAGCACCGGAAGGACTAGTACTGATGATTTGACTGTTTCGAACTGCGGTGGAGACCCTGGATCCTGAGGCCAAGGCTTCTTCAGCACCATCGTCCGAAGCTCGTGTTAACGAATCAATATCGACAACCATGGAAGCGGAAGCTTCATTGATATTGTTGTTGTTGTTGCTCGGGTCTGATGGTGGAGCAACGGAATCAATCATGGCTGATCTGGTGAAGCAACGGAATCAATCATTGATATTGTTGTTCTGATTTGATCTGAACGTGGCTGAATTTATATATGAGAATTAATGTTATGCAAGGGATCGCAAGAGTAATTTTGTAGCAATTAGTTGTGCTCGGTGTTTTTCATCTTCATATAAAGAGCCTAGCTCAATTACTAAGGTTAATATACATGTATAGACACGTCTATGTCGAATAAAGAAGTCTCAGAAGGAAATGATACTAGCCTATTCCACGAACTCACCATATTTTTTCCACATGTGTCAAGCGCGTTTAAGGTAACAAACGCGTTCAAGGTAAATTCTGTATACAAGTTTGGCGAAAGGTATTTCGATGCCTGGCTAACAATTCATTTCTCTCCTTTCTTATTATAAAAATAATTAAAAAAATTCAGTTCTTTCCAAAAGCATATTTACACTTGTTTGGGAAGCCTATTTAAATTATAAAATTTGAGTTTAAATTGAATTAAAATTAAAATATACATTTGATTAGGTATTTGAACTATTGAAGTTAAAAAGTATAAAAAAAAATCAAATATATTCGGGATAAAATTATTAATATAAAGTTTGTTTTGTTTATCTCAAAATTAAATGCAAATATAAAAAAATCATCTCTTTTGAATTTATATATATAAAATTATGAACTTTTGAAATCTGAATTACAAAATTATAATAATAACTATAAATAGTGAAATTGAGATTGACTTAAAAAAAAAACTTTACTAGGAATTAAAAAAATTATATACTTTACTAATACCAAATAATTTATAATTATTAAGTTAAAAAAGAAATTATAATAATTTATTT
Organism: Antiaris toxicaria; assembly: GCA_035233585.1. Classification (NCBI taxonomy): domain Eukaryota; kingdom Viridiplantae; phylum Streptophyta; class Magnoliopsida; order Rosales; family Moraceae; genus Antiaris; species Antiaris toxicaria. The sequence goes on from CP141157.1 coordinate 55,643,950, forward strand.
ATTAGGAATAAAGAAAGTAAATAAATGATTTTCATTGAATAATCAAATATGCAATTTATTTTAAGCTTCTGTTTGTTTAAGAGGTTTACTTTTACATTAAAATGTTCATTTTTGAGATAAGGAACCTTGTAAATTTTTGTGTATTAACATAAAAAAATTTTCATTTTTAAACATAAAAAAAGAGTCTTTTCTTTTTAGAAACAGAAAATATATTTATTTATTTAAACAAACTTTTATTCTTAGACAAAAAATTATCTATTCTAAAAGTAAAAATTTTTTCTATTCAAAAAAATAAACATTCTCCCTAAACGGAAGCTAAAGATTCCAAATGAATATGTGGGTGAGTGAATTTTTTAATAATTTTTTTAAAATAAATGTTTGAAATTTTGTTAAATTATTAGAATGATGGTTTTTTTTTTTTTTTTTTTAAATTAGGAGTTGCCGCAAGTAGGTTGCGTAACTAGAACGGACGGATGTAGTCCTGCAGCAATGAAGAACTTACACAGTATTTTCCTGCCCTTTTCTTGTAGGGGTAGCTATTGACCTAGAACCGTTGCGTTTACGTTCATGTTGACTTGGGGGATCTTTTCGTAAGTGTCTGTGGTAATGTCCCAGAAATACATGAATTGACGAAGATGAAAGCTTCCAAAAAGGAAACTGATCGAGCACCGTGGCGTAGGGTCTCATGACAAAAGATAGGCCCTACCAGTACCAACCTTTTGTTCGGTTGCTTCGATATTGGTGCCGTTAAAGACTCCAGGAAAATATACATGGAATTTCCAATTGGTTGAATTGGTCATTAGACTGCTGAATAAAAAAAATGAAAGTAATTTATTGGTTGGCAGCTGCGACATGCACATATATATGTATACACACACACACACGCACGCACGCACAACCATATATGTCTATCTATATATACTTGTTCGGGGAAGAGATGGAGCGAGTAACGGAAATGACGAGTTCAACAACAATGTTAATGTTGGGCGAGAGAAAGTGGCATAATAATATGAATGTTTCTTGGAAGCAAATCGTGCACCTCATTGACATGATCATGTTGTGGGTTTCAGTTGGCACAACGTTGTCAGTACTCTTCATATTCCCATATCAAAACCAAAACCAAAACAAAAACACCATTTTTAATTTCCAAAACTCACGTAGCTTGTTCCATGCCTTTGTGTTGGCTCTTAATTTCTCCTTGTTCGGTTGCATCACTGCCATCGTGCTACGCCACACTCATCCCGATAGCGCGGCACACTTTTTTCTTATGGCTCTTGCTTCTACGGCTGCTGGGTTTCTCATTCTGCTCTTACTTCTGCTTTCTGCTTTCAAGTAACCCATGTCCTAAGTTTGTACTACTACTATTTTTATACATACTATCTATATATCAGCATATATATATATAAATAGATCGATGTTTTTAATAAATAAAGGTAAGCTAGTCCAAGCTTCGACTGTCATACTCAATGGTATGTTTATCTAATAGACATATGTAATCAAGAACATTTTAAAGTTTTTATTTTTATTTTTTTCTTGATTTTCCCTTTTCATCTCAGTTTGCTAAGAAATAATGGATTTGTTTTTTGTTTTTGTTTTTTTGTTTTTCTTTTCACGAAAGATTTCGTTAGAAAAGCCCACGGCCAAGCGCCAAAAACAGAACAGAGGCGTGGTGCTGTGTTTGTCAGATTTTTTATACATATTATAAATTCTTTTTAACAAGTTTTATGGTTTAATTTATATTATCACTATGATATATAAGTTATTTCAATTCATTGTAATTTTTAAATAAAAAAGATTTTTTAATCTTTATTTGTATTTGTACCATCTTGATTGCCAAATGTCATGGCAACCACACCGCACCGTCAGTCATGCAGAGGTGAATTCACGTGCCGAATTTATTGTAAACAAAAAATAGATAAAATAATAAAAAATAAAAAAATTAATAACAAAATAAATCTACTCCTGCTCAAAAGCCGTATTGCCTGTAAAATAGTTTGACCTTCCATTTTTAATATGCAAATAACTTCTACATGCATGTAACTCATAGTCATACACAACAATTCGTTTTATAAATGAGGATGCACCATAATTCATGACTGAAGCTAACCCTTATCTTTTATAGTTACTTAGTTTCGTAATCTGATTAGCATAATGATGTCCTCATCAAGGAATTTAAATATGATAGAAGAGCATCTCTTATTGCAATCCAGTATTGGTGCAAATTTAATCTGTATGATTTCTCTTAACCAGTGTTCCAATCCAAACTTTACCCTTCCTTTAGTGGCACTAAGTTTTAAAAGAAAAGTTCAGAGCAAAAATAAGAATTAAAATAATAATAATAAAAGAATAGAAAGGCACCAATAGTCTCTACAGGGGAACCAAAAAAAAAAAAAAAATCCAAACTCCTGTATGTAAATATCTGCAATAATCCAATTTTATATGGGCAGCAGATCATTTCTCTTAAATTTTATATCTGCTATAATCAATGAAAAAAGAAATTTTGATTAAAAAAAGAGAGAGAGAGAGCATCCCACTAGGTACACTTGGTGAATATTTGATCTATACTTCTCATGGGCTAATGAGTACGTAAATGCGATTGCAAACTCGACTTTAACAGTAAATTTATAAATAAAAATTTCATTACTAAAATCTATTCTAAAAATGAATATTCCAATCTAATTTGTATGTTTCTCCTACCTCTACTGGCACTAAGGGCAAACTTATGCCCCTTGACAGGGAACTTTGAAAAAAAAAAAAAAAAAGAGAATTTCTGACTGTAATCTTAGAGATGATCTTGATTGCATTATTGCAGTCTGCGCAAGATCTCAAGTTCTTCATCATCACAATTGGCGTCCCCTCCGGTGTACTGATCAGTGCAAAAGCAATTGCCAAGCATTCACTCTGATACCTTAATAACGCAGTAAGAAGCTATAGAACAGCCAAATCCATGGCTGGAAGAAAAGAAGAGCTCGTGCTCTGTTGAGAAAATTAAAACAGATCTATTTTTGATATCCAAGTCCCCCTCTTACAAAGGCTAGTGCAGCTTTTATGGTTGTTCCGCACTTAAATAACATAAAAAGATAAAGTAAATGACAATAGCAACAAACAAACGACATCTACTAAAGAGACTAAACGACACTAACGACACTATATAATTTAGTAGCGCAAACGGTTCCAAAATGGGCAAACGACACCAACAATACAACTCAACTGCACAAACAACAAGGCCATATGCCTCCTGCATCACTTAAAGACTCTGCTTTCATTTCCTCATCCTCATTGTGAAGGGCACAACTTGCGTCCGGTTTGTACCCTTCACTTTCCATTTCCGCCGTCAGAACATCAATCTTTCTCCTGATCTCCGCCATCCGTGGGTGGATCTTATCGTTCGCCCTAAATACATGTATCTTGTGCTTAATCTCCACCCAACTTCGCTCCGGAATCTTTCTCACCCCTCTCTCCCTCATCGCTTTCTTCACCCTTCCAACACTCTCCCACTCACCTGCGGCCGCATAAATGTTCGACATGTTCACATAGGGTGCAGCATCTCTGAGTTCCGCCATGTTAAAAAGTTGGCTTGCTGCTTTTGTTGCCAATTCCTGGTTCTTGTGAATTCGGTATGCATTTAGGACTGATGACCAGATGATCTCATCAGGCTCAAAAGGCATTTTAGCCATCAAGTTCTCGGCTTCATCAAACTGCCCCCTTCGACACAACCCATCAATCATTGATGTATAGTGTTCTCTCTTTGGTACAATTTTGTAGGCAGATGTCATCGAGTTGAAGTACTTTAATCCTTCTTCTACAAGCAAGCAGTGGCTGCAGGCAGTTAGAACACTGAGGAAGCTCACCAAGTCTGGTTCAAAACCCGATTCAAGCATCTGTTCAAACGATTTGATAGTGCCCTGGCCATCCCCATTTTGTGCATAAGCTGATATTAAGGCATTCCAAGAGACTGGATTCCTCTTGGGCATCTCTTGAAAAGTTTGAAGCGCATCTTTCGAGAACAATCAGGCTGATTGCCTCTTATATATGAGAAAATCAAATGCTACTACAATTGTGAGATCGAGTCTTTTATTGCAACTAGAGACTTCTTAGACAATCTAGAGACACCCAAGTCGTCATTTTGGAGATTGTTAGGTTGGTATAAGCTGTCGGTTACTCTTGGTAACCGAATAGTTAATTTCGGTTTTGAATATAAACGGACGTAACCGTTCGTGATTATGGTCCATTAATCGATCATTATTCCTCCATTTACGTTGAAAAATTCTCTTGATGGAAGAGAATAAGAGGAGGACATCGGCTCTCGGTCCCGAAGCTCATTTTCTCAAAAATTTTCAGTTTTCATTGCACCATCGATCGTGAGGATTGAGAGCTTCGAAGGCCAAGCCTTCTGTGTGTGTATTTAACGTTTTGGTTCAAGGTTTTGCAGGTTTGTCGGAGTAATAACAATGGCGGGAGGTATTTTTCGGTCCCGACGTTTTTTTCCGTATTTTGATCTATATGCTTTATTTGGATTCGTTTTAGCATGATTAGATCATTATAATTTACTTACATTTGGTATCAGAGCCTACATTTATGCCTCTGTCTTGTTTGCCAGAGAACTTGCAAATTTTTTTTCAAAAACATACGTTAAAAATTTTTGATTTTGGGCTTGATTTTTAGACGTTGTTTTTGAAAAATAAGATTAGAAATCATTAGGAAATTTGATTTCTATGAATTCTGGCTTTTGAAACGTGAATTTTGACGTCCGGAAGGCCAAGAAACCGTCGGGTTTCATTTCGGGTCGAAAACGGGTCGACGGGTCTGTAAAAAAACCCGACTGGAGGTTGAAGACGACGAAAAACGACATGTCGTTTTATGCTGTTGAAAAAACGACATGTCGTTTTGAGGGGTGAAAACTGCTGTCAATTTAGAAAAACGACATGTCGTTTTGGTAGAGTAAAAACGACACGTCGTTTTGACGGCTGGGAAACGACATTCTGATGTTAAAAACGACATGTCGTTTCCAGAAGCCCATTTGTGTCGTTTTTTGAAGATTTTGTCGTTTTTTCTTCTAAAAAAAAAAAAAATTTTTTTTTTAAATTGTTGTTTTATTTTGATGTACTTAATTAATTTATTTGGGTTTGTGTGTATAAATTTATTATTTTTATTATACATGCAATATTGTGTTAATTAATAAAGTACATTAATTTTATTAATATTGCTTATGGTTTTTTTTTTTTTGCAATATTATTAATTTTTGTTGATATTGCTTATGATATTATGCAATATATATGGTTATCTTGTTAATTAAATGTTGTATGATCCATATAATTTGTTTAATTTTTTGAGTGGCCACAGCATCTTTAAATTATGCAAATTATATATTAAGAATTTTTAGGATCACATTATAACATTAGTTGTAATTAATTATATGTAGTACAATAAAATTTATCCCACAGGAAATTTTGTTGTATTTGTATAATTAATTAGGATGAAATGTCAAATTATATTTCTTAATCTACCCACAGGAATTAAGAAAAGGAACGTAATTTGATAGTTTTGTCATTTATTTGAAATGGACCTAATTGAGTAAAACTTTAGCCCACAGGCAAGTTTTATGTCACTAGATTCATATTTATGTTTTGCATTGGTAAAGCATAACTTAAGTTTTGGCCTTAAAAAATTGTGAATTAAGCATGTATATTTAATTTGTGCAGCTATGCAACCTGTGAATTTTTCTGATTTTAAGTGTGACATTCCCGAATTAAAAGGCGATAATTACAAGATCTGGAAGGAGAGAATTCTTCTTCATTTGGGCTGGATGGACATTGATTATGCCATAAGGAAGGACGAACCACCTGCCATAACTGAAACCAGCACTCAAGCTGATGTTGCTCTTTATGAAAAATGGGAGCGATCTAATCGCCTTAGTGTCATGTTCATAAAGACTAACATCTCTGCTGGTATTCGTGGTTCTGTCGAAGGCTATGAAAAGGTCCGAGATCTACTGAAGGCCATAGATGAACAGTTTGAAACTTCTGATAAGGCGCTTGCTAGCACCTTAATAATGAAGTTTTCATCTATGAGGCTCACTACAGTAAAAGGTGTGCGAGAGCACATCATGAAGATGAGGGATATTGCGGCTCAATTAAAAACACTTGAGGTTACAATGTCTGAAACATTTCTTGTCCATTTCATATTGAACACTCTTCCACAGCAGTATGGGCCCTTTAAAATTTCTTACAACACACATAAAGAAAAGTGGTCAATTAATGAACTCATGACCATGTGTGTTCAAGAAGAGGGCAGGCTGATAATGGAACAAGGTGAGAGTGTGATGATGGCAATAGACAAGAAAGATGACAAGCAAGCCAAGAAGAAATGGAAAGGTAAAATACCTCCACAAGATGGAATAAAGAAAGAATCCAAGTGTTTCTTCTGTAAAAAGAAGGGGCACATGAAGAAGGATTGCACTAAATTCCAAAAATGGCTTGAGAAGAAAGGTAAACTAATCTCATTTGTTTGTTATGAATCTAATATGGTTGATGTTGGTCATAACACATGGTGGATTGATTCTGGGTTTACAATCCATGTTTCAAATACCTTGCAGGGTATGCGAAATCTGCGGAAACCAGTGGGAAGTGAGCAATGCATCTTTTCAGGAAATAAGATGGGTTCGCATGTGGAGGCCATTGGGACATGCAGTTTAATTTTAAGTAGTGGCTTTATTTTGAATTTAGAAAATACCGTTTATGTTCCAAGTTTTTCTAGAAACTTGATTTCTGTTTCAAGACTTGTACCATTGAGTTTTTCCTTTAATTTTTCAAAGACATCCTTTAGTTTATCTTATAAATCTGATGTTGTTGGAAATGGTATTTTGTCTAATGGTCTTTTCTATATTAATTTACAAAATGATGCCACTAATAATGCTATGCATGTTTACGCTGGTTTAAAACGATGTGTTATAAATGAGGATTCTTCTATGTTGTGGCACCGGAGATTGGGACATATCTCCAAAGATAGGATTAAGAGATTGGTAAATGATGGAGTACTAAGTACTTTGGATTTTACTGATTTCGAGATCTGTGTGGACTGCATTAAGGGAAAGCAGACCAAAACATCTAAGAAGGGTGCGCACAGAAGTTCCAAATTACTTGAAATCATCCATTCAGATATCTGTTGTCCAGATATGGACATACAAAGTGGTCCAAAATACTTTATCTCCTTTATTGACGATTTCTCACGTTACATGTATATCTACTTGCTTCAGAATAAAAATGAAGCATTAGATGCCTTTAAGGTTTTCAAGGCTGAAGTAGAGAAACAATGTGAAAAACAAATTAAGATCGTGAGAACTGATAGAGGAGGAGAGTATTATGGTAGATACACCGAGGATGGACAAGCTCCTGGTCCATTTGCTAAGTTTCTTGAAGAGCAAGGAATAGTTGCTCAATACACCAATCCTGGTTCTCCGAGTGAGAATGGTGTTGCAGAAAGAAGAAACCGGACTTTAATGGAGATGGTTAGGAGTATGCGCAGTAATGCTAAACTTCCTATATCATTGTGGACTGAAGCTCTTAAAACGGCAGCGTATATATTAAACCGAGTTCCAACCAAGGCTGTCCCAAAAACGCCTTTTGAGTTATGGAAAGGTTGGAAACCGAGTTTGCGTCATATACGCATTTTGGGATGCCCGTCTGAAGTTAGAATTTACAACCCACAAGAAAAGAAGCTGGATCCAATGACTATTAGTGGATATTTCATTGGATATGCTGAAAAGTCCAAAGGATACAGATTCTATTGTCCATCTCACAGCACTAGGATTGTGGAATCTAGAAATGCGAAGTTTCTTGAGAATGACATGATTAGTGGGAGAGATCGATTTCAAGACATTGTTTCTGAAAGAGATCATATTGATGCTCAACCTTCCACATCAAGTAATAAAATGATTGTCATTGTTAATGCCCCTCAAGTTCCAACGAGTGTTCAACAACCAGTTGTTGAGGTTCCACAAACTACTAATGATCAACCAGTAGATCAAGTTATTCAAGAAGTACCAGAAATGGTTGAACAACCAGTTGATCAACACGATCTTCAAGAGAATGTTGAAACAACTTTAAGAAGATCTACTAGATTAAGAAGGTCAGCAGTACCTAGTGATTACATTGTGTATCTACAAGAGTCAGACTATAACATTGGAGCCGAAATTGATCCTAAAACGTTTTCACAAGCCATGAGTTGTAAGGAATCTAACTTATGGCATGATGCTATGAAAGATGAGATGAATTCTATGTCATCTAACGGTGTTTGGGACCTTGTTGAGTTGCCTGATGGTGCAAAAGCCATTGGATGCAAATGGGTCTTTAAGACAAAGAAAGACTCACTGGGCAACATTGAGAGATACAAGGCTAGACTCGTTGCAAAAGGATTCACTCAAAAGGAAGGGATCGATTACATAGAGACATTTTCTCCTGTATCTAAGAAAGATTCTCTTCGTATTATCATGGCATTAGTTGCACATTTTGACCTAGAGTTGCAACAGATGGATGTGAAAACGGCTTTTCTCAATGGAGATCTAGAGGAAGAGGTTTACATGAAACAACCAGAAGGATTTTCCTCTAGTGGTGGTGAGCATTTGGTTTGCAAGCTCAAGAAATCTATATACGGATTGAAACAAGCTTCCCGTCAGTGGTATTTGAAATTTCATGATGTCATCTCTTCATTTGGATTTGTAGAGAACATTATGGATCAATGTATATACCAGAAGGTCAGTGGGAGTAAGATTTGTTTTCTTATTCTGTATGTGGATGATATTTTACTTGCAACTAATGATAAGGGCATGCTACATGAGGTGAAACAATTTCTCTCTAAAAACTTTGATATGAAGGATATGGGTGATGCATCTTATGTCATTGGGATTAAGATACATAGAGACAGAATACGTGGTATTCTGGGTATGTCTCAAAAAACCTATATCAACAAGGTTTTAGAGAGATTTCGGATGAAGGATTGTTCACCGAGTATAGCTCCTATTGTGAAGGGTGATAAACTCAGCTTGAATCAATGTCCAAAGAATGATCTTGAAAGAGAACAAATGAAGAATATTCCTTATGCTTCAGTTGTGGGAAGCCTTATGTATGCTCAGGTCTGCACAAGGCCTGACATAGCTTTTGCAGTCGGGATGTTAGGAAGATATCAGAGTAATCCAGGTATAGACCACTGGAAAGCTGCAAAGAAGGTGCTTAGGTATCTTCAAGGTACCAAGGATTACATGCTTATGTTCAGACGGACTGATCTTTTGGAAGTGATTGGCTACTCCGATTCAGACTACGCTGGCTGTGTTGATTCTCGGAAGTCAACTTCGGGATACATCTTTATGCTAGCCAGTGGAGCTGTTTCTTGGAGAAGTGCAAAGCAAACCTTAACTGCTACTTCCACTATGGAAGCTGAGTTCGTGTCCTGTTTTGAGGCTACTTCACATGGTGTATGGATAAAGAATTTCATTTCTGGGCTTAGAATTATGGATTCGATATCTAGGCCATTGAAGATATATTGTGACAATTCAGCTGCTGTTTTTATGGCTAAGAATAATAGAAGCAGTAGTCGAAGCAAGCACATCGACATCAAGTATCTAGCCATAAAAGAACGTGTTAAAGACAAATCTGTGGTTATTGAACACATTAGCACTGAATTGATGATTGCTGATCCTTTAACTAAAGGCATGCCACCACAAAAATTCAAGGATCATGTAGTTAGAATGGGACTTGGTTCCTCTATGTAATTTCGTTATAAGAACGATATTATTATAATGAAATTCCTTTGTGATGTTTTCTCATTTTTGTCATCTCGTGTACACATATGTTAGTCTTGAGAAAATATCTTTATGTTTGGACCAAGAATAAACATAGGGTTTATTCATTAAGTTATATGAGCTATTAAAGGGACAGATTGCATTGTAATACATGGAAGATAATACTCGTGCTTAAGAGGACTTGTCGCCATGATTCATGTAATTTGTTTCTTACTTGGTGAATGTTGGAATTTATGGACCAAGTGGGAGAATGTCGGTTACTCTTGGTAACCGAATAGTTAATTTCGGTTTTGAATATAAACTGACGTAACCGTTCGTGATTATGGTCCATTAATCCATCATTATTCCTCCATTTATGTTGAAAAATTCTCTTGATGGAAGAGAATAAGAGGAGGACATCGGCTCTCGGTCCCGAAGCTCATTTTCTCAAAAATTTTCAGTTTTCATTGCACCATCGATCGTGAGGATTGAGAGCTTCGAAGGCCAAGCCTTCTGTGTGTGTATTTAACGTTTTGGTTCAAGGTTTTGCAGGTTTGTCGGAGTAATAACAATGGCGGGAGGTATTTTTCGGTCCCGACGTTTTTTTCCGCATTTTGATCTATATGCTTTATTTGGATTCGTTTTAGCATGATTAGATCATTATAATTTACTTACATAAGCCTGAGTGGAAACAAGCAATTCTAGGGTGCCTAAGCGCAACTTTTTTCGGTGCAATTGAGTCTTCGTATGTGGTCGTCATGGGAACCACAATAGCGGTTTACTTTTCTACCGATTTCACACAGGCTAAGGAACAAATTAGAGCTTCAGTGTTTTGGTATCTTGGGTTCTCTATATTTCCATTTCTGATCAGTGTAAGCCAACATTATAATTTTGGTTCCGTGGGGGAATACTTGACAAAGCGAATTGGGGAGAAGATGCTCTCGAAGATACTCACCTTTGAAGTTGGATGGTTTGATAAAGACGAGAATTCTAGCAGTCTCATTTGCTCAAGACTTGCCAAAGATGTTAATACGGTAAATTTATGAAAGTTTTTCTCTTTTGTTACAATGTTTTCTAACAATGATTTACATGTATACATACAGGCAATAAAGTGAATTAAGAAACTTTTAGTTAAAAATGTTCAACATTAGAAAAAACACAGAACTAAATTTTGGTTGTTATATGCAGTTGAAATCTTTAGTTGGTGATAACTTGTCTCTTATTGTACAAGCATCCTCAGCACTGACCATAGCATGGACGATTGGCTTGGTCATCGCATGGAGACTTGCCATAGTCATAATAGTTGTTCAGCCCCTTATAATTACATGCTTTTATGTCGAGCGAGTACTGCTAAAAAGCATGTCTAGAAAGGCCATTAAAGCTCAAGATGACAGCACTAAACTTGCTGCTGAAGCTGTGTCCAATCTTCAAGCTGTTACAGCATTCTCTGCTCAAGGCCGAATCCTAAAAATGCTTGAAGACACTCAAAGGGGCCCATTAAAAGACAATATTTGTCAATCGTGGATCGCTGGAGTAGCACTTGGTTGTTCCCCAAGCATCAAGACTAGTAATTGGTGCTTAAACTATTGGTATGGTGGCAAACTGGTCTCTGAAGGTTGCATTGGCTCGAGAGCAGTATTTCAAACTATAAACATCTTGCTAAACACAGGTTATGTCATTACAGAAGCTGGAAGCTTGACCACCGCCCTTTTAAGGATTGGGATACTATTTCGTCTATCTTTGCTACATTGATTAGGAACACAAAAATTGACCAAGAAAACTTGGAAGGTTACCAGCCTGAGAAAATAATTGGGAATATAGAATTCATGGTGTCCAATTTGCATACCCAGGTAGACCTAATGTCATGATCCTTCAAGACTTCTCAATGGAGATTGAATCTGGAAAGTCAGCAGCTTTGGTGGGAAAAAGTGGCTCGGGTAAATCCACAATATTTTGCTTGATCGAAAGATTCTATGACCCATTTAAGGGCATTGTGAAAATTGGTGGTCGAGATGTGCGATCTTACCATCGTGGATCACTAAGAAAATACATTGAACGTGTAAACCAAGAACCGACTTTATTTACTGGCACTAATAAGAGAGAATATCACATATGGATCATCAAATAACATAACCGAATCAGAGATCATAGAGGTTGTGAGGGCGGTCAATATTCATGATTTTATCATAAGTCAAAGGGACGGGTATGAAACATGGTGCGGGGACAAGGGACTGCAACTCCTTGGTGGACAAAAGCAACGAATTTGCAATAGCACGCGCCATATTGAGAAATCCAACAAAATTACTACTAGACGAGGCAACTAGTGCACTTGATAGTCACTTAGAGAAGGTTGTGCACGAGGCATTGGAGCGTGTGATGACAGGAAGGACTAGTGTTGTTGTTGCGCACAGGTTATCCGGCATAAAGAACTGTGATCGGATCATTGTGATGAACAATGGCAAGGTGGTGAAAGAAGGGACTCACTTAACTCTGATGGCCAAGGGTTCCACAGGTGTTTACCATTCACTTGTAAACCTACAAACTATGAACCGTTGAAACTTGACAAATCAGCAGTACAGTACTTATAGGAAGACATATATATATATATATCATCTGTCAATTTATATATTGGACTTCGTAGTAAATGGTTGTCTCAGTTGCAGTACTATTGGTTATTGTAATGAGTTCTAAACCAAATTTGGCAATAAGTCTGAGATTATTCAAAGAATCATTTCCAACAAATAGAAAGTTTTCTAAGGCTATTATTGAAGTGTGGCAGTTAAAAAGATCGGAGATCAAACATTCAGGAGCTACATATCAATCTTTCAATACACTTCATAATTGGCTAATTCCTAATCGAAGAAAAAAGCTACAGATAATCTGGCATTTTGGAGAGTACTCAATTGCATTAATTATTAGTAGCTACCTACTCAATTAGGTTGCTAGATTGCCAGACATATCAAAACATAAATCTTTTTTTTTTTTTTGCATTAATTTTTTTTCATGCTAAAAAATTTGCAGAAAATTATTAAAATTTTTTTTCCTTACCAAAGTCAGCTCGAACCTCTCCCTCTTTCTGAATCTATATTTTCTGAAGTACTTGTTACATTATAATTTTCTGCAAATTTTTTAGCCTATCAATATTAATTAATATAAGAAATTACATAAATTTGGCACATTCTGATAAAAATCACCATATTTTTTCTTTTAGCAGCAACAAAGGAATATACATTATGAAAATTTAAGAAAAAAAGAAAAGAAAAGAAAATAAAGAAAATGTCTCCAGAAGAACAAAAAGAAAACGAACAATGCGTGTGTAAATGAGCACCATTGTCACTGTGATAACTTAAGGGCTCTGCTTTCTCTCATTGGGAAGCGTTGGATCTTGGGGTCCCGAAAGCTTTGAGTATTAAGAGTAGACCAAATCAAACACATTCGTGTCTAGCCACCGTGAAACTTCCCAACATGAAGGGTATAACTTGTAACCTAAAATCTTTAAAAAAGAAAGCAAATATTCTAACCTAAAAGAGTTTGAAACTCCGTAAATTTGTACTTATTCATGTTTTCCGCAGAGGCCTTTTCTAGGAAAGTCAAAGCTCAAAGTGGGACACCTAACATATATAATTAGAGTAAAATAAATTGCTTATCTAGTTCTCAAACTTTTAAATTTTTACAACTTTGATTTTTTTTTTTTTAACTATAATATCCTAAACTATTAAAATTTTACTATAGTAATCATTTCTATTAATTTTAGATAAAATATCTTAGCAATTCAGTTAAATAGTTATGCTAACTAATCGATTTCGTCTAAAAATTAATAAAAAGGATTATTATATTAACATTTTTAATAATAACCCTAATTTAGGGTTGTGGCACCCCCCACGTACGTTACCATACCAACCAGCCAAACTCTGACGCCGACTGTGATGGCTGGCAACCTCGTGGATCGTCATCCTCTTACTTAACATACTTAACTTTCCATTCTTAACGTTCTCATTTTAAAGCGGAAGCAATTTCTATAGCATATTTTTTTTTTCTTTTAACTTACATATTATACCTATCTCTATCATACTCTTATAACACATATTTCATAACTTTCTTTCTTTCATCTTCCTTTTTGAACGCTCAGCGAAAGACTCATGGTAGTACCATACCCTCGCCCAGTCCCTTGGCACGTGTAGATCCGTCCGTTATCCATCATATTACTTTAAACTAACAGGTTGCTTACCTGCAACATATAAATAACTAATGAGCTAGATGCTCAGTAAGTTCAAACATACATTCATTAACTTATAAATACTAGTAATATATGTTATTACTAGAATATATGACATCACGTATATACACATCATATACATCATTTATACATATCCTCAAAACATAACATATTATGTTAGCCTCTTCAGGCTCATTTATCTCTTCGTTCATCGTTCTTATCATTCTAATCCAATCTTTTCATTTCTTTACTTTTCATTCCTATCATTCCATAAATTTCTGTTCTAAACCTTTATAACTTCTCTATCGCTTTGTCATCATCTCTTAACATTTCATATCTTAAAAGCTAGTAACATACACACTAGCATAACATCACGTAAAACGTGTCATTCACATCACATCACATATATAATTCTATTATGTTCTTTTAACTTCGTTTTATTATTTATTTATTTTTCATCAATTTCATTATGTCGTTCTTTCATATCATTCGTTTCTTTTCTTATCGTTCTTTACTTTTCTTTCTTTTCTTTCACTTTCTTTTCTTTTCTTATCTTTCACTGGTGGGCTCCGTTGTTGAACGTACCTAGTGCGCGCTGACAGTGGGAGGAGGGGGAGCTACCCACCAACTTACCTCACAGTCACATAAAACCTCACCTTCGGGGTTGGTCCATCCTATAATCTACCACACCTTCTGGGTAGCACCACATCTGCGCGGAGGATATAGACCGGAAGTCTCAACCATATAGGGAGACCGGTACGCCAACCATTAACTTTTCAGTTTTATTATCTTGCATTCTTTTAGCTTTTCTTATATTGATTTTTCGTTGTACATCTTTTTCATGACATTCATCATCTTTCCTTTCTCATTTTTCATAGAACATTCCATGAGATATTTGTTCTTTCGTTGTTTTTCTTTTCTTAATTCTTTACTTTACTTGTGTGAATTATGTTAATCACACTTTAGCATAGCATATATAGCACATATTACTTATATAACATCACATCACATTACATCATAACCATTAAAAACACATTTAGTTAAATGCAGATAACTATTCTCTGTTATTATTTGCATCATTCTATCTATTGTATCTTATCATCATATTTCTATCGATCATAGCCTATCGTTCTATTCTATCAATCACATCTTATCGTTATGTTCTAATCATTTCATCATACCTTTCATCATAACCTATCATTGTTTCTCTTTCTTGTCTAACTCTTTACTTTCATATCATTTTTCATAAAACACTTATCCTTTCGTTATCATAAAACATGTCTTTTCTTAATTCCTTTCATCACCGATCATCATTGCTCTATCAATCATAACTTAACTTCTATAAAACTTTTCATAAACATCTATTCTTTTCTTTCATATCTCATCTCTTCTTAGGCATTCTATCATAATATTCTCATTCTTACTCTTTCTATTCCTCTATCCCTCTTTATCACATCGTTACTCTCATAAAGCTTTTATAATACATTTCCTTCATAATTCAATATATATATATATTTATATATATATATTCTTTATAAATTATTTATTAAAACATAACTTTTAACATCATCATAGTATTGCTATAGTGTTACTATAGCATCATCATAAATCACATCATGACATTTGCATACAAAATATATAATCACGATAAGCTTGTTCATAGTTGCAGACGGGTAAATATCTGAACTTACTCATAGCATGCTTATCCTCCTCTTGGAATCTATCGACGTCCTTTGTCGCGTCTGGATCGGGTTCCTACAGACAAACTTTGTTCGTTAATCACATTTTCATTTATAGCCTTTATTTTATTAAAAAGCTTGATTCTGATCTTATAACCCTTAATTATAGCCTTAGGACAACTTTTTAAACCTTAATGGCCCTTTTCAAATTTTTCTCCAACTTTTAAAAAATTACGATTTTACCCCTAACTTTTGACAAAATTACAATTTTTCCCTTGACGTGATTTTTCATAACTTAAACCTCAATTTTGGCTTTTCAAGCTTCATTAACCTATTCCGGGGTCATTGGAGCTCTTTTTCCATAATTTGAGAATCTTTGGACAAAATGACCATTTTACCCCTGATGGGTCGTTTAATCATAACATTTTCATTTTCATACTTAGGCTGGATTTTCTAAACCCAAAATCATTTAATTAACTTTCTAAATCTTATCGGACCTTTTTCGGATCAATTCTTATCATTTTACCAATTTTCACATTCCCGGCCCTCGGGAAGTACTATTCGAACTTAAGAATCGGTTTCATGTTTTTCTTACGTTCTAGGGTTTCGAAGGGTCGGTTTATTAATCGTACCTTACCCATTCCTTTTTCCTTGCCCTAATTCTTCGAGGGGGCTCGGGTTTCCTTCCCGATCATATTTTTACCCCTCGTTTCCCATATTACCCCTGGTGTCATTTTTAGAAATTTCAGCAGAGTTTCCCCTTAATTTTTGAGGTTCTAGCGTTTAGGAAACGCCTGAAAACCATCTATCTTGATCTAATTCTATCACGTATTATACCAGAGGCCTAGATTTTACGTAAAACTCATACTGTTTACGTAAAATCATTACATTATCACATATTTTTCTTTTTCTCCATTACAATCATTTTCTTCTTTTTACATACATTCTTTTCCATATTTTTCATACCAATAATCATAAAATCATACAATAGTCCCAAACAATTAAATTGTGGAACGTAAAAAGGTCGGGATTTATACCGAATTGCAGTCCGATCTCGACGGCAAAAACCCTAATTCTTCGTTCTTCATATTTGAGGTCTCGTCTTGAAATTCCGACTCCGTGGATGCGTTCGGAACGTCGAAAATAGGCCAACGGGCCAAACTTCCATTTTCGGTCACCGGTCGCCGTTGACCGGCGTTGACCGCCGTTGACTCGCCGTTGACCGGCGGTTGACGGCGGTGATGGTGGTAAATAAGTAGCCCATCTTGAAGATCTCGGCGTGAGGAACTCATTGGTGGTGTCAATTTCACCATTTGAAGCTCCTATGGCTGGAAATTGACCCTCGAAAACTCGGTCACGGCGGCGACGGTGGAGCTCCGCCGTGCCGGACTTTTTCCCCGAAATTGGTTGAGGGCTTTTGCTCCCTTCTTCACGGTGAGCATTTCTGTACCGACGGCGTGCTTCAACTAGGCCGGAATCGGCAGTTTCGACGGTGGCTCCACCGTGGCGTTTCGCCGGATTTTTCGAAGCTCGAGCGGCGCGATTCCGCCGGTGTTGAGGCGATCCATCACATGGGTTTTGTAGTACTCTTCGCCACGAATCTTTTGGGACCGGAATCACCTTGATCGGACGTCGGACGACGGAGATACGACGTCGTGAAATTTCCGGTGGCCGGCGGCTTCAGGCGGTGCGTGCGGGCTCCTCCGGCGTCAGTTCCGTCGACTCAGTCCACCGTTGAACTCAGCTCGGCGAGAGCTTTCCAACGGTGCCGGCGGTGTCGAAAACGGACACCGTTTCCGGTGGTCGGTTACTGTACACATTCGGGTAGAGAGAGAAAGAGAAATAAGGAGAGAGAGAATTTGTGGACAAATGAGGAAATTCCACTTTTTTCCTGCTCTTTATATACTTTTTCGCCCAAAATTTCAACATGGGCTATCCTGATTAATTTGGGCGTCCTGAATCCAAATATATCAGTTTTATTTTCATCTGAGGTCATTTCAACCAGTTTCTGATACTGCGAATTTTCGGTCAAAAATTACCCTTGTGCTCAATTATCAAATTTGAGCGTGCTGATAGGTTATCCTTATTAATTTGGGAGTGCTGAACCCAAATTTATCAGTTTTATGTCAAAATAATATCATCTTGACCTACTTCTTGATACTGTGAGTGGCATACACGTGCATACACATAATATCACTATTACTTATTTTTCATCCTTTAACATTGTTAGAACATTTTATTTTAGTTCTAAACAATATTAAATCACTTAATTTCATATTTTAACGCTTAAATTCATTGTGTATTAATTTTTCGAGAAATGTGAATTTTCCTGGTTGTTACAGGGGTTATTGCAGTTATGAAAATAAGGATCAAAGTTACACAAACTTAGAAGTGTTGACCGACTAGCAATTTTGGAATAATTAGAAACAATGCGCAGCAGCAACTTCCAAGTTCCAACTACTGATGAAGATCATCTGGTTCTCAACCTCATCACCGCAGTTCGTTATGGAAATGGAGTCCAAGAGTTATTAGGAAGGCGATGAAAGTTACGAGGGGGATCAACGCACACGGCGAAGGCAACATGAAGTTGGCCAAAAGAACATGAAACGCCGCGATTACCAAAATCTGCCCCAATAGTTCTATCCTTGCATTACGCCGTAGAGTTCCACACCAGAAACACTGTAAACCCACTGAGAGAAGCAGAACCAGTGCCAATCTCATTTTAGGATGTATGGCCCCCGACGTGCTGTAAAGGCAGGTGGCTATAGCCATGGCTACCTGGGTTAGATTCTTCGACAGCTCTTGTTCTCGAAGAAACCTCATAAACGAATCCAAACCACCACTAGCGTTGTGGTGATTTGACTGAGGGTTGTTGTCATTAGTAAAACTTGGGTAGTGTAGTGTACTAGTAGCGCCGTCATTGTTGTCTGAGGAGGAAGTACTCGAACGAAGAGTACGGCTGCACTCACCGTCAGCTGTGGCGGCGCACAACATGATCCCTTTCTTCTTCTCATCGGTGGCCTGACATTTCGGATTCTTTGATGATGATGATGATTCACCTCGAGTACTAGCTGGCCGGAGGGCAGCAATACTAACGTGGCTGGTAACAGATGAGGAAGAGCGACCCTCGATTAGATCGGCCGGAGCAACGGAAGGACTAGTACTGATGATTTGACGGTTTAGAACTGCGGTGGAGACCCCGGATCCTGAGGCCAATGCTTCTTCAGCACCGTCCTCCGAAGCTCGTGTTAACGAATCAATATCGACAACCATGGAAGCGGAGGCTTCATTGATATTGTTGTTGTTGTTGTTGGGGTCTGATGGTGGAGCAACGAAATGAATCAGGACGAAAAGGTGGAACATAAAACTAGAGTTCTGATTTGATCTGAACATGGCTGAATTTATATATGAAGAAATAATGTTATGTAAGCTAAGAGAGATCGCAAGAGTAGTTTCGTAGCTATTAATTATGCTTGGTGTTTTTCATCTTCATATAAAAACCCTAGCTCCATTACTAGGATTATACTTTATAGACACGTCTGTCGAACGAGGAAGTCTGGGAAGGAAATAGTACGAGCCTATTCCACGAACTCACCATATTTTTTCCTCTACATAATTCAAACGCGTCTCGGGTAAATTCTGTAAACAATTTGGGCGAAAGGTATTTCGATGCCCGGCTAACAATTCATTTCTCTCCTTTCTAATTATAAAAATAATTAAAAAAATTCAGTTCTCGTAATATATACAATACTAAGTTTTCCTCGTTAATATGTGATTAGAGGGGACCCAAAAGCATATTTACACTCGTTTGGGAAGCCAATTTGAATTATAAAATTTAGATTTAAATTAAATTAAAATTAAAATTAAAATGTACATTTAATGACGCATTTGAACTTAAAAAATATAACAAACATCAAATATATTCCAAAAAAAATTATCAATATGAAGTGTGTTTTGTCTCCCTTGAAATTATATGTAAAAATAAAAAAAATATTATCTCATTTAAATTCATGTATACAAAATTATGAACTTCTCAAATTTCAATTACAAAATTGTAATAATAAATGTAAATAGTAAAACTAAGATTAACTTAAAAAAAAAACTTTACAAGGAATTAAAAAAATTATATACTTTACTAATACTAAATAATTTATAATTATTAAGTTAAAAAAAGAAATTATAATAATTTATTCATTTGGAGTAAAGAAAGTAAATAAATAATTTTCGGTAAATAATCGAATATGCAATTTATTTTAAGCTTTCGTTTGTTTGTTGGGAGGTCCAGTTTTAGATGAAAATGTTTATTTTTGAGAAAAGGAGTCCTGTAAATTTCTGCATAAAAAAATTTTCCCTTTTAAATGTTAAAAAAGACTTTTTCTTTTAGAAAAAGAAAATTTTTTTTATGTATTCAATCAATTTTTCATTTTGAGATAAAAAAATTTATCCATTCTAGAAGTGGAAAATTTTTCTATTTTAAATATAGGCATCTCATTTAAACAGAGGGGTTTTTTTTTTTTTAATTAAGAGTTGCTGCAAATAGGTTACGTAACTCAAACGGGCGGATGCAGTCTTGCAGCAATGAAGAACTTGCATAGTATTTTCCGGCCTTTTTCATGTAGGGGTAGCTATTGACCCAGAACCGTTGCGTTTACGTTCATGTCGACTTGGGAAATCTTTTCGTTAGTGTTTGTGGGAATGTCCCAGAAAAACATGAATTGATGAAAGGTGAAAACTTCCAAGAAGGAAACTGATCGCATACCGTGGGGTAGGTTCTCATGAGAAAACATAGGCCCTACCAGTGCCCTCCTTTTGTTCAATTGCTTCGACATTGGTGCCGGTAAAGACTCCAGGAAAATATTTATGGAATTTCCAATTGGTTGAATCGGTCATTAGACTGCTGAGAAAAAAAAGACAGTAATTTATTGGTTGACAGCTGCGACATGCATATATGCATATATGTACACACACATATATAGGTCTTTCTAGATATACTTGTTTGGTGAAGAGATGGAGCGATTAATAGAGATGAGGAGTTCAACAACAATGTTGATATTGGGCGAGAGAAAGTGGCATGTTTCTTGGAAGCAAATCGTGCACCTCATTGACATGATCATGTTGTGGGTTTCAGTTGGCACAACGTTGTCAGTACTCTTCATATTCCCATATCAAAACCAAAACCAAAACCAAAACGAAAACCAAAACCAAAACGATAACACCATTTTTAATTTCCAAAACTCATGTGGCTTGTTCCATGCCTTTGTGTTGGCTCTTAATTTCTCCTTGTTCGGTTGCATCACTGCCATCGTGCTAAGCCACACTCATCCGGATAGCGCGGCACACTTTTTTCTTGTAGCTCTTGCTTCTACGGCTGCTGGGTTTCTCATTCTCCTTTTACTTCTGCTTTCTGCTTTCAAGTAACCCATGTCCTAAGTTTGTACTACTACTATTTTTATACATACTATCTATATATCAGCATATATATATATAGAGAGAGAGAGATCGATGTTTTTAATAAATAAAGGTAAGCTAGTCAAAACTTCGACTGTCATACTCAATGGTATGTTTATCTCATAGATATATGTGATCAAGAACATTTTAAAGTTTTTATTTTTATTTTTTTTCTTGATTTTCCCTTTTCATCTCAGTTTGCTAAGAAATCATGGATTTGTTTTTTTGTTTTTGTTTTTGTTTTTTTTGTTTTTCTTTTCACGAAAGATTTCGTTAGAAAAGCCCACGGCCAAGCGCCAAAAACAGAACAGAGGCGTGGTGCTGTGTTTGTCTCAAGGACGGATGGACTGGAGATTTTTTATACATATTATTAATTCTTTTTAACAAGTGTTATGGTTTAATTTATATTATCATTATGATATACAAGTTATTTCAATTCATTGTATTTTTTAAATAAAAAAGATTTTTTAATCTTTATTTGTATTTGTACCATCTTGATTGCCAAAAGTCATGGCAACCACACCGCACCGTCAGTCATGCAGAGGTGAATTCACGTGCCGAATTTATTGTAAACAAAAAACAAATAAAATAAACAAAAATAAAAAAATTAATAACAAAATATATCTACTCCTGCTCAAAAGCCGCATTGCCTGTAAAATAGTTTGACCTTCCATTTTTAATATGCAAATAACTTCTACATGCATGTAACTCATAGTCATACATAACAATTCGTTTTATAAGTGAGCATGCACCATAATTCATGACTGAAGCTAACCCTTATCTTTTATAGTTACTTAGTTTCGTAATCTGATTAGCACAATGATGCCTCCTCACCAAGGAATTTAAATATAATAGAAGAGCATCTCTTATCGCAATCCAGTATTGGTGTAAATTTAATCTGTATGATTTCTCTTAACTAGTGTTCTAATCCAAACTTTACCCTTCCTTTAGTGGCACCAAGTTTTAAAAGAAAAGTTCAGAGCAAAAATAAGAATAAAAATAATAATAATAAAAGAATAGAAAGGCACCAATATTCTCTACTGGGGAACCACAAAAAAAAAAAAAAAAAAAAATCCAAACTCCTGTATGTAAATATCTGTAATAATCCAGTTTTATATGGGCAGCAGATCATTTCTCTTCAATTTTATATCTGCTATAACCAATGAAAAAAGAAATTTTGATTAAAAGAGAGAGAGCATCCCACTAGGTACACTTGGTGAAGATTTGACCTATACTTCTCACGGCCTAATGAGTACGTAAATGCGATTGCAAACTCGACCTAACTGTAAATTTATAAATAAAAATTTCAATACTAAAATCTAGTGTTTGAATTCTAAAAATGAATATTCCAATCTAATATGTATGTTTCTCCTACCTCTACTGGCACTAAGGGCAAACTTATGCCCTTTGACAGGGAACTTTGAAAAAAAAAAAAAAAGGAATCATCGGTAGTCTTTACAAGAGCAAAACCCATCTCTAAAATGATGGAACCTGCTGGAACTTGCTAGAATTTCTGACTGTAATTTCCCTATTAACAATCTTAGAGATGATCTTGATTGCATTATTGCAGTCTGCACAAGATCTCAAGTTCTTCATCACCACAATTGGCGTCCCCTCCGGTGTACTGATCAGTGCAAAAGCAATTGCCAAGCATTCACTGTGATACCTTAATGACGCAGTAAGAAGCTATAGAACAGCCAAATCCATGGCTGGAAGAAAAGAAGAGCTCGTGCTCCGTTGAGAAAATTAAATCAGATCTATTTTTGATATCCAAGTCCCCCTCTTACAAAGACTAGTACAGCTTTTATAGTTGTTACGCGCTTAAATGACATAAAAAGATAAAGTAAATGACAATAGCAACAAACAAACGACATCTACTAAAGAGACTTAACGACACTAACAACACTATATAACTTAGTAGCGCAAACGGTTCCAAAATGGGCAAACGACACCAACAATACAACTCAACTGCACAAACAACAAGGCCATATGCCTCCCACATCGCTTAAAGACTCTGCTTTCATTTCCTCATCCTCATTGTGAAGGGCACAACTTGTGTCCGGTTTGTACCCTTCACTTTCCATTTCTGCCGTCAGAACATCAATCTTTCTCCTGATCTCCACCATCCGTGGGTGGATCCTATCGTTCGCCGTAAATACATGTATCTTGTGCTTAATCTCCACCCAACTTCGCGCCGGGATCTTTCTCACCCCTCTCTCCCTCATCGCTTTCTTCACCCTTCCAACACTCTCCCACTCACCTGCGGCCGAATAAATGTTCGACAAGTTCACATAGGGTGCAGCATCTCTGAGCTCCGCCATGTTAAAAAGTTGGCTTGCTGCTTTCGTTGCCAATTCCTGGTTCTTGTGAATTCGGCATGCATTTAGGACTGATGACCAGATGATCTCATCAGGCTCAAAAGGCATTTTAGCCATCAATTTCTTGGCTTCATCAAACTGCCCGCTTCGACACAACCCATCAATCATTGATGCATAATGTTCTCTCTTTGGGACAATTTTGTAGGCAGATGTCATCGAGTTGAAGTACTTTAATCCTTCTTCTACAAGCAAGCAGTGGCTGCAGGCAGTTAGAACACTAAGGAAGCTCACCGAGTCTGGTTCAAAACCTGATTCAAGCATCTGTTCAAACGATTTAATAGTGCCCTGGCCATCCCCATTTTGTGCATAAGCTGATATTAAGGCATTCCAAGAGACTGGATTCCTCTTGGGCATCTCTTGAAAAGTTTGAAGCGCATCTTTCATGGACCCACATTTCGCGTACATGTCTAGAAGGGCGCTTCCAGAGAACACATTAGACATGAATCCCGATCGAATTAGAGACGAGTGCAGCTGTCTTCCCAGTGAGAGCGACGCCAAATTCGCGGAGGCTCTTAAGACACTCGCAAAAGTGGCCTGGTCAGCGTAAACATTTTCTCTTTGCATCTCGTTGAACAACTCTAGCCCCTCTTCGTGGAGCCCGTTCTGAATGTAGGCTGAGATCATGGCTGTCCATGGGACTGCACTCCTGTGAGACAGATCTGAAAAAATTGTCTTGGCCTCCTTAAACTGGCTGCATTTGGCGTACATGTCGACTAGAGCATTTGCAACCAGAATTTCTGAGTCAGCAGCTGTTACCACGGTTTGAGAGTGGATCTGCCGACCCATTTCCAAGTTTAAAGTAACAGCCGCCATGCTCAACATGGTTGCGAAAGGAAACTGCCTTCTATCAAATTTACTAAAATGTAATTCGTGGAATAAATACATAGCTTTCTTCAACTCTCCGATCCATGCATATCCCGCGATTACTATGTTGTAAGAAACACCATCCAGCTCTGGCATCTCACTAAAGAGTTTCCTTGCCTCGATCATACAGTCATGCTTCGAGTAGAAATCGAGCAACGCGTTCCCCACAAACACATTCCATGCGAAGTTATTCTTCACCGCCGAGGCATGAACTTGTCGCCCGAACATCGCGTCATCCAAACCAACACCAGCGCAAAGGATTGCCGCAAAAGTGAAATCCGAAGGCTTGTATCCCAAATTCTGCATTCCCCGAAAGAGCTCAACTGCTTCTGCATTCAAGCCTTCCTTCGCGTACCCAGTGATCAACGCATTGAACGTCACAGAATCCCTGTCAGACATTTCCTTGAACACCTGGAGGGCCCGTTCCATCCGACCCGTTTTACAGTAACAATCAATTAACGAGTTGCAAACGACAAGAACCAAATCGCATCCCGATTTGACAACATGGGCATGAACCTGAACAACTTCAGCACCACTATCCGCACTACCACATCCCGATAAGAGAGTGGAAAATGTCACGTAATCAGGTTGCTCAGTTCCAAGCTTATGCATCAAGGCGAAAAGTCGAAAGGCTTCGCGAAACTCGTTGCGTTTCGAGTAAGCGCCGATGAGTATGGTCCATGTAACGGCAGTTCGCTCAAACATGCAGTCAAACAGCTCTCTGGCGACGGAGATGTTTCCCTGTCTGACGTAGGTGGAAATGATGAGGTTAGTGGTGACAGTGTTCCAGTGAGGCATCTGATCGAACAGGTGGCGGGCTTCAAGAAGATCCCCTCGACGCAGGGCGTGCATGACCTTGAAGTTAGAGCGAGAGGTGTTTGGGTCGAACCCAGTTTTGACGAGACGGGCGTCAATGGAATTTTGGGCGGAAAGGGAAGTTTGAAAGGTTCGTAGAGTGGCCAGCTTTTGGAGGCCATTTCTTCTCTGTTGAATCATAACATCTGGGATAGTCGATGGATAAAAAGCCTATCCCTATTGGTTGAAATATTAATTTCATAACATTAGTTTACGAAAGTTTTTTTCAGCATTGTGGCCCCCCTTTTTTTTTTTTTTTTGTACTTTGACATTTTGTCCTTTTTTTTTTTTTTCCCCTCTCTAAAACAGACTTTCACCTTGATTAATTCTCAGGATCAAATTACCAGAACGACTACATAATTCATTGATAATTTGACATGAGCTTCCTTCCTTTTTTTTTTTCCTGTCAAATTTAACGTGAAGTCTTAATTAATCTCATTATATCACTTCTTTATAGTTCAATTTTATAGTACGTGGACTTGAATAAACTTTAAATATCATTTGTTTCTTTAACGTGTGAAAAGGCAAGTCCACTTTTTTCTTCAATGTGTCGTCTCCTCTTACGGTTCTTTTTGCTGGAAGGAGATGTCCATTCTTTTGTATGGTTAGAGTGAAGAAAGGTGGAGGGATGCCCTCTTTTCAGATGGGTCCACCATCTTGCATCCGGATCAGTAGAAGGATGCAGGCTTTTACTTTATTTTAAATTAAAAAGATAATTTTATTCCAAATAATTTTTAAATAAAGATTTTATAAATTAAATAATTATTATCTATCATTTTAAATATCTTTTTCTTACTAAATAACACGTGAGATTTATATGATTCTCTTCATCTTTT